>JARHVA010001841.1:1482500-2082500 GCA_037957365.1 Torreya grandis
TTTGGTAATTAACATAGGTAGTGAAATTCAATGACATAAGATAGTTGAGATCTAATGAAGTAGTCATACTGTAATACTTTTTTGTAAGATCAAGAACTAGATAATTTTTGTGAGAATGTTCAAAATAATGTGAGATAGTGAACATCTTCATTATAAATAAAAATGTTCCTAAGGATATAAGCAATTATGGATGGACATGAGTTTTACAAAATTAAGATATGATATCCAATGAGTGTATACAAGATCATACAATGAGCCAATTATAGTGGTTTTAGGTTATCCAAAATAAGGTGGTTAACACCAAAACAACTCACGATGTAGTGGTTACAGGTCTAAATAGAGACCTTCTACTAGTATTCCAAAGAAGTAATTAACCACCAATCTAAGTGAAAACATGAATTTACAATGTAGAAAGATATTTGAGGAAATTTTGAATTAGGGTAGGCTAGGATCTGAGGCTTAAATTGGAAACATGGATCTAACCTCATGAAAATTCATTGGTGGTGATATATGTGAAGTTGCATGAGTTTCAAGTTGAACTTACAAACATTGTAAATTTATCCATTGCACCTAAAGTGAACCTGTAATATATGGACATCAAGGGAAATGATGCTTTTGAGGTCCTAGGCACATGGCTATAATTTTTTAATATTAACAAGTGACTCAAACTACTTTATTTATTTATTTTGATTCATAAGTTATCAGCAAGCTAATTTTTGACTTAGGATGAACTTTATGTAGTGTTTGTTTAGCCAATATCCTAATTTTTTAACCAAATACTTGTAACACCACCCAAAGGTTTTTGTTCTTAGTTTTTTAATATGATAACATCATGAGAGTTATGAAAAAATTTGTAATATATCCTCAATGACCTCTAATTTAAATTTTTATTGAAGGGTACAGATGAACTCTTCCTTTATTTGATGTTTTTTTATATAATTTAATGTGGTATTTGTTGACAAGTAGTTTATCTTAGTAGATTAATACTACACAACTTGACCTATCCATTATCAAATACTTTCTCAACCTTATATGGACTGAGCCACATTTTTTACAACTTACCTTTATTACCTTTATGTTTTTAATCAAAATGTAATGCCCAATAGCTAACTTGAAACATGTGTGCCTTGATTGTCATGTCAGATGACTCTTTATGTATGTACAACTCTATGTGATGAAGAGCTTCTTGGTGAATCTCATCCAATGCATTAAATTAAATATTGCATTGTTTTAAGCTTTAGATATATCCATGCCAAGTTCCAATTTAATCCTTATATTTTTTTATCTAAAATCCTATAGGGAGAATAACTTGTTTTTATTGGACCAATTCATAGGGTGTGGACCCTATAGTAGACTTATATATGGTTCTATATGCCCAAAAAACCTCTAAAAGGTGAATTTACCAATATTAGTAGTGTAAGGATATTATCATGGGAAATATATTCTCTAATCCCATAATTTTTAACTCCACTTATCCATTATATTGTGGATGATATAGAGTTAACTTATTATGACACATGTCATACTCATGAACAAGTGTTGTTATCACATATAATGTGAACTATAGTCCTTGAGTAGTGAAAATTTATCATGAAACTCCATATCATGTGAAAGTCTCCTCATTTTAAAATCCAACAACATTTTCATCCCTTGCATGTGTGAGTACCTTTACCTTAACCCATTTGGTAAGATAATATGTGCAAACCAATATGTATTTTTTCTAACTAGAAGGAAGTTTACCAACAAAGTGTATCCCCATTTTTCAAATGGTTCTAAATAAATTTGGGGTTGTAGATATATTTCATTTATTCATGTGGGTTTTCCCATATGTTCACATTTATCACATCATTTGATGTACTCCTTAGTATCTTTTTATGAAAATTAGGGAAAAAAGCATCTTGTTGTAATAATCTTAGTGATATTCCTCTTTGTAACAAAATTCCCCTTACATGGTTAATCATGGCAAGTTTGAAGGATTTCAAAGACCTCATCTTTCCTCACACATAAACACATGACTAAGTTATAACCTATGTAAAAGAGATAACCTAGTATCTAGGAAAAGTGATCTATATGAGAAACAAAGTTGCATCTTTTCTTGGATAAATAATATTATGGAAGTATACCTATAACCAAATAATTATCAATATCTTCACAAACTAAGGTGTTGTTATTGAAATGACAAATAAATTTTCATCTAGAAAAGAGTCATCAACATACAGAGTTTTCTCATTATATGTTAGGCAAGAGAGGAAATTTGTAACTACATTATCCTTTCTAGGTTTATCTACAATGGTAATATGAAATTATTAAAGTATTAATAACCATATAATAATTTGATCATTTATTACTTGATTATTCATCAAATATTTAACTATTTAATTACATGTATGTATGAAAATAGGATAGCCTGTGATATAATGAATAAATTTATTGATATTATATGTTACAACAATAAAATATTTTTTCATCATTATGTAACTGAGCTCTAGACCTAAGAGATTATTACTAATAAATTAGATAACATGGTTCAATTGGCCATATTTTGGTCCAAGGATAGCCTTAAATGTTCTATCATATGCATTCATATGCATATGGAAAATTAGATTCCAATTTTATCCTCTTAGCATAGGTGTTGATACTATAATATATTTAAGAGATTGAAAAACTTCTTGGAACTCATTAGTCTAGTTAAAATTAGTAAACCAAATAAAAAAGCTATAATTTTACTAAAATGTTTAATAAAATGTCTATAATATCAGCATGCCTAAGAAAACTCCTAATATTTTATTTTATTTTGGTATGGGAATTTTTTTAATTAATTCTATCTTAATTGGATCCACTTATATTCTTCTAGGTGAAATATGATGTCCTAATACAATACCTTTTGTCATTAGCATAAAACATTTCTCTTAGCTCAATGAGAGGCTACTATCTTAGAAATGCTAAATAAATTTTTATATATTGTTGATGTTTTCTTTGTAGTAATACCCATAAATTAAAAAATGATTCGTGTAAATTTTTATGTTGTCATAAGTAAAATCAGAAAATATGCTTCAAAATGACACTTTGAAATGTGGTTGGAGCATTACATAATCTGAAGGAGAGGACATGGTGTGCATAGTTATCGAAGTACACGTGAAGATATTTTTGTCTTATTTTATTGTAATTTTGATCTGATTGTATCCACTAAAACCATCAAAGAAGGGAAATTAATTCTTTCTAGAGAGGATATATAGTCCTTAGTCAATGAAGGGTAGAGGAAAGTGATATTTCTTGGTACTAGTGTTAATCTCTCTATAATCCACATAATTTTCCACCTTCCTTAGGTAAAATGATGATTGGAAAACCTCTTTGATTATCATATATGGGGTAGATGAATCATGCATTAAGGATCTTTTATAACTTCATTTTAACAATTTATCAAACAGTAAGATTCACCCACCTTTGATGTTGATTGTTGGGATTTCATTCATCTTTAATATAAATATGGTGGGGTGTATACCTTTCATATTATGATATTCCCATGAAAAGGAAGTTGTGTGCCTTTGGATCATGGAAACTATTTTATCTTGTTACTCAGGTATTAGCTAATTACTTATATTAAGATATTGACCTAGTCAAATCTCAATTACCTTAGAGAGTGAGGTTATGGACTCAATAGTACCCATAGGATTAAATAGGTTACACTTGTGTGTTAATAGTTGGTGAAATATAAAAATGCCACTAATGGGGTTTTGTGACTCATATGGAAAGATATGTTCTAGAAGATAGTTAATATATGAACGTCATTATCTACAATTTAGTCTTGATCATATACTTTTTGTACAAAGTTTGAAATTTTTGTGTCCTCATATGGTTTTTTTAATGACAAGCCTCACTCAATGGTAAGGTTTTTTTAACAAGGGTTTGGTTATTCTCTTTTATTTCTAGCCATAGCTATTATTATTTTTCTAGAGATGGTTGGGCATGATGGTATAGTACTAGTTTATTGGTACTATTCCCATTGGAGATTACCATTTTCCCAAATCTAAAGTTTATATAAGTGTTTTTTTTGAAAGCTAAGGTCTTCCTAGGATGAGGGGATATCCTCCTAAACTAGCCTTTGGTTAGAGGACCTTAAATTTGGCTTGGTATTCCTAAGAATCAACATATATGACAAGGTCTTAAATAACCCCTTCAGGTTGAATAATATCTCTTCCATCATTTGGATGATAGTTGGGGTTTGCAAAATATCTTGTAGTTTATGTTATTCTATGGTCTCCTTAGTCATGACATTAATAGTAATTCCTAGATTAATTCAAATGTCTTGTGGGAGGATCCTTAAGATATGCACATCTAGTACTAGACTTCCCAATTTGAAGTTATTAAAAGGACCAATTTTACCAAACATAAGATCAACCAAACACCCAAAAAATGTGGATAGTTTGAGGATATTTATTCTTTCACCCTACATAAATAGAGCTCTCAAATATACTTTGTATAGATAGGCACATCTTTAATGGCTTGGAAGAACAATATAAAACTATAGATGTTTTTAAGTTCCCCTAAAAAGTAAAATTTCATCTCATGTTCCTTAGTTGATTAATGTGTTAAGTAAAATGAGGATTGGTTAGTACAACTAGACTATCTAATGGGCTTGTCTCATGGTTGGGTTCATTATTATATTATGGAGGTGGGTTAGTTGTATATTTATGAGCCTCCTCAAAAGGTTTCATAATTATAGGAGTGATTAGATTGTGATAATATTCCTTAAGTGAAGTTGAGCATCATTCAAATACATTATATATGTGGGTTATGTCACCATGTCATTATTACGTGCTGGCTAAGCTATTTATTAATTGGATTGGGTGCAACTTGGGCAGTCATTGTGGTGGGCAAAGATATTGTTGTTATTGGGTGTTTGACATTAAATTTGGCTAATATGTTTATTTCAAGAGGCTAATATTTTTAGTATTTAGATGTGAATTTCCCCTACATTATTGTTTCCATGAATTTGGGGATTGTTTCCATTTCATGTTCTATTTTTTTTGTTGCCATGCTTGGTTTGGAAACTATTTCTAGTTAGCATGAGATTGAAAGCTTACTTGAGGTTAACTTTGATTTTGGAACTTTTACCAATTTTTTTGAGATTGATGGTTTTTTATGACCAATTTTGATTTTTGGTTGGTATTAGAATCCAAGTATTTGGTTCATATGAATCACTAGGAGGAGATATGAAAAATTGAAAATTATAAAATGAAGAATCTAGTGGCATACCTAGATTTTGTGGTTTATGTGACCATGGTATACTTTGTGCCATGTAGGAGACATGATCTCCTTCTTCTCCAATTTCATGAAGTTCAATTATTTTTGGAATTTTATTTATTATGATTGTTACTTTTACATAAACATTCTGACATTAGCAGTCCTCTCTCTTCCTCTAATAATCAGGGCAATAGACTACTAGAGCTTTCTCTTCTTCTTCTCATTTTTTTATGCATGTAATTTGTCTATTTGTGTATCCATATAATTTATAGTGTATTACTTTATATATTTTAGCATATTTTTAAATTTGATTCATGAAACTCCATTAGTATATTCAGAAGATGATCATGGTAGTATCCAATTTTTTTAGGTGTTTTTCATCATAGACCTTGAATAATTTCTGCATAGAATGGTGATATCTTCAAATGAAATTTGTGATAAAACTCTACTACCCATGAAATCAAAATATTCTAGACATCATTCATTAATATAATTCACAAATATAAATTTGATAGATTCTGTGTCTAGCTTTTTTTTAAGACTTTTGTAGGGTAAACAAGAATATTTTGATGTAATCTTATAATTGCTCATCTTATTTTTGTGACATTTGAAAGAGGTCATCCCCTCTGGAATATTTTTGTCTACAATATTATTAGTATTTGGAGAGGAATATATCCTTCATATCCTTATAATCAATGAATAATTTTTTCTCCAATCCTATGAAACATCAAAGTGTTGCATCCTTAATAATGGTTGGAAATAATTTTAGACTTTGGGTATCCTAATTTTAGTCACAACTATGACACATGATGTCAAATTCACAAATAAATGTGTTATGTTCCTTGCTTTCTATTCCCTTAAAATTGGACAAAGTAAAGAGAGGATTTTTATTCATAGGTTCATTACATGTTGGGGTATTGGTGGGAAATTAAAAAGTTATGGTTTCACTTAAATATGTTTATATTTTAAAGTCTCCCATGATTCTTCAAATTACTTATGTACCAATGACTTTTTCAACCCACTCTTTGAATTACCTATAAAGTTTTTTGGCCCAAGGTGAGTAATGAATTATGGTTTTAGGTTTTTTTAGGAGAAAAAAACTCTTCTAATTAGGGGTGATGAAGTGGAGTCTTTTGGAAGAAAATGATAATTTAAAAAATATGTCATCTTGATTAATAGCTTTAATTGAAACTAGCATTGCAGGTTTAAGATTTATTTTTGAAGATAGAAGGGATTGATATTATATTTTTAGAGAGAAGTTTAGGTATGGGTGGATTAATATTAATACCAAAATCTTGATCATAAGGTGTCTAAATTATCACTCTTTGGAATGGTTTGAAGATATCTTTATCAGGAGTATGAAGATCTTCTAATTCCCCAGCCTTATATTTATCTACTAATTTAGCCAATAAATTCTCAGTTGTTGCCTCTTATTATTTAGCTTAAATTGATATGTTTGGGTTGACTATGGTTATAATTTAGTGAATTTAATTATTTCAAGTGATACCTCAACTTCTCTTTATAAAGTAAAACTCAATCTCTTAGGCAAGAATCTACCTAAGTGATCCCTCTCACACTACATGTACTTAATCAATCTTCCTTTTTTATTATTTTTGCCTTATCATGCCCAAGGTTAGTTTTTTTTAAATGTTTTTGTTCCTACTATTACCATAATTAAATTAACATCTACTTTCAAAATTAAATTAAATTCTATTTATACCAAGAGGAAATTAATATATAAAGCAATAAATTTATTCCCAAATTTTCAAGAGTTCAGTACTCAACACTTTCCCTAATAACGATGCCAAAAATGCAAAGAACATATAACCTATTGTTATCTCTTAACTTAAAAAAACCTCCTTCAACCTTGGGAGGATAAATACAAATAAACATCTACATAACACAAAGACATATGATCCTTCAGTTAATTGTCAACCTAGGGACATATGTAACCTTGTAAGATATTGTATTATATATGCAACACTAAACTATGTGGAATATTGGTAGGCTGACACACATTTCATATAAATTAAGCACACTTGTAAGAAGTAAATGATAGGAAGCTAAATTTCATAGAATTAAATATTATAAATTAAACTTAAGGAAAGGAAATACTATTTTATGTTTGGAAGCTTCCCGTATAACAAAATTGTAACATGCATACATAGACTAAAGAGAATTACTATGAATTAAAATTAACTATGAATTGGAATGCATACATTCATGAAATAAAATGGAAATTTAAATATTTATGTAATAAAAAATAACCTAGCTAGTAGATAGGAAATCAAACCACGAGATCCTCGTAAGTGGCCTTTACCTCAATCAGATTAGATCCAAACTCCCTTTCTCTCTAAAATAGTTTTAGCTTAAATCAACTGATATTTATTAATAATATATCTATAAAAATAAAGGATTTTTTTTAGGTCAGTTACAATTTAGATCACAATACTCTATTTATTCTTTTTGTTCTTCAAATTTTATTTTCTTCTCTAGCTCTAGCTAATCTTAGGTTCTATAGCTCTTCCTTATATAAAGAGGAAAATGTATTATTAGATATCTTCCAATCATGGACGTTCTAACCATAATATCCTAAAAAACTAAGAAACAAAAAATATAAATAGACTTAAAAAATTTAAGGATTAAATTATCGATTATGTTTAAAAATCAATCATCCAGTTTATCTAATGAGAGCATTAGTGATGTCTCCATGGTTGTACAACCTAGAAATTGGTTATTTATAATCATGAAAAACATCTAAAGTAGATACAATTGTCAATTATCATAATTGTTTATGTCCAAATAGATGGTCACCTACAGTCATTGCTATGGGATGACATAGCCAATGGCTACAGTTGGTTAGTGTTGGTCATGATGTGGCTATGGGTGGTTCTACCATAATAGTTACATGAAATATAACATAGAAACAACATATTATTCGAAAAATATTTATCATCAAAACATCATAACATAAAAACAATTAAATTTCATTAACAAATATATGAATAGTGTGTTAATAAGATTCTTTACACCTTTTTAAAAATTTACAAAAATTATAAAACATTTGTTGTCCCATATTAATTTCACCATGTGGAGTACGGTCCAATTTATATTACAATGTTTATTTATCATTTCAATTGTTTATTTTGTATTGAATATCACATTTTTATTGTTCCTAATTTGTTTCATCATTGATATCATATAAAATTTAGTCATAAATATCCTTAAGCATTGAAATTTTATTTTGTGATGTGTACAGATTCCCATCTTGCATACTTAGTTTTGAACAACAACAATGACAGTGATAAAATTTTGGGAAATATTAAGATAATAATTGAGATAACATTGTGATAAGAATTGAGATAATGTTTTCGAAATAAAATTTCACTTTCATAAATGCATGATTTCAATTCTAAACTCAGATTACCCATACCTATAGTTGGTATACTCAGATAATTTCATTGATAATTATTTTGCACATGCATTAATGTGATATTTTTTAATTCATTTATAATTTAATTTTTAAAGATTATGAAGGTTTTAATATCATTAAATTTCAAAAATATTGAGCTCAGATAGTTTTTACATAAGCTAATGGTGTCTTATGTGGTTCACATTGTTATTTTTTTAAGTAAACTTTTAAATCAAACTTTTCATTTAATTCTAAAAGTACATTCAATTATGAAATTTTACTAAAATATTACCATATTACAAGGTGATATTCAAACTAATTGAGATATGATTTTACTCACCATTGACTCCATGTTTTTATTTGATTTAACAGTTTCAAATATTTTGCAATCTATCAAATTTATTACATTTACTTCAAATCCTTTTGGTAGAAAGGTTACATGATTTGATATAATTGATTGATTAAATGAGGATATTTTTTGGTAGTTTCATGTTTTGGACAAAGATATAGAGTGTTTTTATGTTTAGTAAGAGTGTGTATAAAACTAGCCATATTATAGAATATATGCATTATGGAAAAGTTGAAGCTTAAATACACAAATGCACAAAATGGGGGTCAATCACAATTCATCATTTATACAATAATATGTTTTACATATATAAATGTTATGCATATTATCAAATAGGAGGTTTCTCAACCACTAATCTCTCCTAACACTAGTCTAATAAATTTGTTCTAATAACCTATATTCACCCCCTATTATCTATCTCTAAAATATCTACATGAGTTGTATTAACGACTCACAATATTATTATTCTCACACACAATGTTATAATTCTCACTTAATATTTATAATCTAAACACATTAAATCCTACATGTGATTACTAACTCACTTATTTTTCTAACATTTCCCCCCTTAGTGCTCACATGGATGAATACAAATCCCTCCCTCATAAAGTAAAACATAATGGATGTTAGTTTTCACCTATATTTTATCTATATACAAAAAGGAAATATGAAAGTATTATATTGAATATCATCATACATGTTTTATTAATACATACTTTCATAGGCTTTATTATATGCTTTCGATTGATGATGAAGGACACACAAATGACAACTAATTGACACTTAAAATATTATGACTAACCAATTATTTAATATTGATAGGTAACACATATACTATGACACTAAATTGAGCGAAGACAACAAAATATTACTAGGACAATTTTGAACATATAAAAAAATAAATACATAGGACAACTTACATATAACACTATAAAACATGAAAAATTTACTAAATAGACAAAACACTATTCATAAAAATAAACAACTTAAATATAATAAAATCAAAAAATTTAAAGACTTAACATACTTTTTTTAATGTATTATCAATAAATAAAACACATGTCACATATTAACATTGTATTTAACAAAATTAAACCTAGAAAATAAATTAAATACTAAAAAAACTAAACATGATAAATATAAAAGTTATATAACTTAACAACTCTAAAACATAAACTAACACCATGGAATCTTTGTGAATTTTAATTGGTTTGATGAATTTTATGGGATGTCCAAGAGGTGGATGGTTTCATGGGGTGAAGTCTAAGTTAGATTATGGAACTTGTTAAGTAGTATAGCAAGCTCAATGCAAAGTCTTTTGACATGGTTGAGTTAGAGACAAAGGATCTGAGGAAATTAATGCAACAACGATGACTCAATAATTCCAATACAATAATATTCAAACCTAATGCAATTTAAATTGAATGTTTCATTGATCATGTAAAACTTAAAACACTAATAGTCTTTTTGATGAATGCAGTGGAATGAATAGAGACAATGAGGCTGAGATGGGGCTTTGAGGATGCAATGAGATCAATGTAGATCTTAATCTGAAGGTAAAACAAGATTTGTAAGATGTTAGAGATGGAGGCCATTTATGGCATCACAACCACACCAAAAAATATTAAATTGGTTGTTTTAGAAGTGTGTATATTTTAGTCCTTCCTACATTAAAACTATATGCATCCCCTATTAGATATGGAACCCCTTAACTAGAAATAGTGTTCACATTTCTAGTTGACTATCCATAGTGTCCACTAAATTGTTCAAATTCTAATGCTCATGAGGGATAACTTCTATTAACAACATGTTAAGTAAAATAACAATAATTAAAGCAAATGATAGTGGTTAAGGCAAATGGAAACTATTAAACTAAATGATAATGATTAAGCAAAATGCTAGTTGTGAAAAAAAATGTTAATATTCATTGAATACAAACATTTTACTTGTGTTCCTTTTCATTTTTTAAAAAGTATACTAGTTTTAATTTACCATTATAGTATTTGTAATAACCCTGATTAAAATTTTATCTAAAAATGAAGGAAAATATGAACTACTTTTACCCAGTAACACACATGCATGGCACACGCAACCACTTAAAATAACATGCACATTGTTATGTACATTAGAAAAGTACATAACATAGATTTGTAATAATTTGATCTTGGAAATGCTCAAAATGGACTTGCATGAAAATAACACTACCAACTAATATATTAGATTTAATCATGGAAGGTACATCCAAATCTTGGAGAAAATCATAATTTTATGGAAATAAATCTATTAAATTAAATCTAAAACTCTCTCTCAAACACACATTAAGCAACTACTATGAATGGCAATGAACCACACTGAAGAAAATCTTGCAACACACACAAAGCTGAAATAGTTGAATCTACAACTTCTGAAGCTTTGATGTAACCTATAAATAATATCACCCTCATTAAACCAAAAGGTTTTCATCCTTTATTTCTAAAACCAATGGGTTTCTATCCACTCATCACCAAGAACCCAAGGGGTTTCATCCTCAAATCCTTTTGTTGAAGCACAAGTGAAATAATCTTTAAAAATTAGTTGTAATGGAAAAAGATATCCCATAATGATATCATCACATATTAATACTCAAGAGCCCAAATAGGGGCACCATAATCCCCACTCCTTGCTTTGGGAACACATGATTTGGAAAAATCACTAGTTTCCATCTTCTCCACTTTCCATAAGTCACTTAGCCTTCATTTTCCTTATTTTATTTCTATTCCCAAACATTCCCAAATTTAACCCACTTATAAAATAGAAAGATTCCTTTGAACCCCATCAATATTCCCTCCTAGGAAGCCATTCCCCATTTAGTGATTTTATTTAGAAACTCCTCATCAATGATGTCATAACCTCTCCACAGATTGTGCCTCCAAACATTCCACACACCCCACTGGGAGAATATTACTCATATTTAATATTTAATGGCCCATTTTTTTGAAAATATGAATTACGATAGACCACACAATATTAAATAATTATTTAATTAGTTATCCAAAATTATGTGAATAGATAATTTTGGCCACCCTTTACATTTTTTGGAAATGGTATATGACAAATCCCCTCTTCTCAAAATTGCTTGCCCTTAAGCAATTATAAGTATAAATGTTCAAGAATCATCATGCCAAAGTGATGAATCAAACTGTAATGTTCATATAATTTGGATCATGTACTTGTCAAGTGAGATAACTCCTTCAAAAGAGCACTAAAAGATACATTATCTAAAACATCCTTTTTTAACCCGTGTAAATTGATCACCATTTTGAAAAATAACTTGACCCCATGATAATCAATATAAAATAAATGTATATAACTCTCAACATCATAAATTTAAACTTTCAAAAGATCCATGATTCAATGCTTGACTATAATTCTACCTCTTTAACTTAGATCAAGAAATGAGAATGTAATGGTGCTAACTCTTCTCCTTTGAGTGTTACCAGGATCTCAAAAATCTCAAGAAATATTCACCATGCATCTATTGTACCACATTTATATGCACAAGAACCTTCTCTTTGAGACCCTTCCATGAGAATCTTTCTGTAGGTTGTGAATAATCCTAGATGTTCCCCTAGTGGTGCATCGTAAAAGGCTCTCAAAATAATATTATTGACTTTAGAATCACAAACAAGGAAGATTATATTTTTATTAAGTATGAGGTCATCCATTACTTCAAATATTTTATCTCTCACATTCCCATCAAGGAGGTTAGTAACAAATATGTTTTTAACATAATCTTCCATGATCGAACCTTTCCAATTAGAAGAAATAATATAATAATAATATAGAGTAGGCATCCTAGAAATAACATCAACTACTTCATTCCATTTCCAATTGATGTACTCTATATGAAACTCATAATCTTAGAGCTTACTCACTTAGAACTTTAGACTATTATGAGATGTCTTCAACCCAATTCTTACATGAACTAAGCATTGATAGAACTTGGTCAAAGTATGCATGATGGCCAACATTTATTTGCATAATTCCTCCAACTTCTACCCTTCAAATACTATGCGATTGCCCTTCTAAACCACTCTAAGTCCCATACTTGAAGCATCACATTCTAAAACAATTAGAGGTGAGAAATTGGAAATAACAAGTACATGATATAAAATCATTACCTCCTTAAGCTTATCAAAATTTTCTTGCCCAATTATGTCAATGCAAAAACTCCCTTCTTTGTCACATCAATCAAGGGTGATGTTATATGTGAAGATCCCTTATAAAATCTTCTGCAAAGGACATAGAGTCATTTCAACTACTCTAGGGTGGTGGGAGGAGGCCAATCTAAGATGGAACATGTCTTCTGATGATCCATCTGAATACTTTGAGCACTAATCACATGGCCTAAGTATAACATCTTTTTCACCTCAAACACACATTCAAATTTGTTTGTGAGGAGAGCTTATTGATTTAGAGCTCAAAATACTACATCCAAATGCTCCAAATGATATTCCCAAGTCAAACTACAGACCAAAATGTCATAAAATAAAATTAAAACAAATATTCTCAAATGATTTCCAAATACTTGGTTCATACATGACTGGAAGGTAGCTGGTGCATATTACAAACCAAAGGGCATGACCAAGAACTCCAAATGTTCTTAATGGTAATTGAATGTTGTCTGAGGCACCTATTCATTATTTACATGAATTTATTGGTAGTTAGACCTCCAATCAATATTTGAACAATGTTATACCCATGAAACTCATCAATGATCTCAGTGATCATGGTAATGGGGTATCTATATTTGATGGTTTTCATCATCTCCTCTTTGTAACTCCTTAGGTGGTAGTAAGGTGTGGTCATGATAGGCTTAGAGCCTGATCCCCATCTATGATGTGTTTGAGTCTTCCATCAGGTGATAATCTTGGTTTCAAGTCATTAAAAACCATGATATGCTAATTAGAAAAGTTTTGAATACATTTTGTATCCGTGGATGAAATAGTAGGTATCACCAAACAACTTTATACCCATGAAACTTGGCTTTTCTAAAAAAGCCTTTCCATTCCCCTTGTTGTATCAACTTGTAGAGCTTCATTTATTATTCCTTTCAGAACTAAATCCTTCCCATTAGATCTAAATATGATTCCCATAAATGACCTTGAAGAATAGAGCCACTAACATCCTTCAAACTCTTCCATTTTAAGTCTCCTTATTCTTTCACCAATAAAATTATGGGTAGCTCCACTAGCAATAAACATGATCATTATTTGTCTAACATGCTCTCCACAAAATTTGAAAGGATGGTATTTAGGTCATCTAAAATAAAAAATGATTTTTATGCACTCCTTCATTAAGTAACTTGCTACCCAAACAACTTGTCCATTGAAATAAGACCTATCCATTATTGTAGCTATAGACACCTAAAATTGGCCACTGATTACCTCTAATCAGGATTTTGACTAATTTCCACCTAAAATACACAATTCGATGTAAAAACATTAAAACACGTTAAATGATATGAAACTGACATATTCAAATGCTGATTTTGGCCAAGGTATCCCTAAATGGGGTAATGTAATTTATGAGCTAGCTAACTTTGATTAGTTTATTTGAGTTAAAATGCCAAATTTGCACTTGCATGCTCTAGACTGCTCTTTTCTATCAAATATTTTCCACAAGACTTGTGTCTTTGTTATTTTTTTTGGCAACATTCTAAATTGGAATATGCATCTAACATGGACTTATAATTTAAATCTAGTCAAATTTAAGACCAATAACAAGGCATTCTGATCAATTTGGGTAATTTGTGCACAAAGTGCTTAAACATGATTAAAATATAATTAATCCAAATCAAGGCCTAATAAAAAATTCCATGGAAACTTGTTGAATACTTATTTTTGGAAATGAATATTGAATATCTGCATCATCAATTGACCTCATTTCTTGAGAAGACATCCATATGCCATAAAATGCCACAAATATCAAGATTCATGCCTCCCATACATCATCAATGCCTTCCACAATGCCCTCCATGCCTCTTAATTGCCCCTTCTTCCAATGCCATGATGAGGATAATTACAAAATTTAATTTCAAAATTGAATTAATCCTCAACCACACATCTCAATCTTGAGATGGATGGTTGAGGTTGATTCTAATCAAATCCAAAAATCTATAAATAGGAGGCCTCACAACATCATTTCTAAGCTTAATTAGTGCAAAGTTATAATGCAAGATTGGTTCCAAAAAGCTTCAAGAAACTAGTGTTATAACCAAATTAATTCCAATCCTAGCCAATCCACAAGCCAAAGGTGCCAAGGAGAGATGGAGGTAGCCAAGTTTCCATTACCAAAGACTTCATGAGCACAAGCTGAGCAAGCCACCACTACAAAGACATTTGGAGCATCCAAGGAAGGTGAAGGAATTATTGTGTTTTCATTCCTTGATTTCTAGTTGTGTTTGTCATTTTTTTGTTAACTAAGCTCTCCCTAGTGTCTAGGCTTAGATATATTATGATATTAGTGTGTTTGTTTCATTTTGTTTTCATTTTGGAATTAACACCATACTAACCATCCTCTCTTGAGTTAAATTCTTAGATCACATAATGGCATGCCTAGTGGGACAAGATACATCTCACACCTAAAAGAGATCATTATACAACTCTAAAATATCCATTTGGACCTTTAAAACTCTTGAAAATTGATTTTCTAACTTTATTTTTCCATTTTTTGTTTCCATGGGTTTACATAATAACTGACATTGGTAGAAAATATCGACATCAATTACTTGGTTCAACCAACGTCAGTTAACAAAACTGACATTGGTTAGATCTCGATTGGACATTTTTGATGTCGATGGTATATAACCGATGTTGGTCACTGTGTTTTCTTAAAAACACAAACTTGAGAGCTATTTTAAAATGCTTGGTTTGGGGTGATACAGACTCCATTTTGGATGTTTTTTTTTTAAACCATGTATTTTCTCCTAAATTTTCATAATTTGGCATTAGTTTAGCTTTAAGTTTCATATATTTTTTATAAAATTTGGAAAATCCATTTAAAATGTTTCTAATCTAACATATTTGCTTTTGGGATGATGCCTTAAGGGTAGATAGGTAACTAGAAAATTTCAAGTTTGATAAATCATGTTTTAAAACATATTTGCATGATTTAAAATGAATTAGGAACATTATTTTGGTGCTTAAATAAGTGTTTTTTTCATTAGTTTTCAAAGTTACAACTAAGACCAAGGGGTCAAATGAACACCACTCAATCTTTCAGATTTGGTGCTTAAAAATGAACTCATCTTTCTAAAAGTTTTTTGTCTTCAATAATTATTTGATCTAATGTTGTTTATAAAAGAGAGGGGTTTTTCATATATGCTCTTCCATTTTTCCCCTTTAGGGAACCCTAGGAATCAAAAGTGCCATTCCTATTAAAAATAGCCTAGTCCAAGGCTTAGAAAGAAAGTCATCTAAAGCACTCCCCAAAAACTCGTCAAAGTTTGGGTGATCTTGAAAATGACCCTAAAGTCTTTTTATTAGTCTTTTATTTCATGCAAACTTAGCTTGTGAGGGGGATGTCATTACCTCCCATGAGTTCTTTAGGGAAGATTTGACCCAAGGTTTCACCTCTTGGCATTGACTTCATTTGGCTCTTTTGGAGTTGCACATGGGACGTATTTGCATTTGGACATCACACTACATTGAGCAAACAGTAGGATGTAGTGGTTGTAAAAAGGACAACCTTTTTAAAACTAGCCAATGTTGTGGTCACCCAATTTTTGTGCTTGTCTTTTGCATCATTTGACGTGAAAGTCATTATATAATTGATTCCCTTAGAATGATTGCAACCTTACTAGTTTAGTAAACCCCATTTTTCCATACCCTTGCTAGGATTTGGATGATTATACTTAGTGTATTTTGGTCATTTTTGCTTGGTATGCTTTGAGACTAAACTTTTTTTTTAATTCATAAGCCATGTCAAAACAATGTATTTGAGTTATAAAGGGTAGTGATATGTGACCCAAATCATGTTAAAACTATTTTGCCTTTGAGTCTTTTGAAGCATAACATTGACCACGTCATTCAAGTATGCTTACGCCATTAGGCTACTCAATTTATTTCAAGACTTGTTTACCATTGTATCAAAACCATTTATTTCAAACCATTTTGTATATACCATTTAGACCTTTGTCTTGTGCCATCATGTTGTCCAATCTTGTCTAGCTTGTTTGGTCAAATCCTAGTTTTCAACATTGAGTTTTAAATTAGCCTTGTTAAGTTTAGAACCAAACATTGATTGAGTTTTGTTTAAGCCTCAATTCATGGGGCTGATACATAGATCTTTCTCTTTTGGGTTGCATAACTTTGGTTAATCGATTACCCAAAATTGAAAATTATTGATGGTTTATTTGTTTAATGCATATCCTCATCATTATGTATGCCTTTATTTGGGATAACACAACCTTTTTCAAAGAGCCTTTTGTCTTATGCATTATGCAAACTGATCATGTTTATATTTTATTTCATGTGCCAAGTCTATGTCAAAGTTGTTTCCAAACTTGTTAGATTAAATCAAATCACATTAGCCTTTGTTTCAAGTCTAGCTTTTGACATAATTTGGCCAAAAGTGCTAGCATGCCTATTTGTTTAAGCCTAGCTTTTGACTCCACATTTGGACAAAAGACCTAGCAACTCAACTTTTCCCTTTCCTAGTTAGACCTTGTTTGGAACACTTTGACCTAGACCTTTGGCATGTCAATTTTTATTTAGATGCTTGACCTTTTATGTGTATGAAATTTGACGTTAAACATTTGACATTAGGATATTTTATGCCAAGTCTTAGCACAAATCATTTTGGAGATACAGCTCCACTTTTAGACCATATTAGAGATATAGCTCCACCCTTTTGACTAAGTTAGACCAAGTTTGAACCATTTATCCTTTGGAAATAGTTTTTTAGAGTTTGTATAACTCTAAGTCTTTTTATTCTCAGAACTTTCATCATTTATGTGGATATGTCTCACTACACTTATGGTGGAGTCACTTAAAATCCACCTTATGATATAATGGCCACACAAAATGACTTTTATGAATTTTTTCAAGACCCCAATGATGCTAATATGGTTTTTGAGATAGATTTTTATCTGCCTCATATTAATCATTCATGGGAACAAAGTCATGAAACAACTTACGATCCAACTTGATACCTTAATTGGTATGAAGAGGCTTGTGAAGAGGACTTTGAATAACTAATTGTAGATAATGTTTTTTGGGATATAATCCATACCCTCTTTTCAAAAATTAGTACATGGAACATAGTCAAGAACTAGCTTATGATCCAACTCGTGACTAGGATGATATGGTTAATGAGGAAGACTTATATGCTTATGCAAGCAACAATAAAGTTTCATGACATATTTTTTCTATATGATCATTGACTACCCCTAACCCTCCTTTGGATTATATGAGCTATCAAGCTCTATAATATCCAAAGAATACCATTACCATAGACCTAGTCCTTTGGCTTGTGCGAGCAACCAAGCTCCATAATTCCCAACCATTTATATACTAGGACCTCATAGTTTAGTTTGTGAAGGTAACCAAGCTCCACAATTCCTAACCATTTCTATACCAAGACCTCATCCTTTGGTTTGTGTGAGCAATCAAGCTCCACAACACCCCTTCATCATTCCAAGACCTAGTCTTTTGGCTTATACGAACAATCAAGCTCCACACTACCCTATTATTACCATCTCAAGACTTTGTCCTTTGGCTTGTTAAAACAATCGTGCTCCCCAAGTCCCTACCATTATCCAACTATAGGCCATTCTTCCTCTAGTACCAATCCCAACCAAACCTCAACTGATCTAATCATTTAAAGACCAAGCTATATTCAAAACTGGTATTTTTCGACTCATTGGAAACTAAGGCCAAGAGAACCAACCAATCCAAGATGTTTCTATTGAATCAACCATTTGTGATAAGTCAACCTATGAGGAATTGCCTATTGATCCTATACCAATTGTCAAGGAGTCTCACTCTGACAAGCCACTCTTTGTTGTTGAGTCACTTCTTAATGATTATAATTGTCTTTGGGCAAATCATTACCTCGACCATGTGCCTATTTTTCAAGAGCCTCCTAATAATAAGCCAGTCTCTGAGGAGTTTTCTCTTGACCTTTTTACCATCCTAGAGGAATCTCACTTTGACAAACCAGTCTTTATGGAGCCCATTATGCCATCATAGGCCGTTACTTGTCTAACACCAAGCATTCAACAAGACATCATTGTAATAGAGTACCCATTAGATGAAGAATAATAGGTAGAGTTAGGTTCTATTCTTGAAATGACATCAAATTTAGCATCAAAATCATAATCAACATTAGTTACAACATCAAATTCAGAGTCCCTTTAGTTAGAATTAGATTCAAAAGAAGAATATGTTCATGACTATTACAACATTGGTTATGCATGCCTCACAGATCAATTTGAATACATTTATGATCCTTCTATAGTTTTTGAGGATGAGTACTTTAGCTTTGACACAAGTTATCCTAGTATCTTCTATGAGGATTGTGTATCCTCTCCCCATTTCATTACCATTCCATAAGCCATTACCATTAACCAAGATAGCTATATTATTGACATTCCATCTCCCACAAGTGTTGATTGGGATCGACAGCATCATACTTTGTTGAATTGCAACCATGGTGACATAGTAGTTGATAAAGAGAAAGGAGGCCAAGACAACATTCATGCAGTAGAAGAACACTCTCCTAGTGAAACCTTTTCAAAGGTGTTAGGGGATAATCCAAGTCATAACTTAGCATCTTTAAGTGATTTTTTTTTTGAAATTACTAGAATAAAATCAAATTCAAAAGCCAATGTTCATTAGTGAAACCTTCTTGAAGGTGATATGGGACAATCAAGACAACTTCATTGGTGAAAACCTTTTTGAGGCACCAATAGCTAAGCACAAAAGTTCTTCACTGCTTGATGAAGACAAAATTAAAATAGCTTCCAATCTACAGCCTAATTAGATAGTAGCTACTCTCCATATCAAACAATAGAAAAATATGGTGGTCCAATTGAGAGAACAAGTCTTTGGCCCTACCACAACCAAAATTATATCAGATCTAGCATCAAAAACATTATGTGTGACTGAAAGTCCTGATCTTCATTTGTTTCCCCACTATCTACCATTCCATTTCATAGTCAAACCCACCATTCCATTTCACAATCAAACATATCATCCATTTTTTGTCCTTTTTTACCATCCACGGTTGCACTTTCCTTTGTAGAGGCTACAAAGATACCTTGTCTCGATGCTTGAAGGAATCAGAATCAATGACCAATGAAGATCATAAAAACATGCTTGACAACCAAATCTACAAGCCATTTTTAACAAAGTAGCTATTTAGATGAGGTATGGGCTAGTAATTAACATGATCAAGTATTTTTTTGTATCATTTATTGATTAAGATGTGCATCTTCCCATCAGTAGGAACATTAAAATAAAAAGCCACACCTAGGCCAAAAACATGTACCATGCCATTGTCATTGTTACATATCCATTTTCCATTGTCAAATATTCTTCCCATTTACCCCATCACTTGGGGGCAACACTCTTACCATTTTATCTAATCTATCCAACCAAACATTATCCTTAGTAATCCCATTCCATTCCTATCTAGACCAAAGCTTGTTTTTAGTCATCCTATCCAATCTTATTTTGATCTTGGTTCCTTTGGTTCTTCTCACACTTTTTGTTGGGGGGTTCCAATCAAAGTTTCAAAAATCAATAGAATCTATGTTTATAATGACATTCTATGAAAGTAGTGTGATAGTTGATCTGGCAAGATATATTTCATCCTATCCATGTTTGTTTTATGAGCTTGATTATAACCACCTATGGGCAAATCAATATTTCACCAGTCTTGCTACTAATTATAACCACCTATAGGAAAATTAGTATCATTGACCTATGTCATTGTATCTTAGTTATAAAAACATATGGAAAAACTAGGGGAAACACTTTTTTTATCATGCATTGTTGTATCACCTTATCTTTGTTGTTTTCATTTGACTAGCCCATTTACCATATTTGAGAACTTATTGGGACCTAGTTGGTTTTTCCCTACCTTTTATGTGGATGTAATTACCATGACTTGAGGTCATTTTTGGACTATATGGGTCATGCTCAATTTATGTTGAGATCACCTCAGTCCCCCTTTCCCCATGCTCTCACCATTATGCAAGCAACCTAAGCCACGCTCTCATCATTTTGTGAGCTTGAACCATTTAGTGTCTCATCATTCTTGATTGAGTTGAAATAATTTTAAAAAATCCAAAAACATTTATAACATTTCAAAAATCCAAAAACATTTGTCTTGTCTAAGCTTAGTCAGTTATCTTCAATCTGCCTTATTGGGGCATTGTCAATATTAGGATGCTTTCTTTTGCTTTTGTTTTCAAGATTTCTATTTGTTTGTTTATTTCAAGTTGCTTGTTTATTTTTTATTTGTTTGTTTACTTTATTATTTATTTTCTTTCAGTATTACTGCCTCAACTCAGTCTACATGTGTTCATTAGGTGATTCCTTACACACATTATTCTTGAGTCTATCCATATTCATATGTCAACATTGTCATCATGGTTTCTATCATTGGTGCATTATTTTCAAGTGTTTATTAGATATCAGGAGTCAGTCCTTATGGATATTTTTGGATAGTCTTCATGATGTTCTATCATGAAGTCTACCATCACATGCTATAGCAAAAATCAGCTTCATGAAGGTCTAAAATCAATGGAGCCATATAAATTTCTCCTTGGCACCTTGGAAAATACTTTCATCCCACCCTTGATCAAATTAACCCAATGACCATTCTAGTTGTATCATTTTTAATCAGGATGAGCATCTCCTCATTGACAGGTAAAATTAAATCATTTTTTATTGATCAATCTTATTATTTTATTCATCTCTTTCATTACTTTACACCTACTCATCTTTAATATATATTCCAGGTTATATCCTTGAGTTATGTTTGCTAATCTACCCTAACTGGGGCACAGTCATCTTTAGCCAATCTAGGTCCTCTTAATGATTATAACCATCTATGGGCAAATCATTATTTTAACTCTTACTCCTAATTATAACCACCTTTAGGAAAATTATCATCCTTTTTACATCAATTCTTGTAAGCATTTTATCATTTGGATTAATCTTAACCATAGGTTAATTCCACCTTTCTTCTTGTTTATTTTTGAGGGATCATCCATCAACAAATGTGATGCCCACTCCCTCAAGGAGGCATCATCATAGGCTTTCCAAAACCATTTGCATCTTTTTTCTTTAACCATCATCTTATTTTTGGCATATAAGCCATTTATTATTATTTGAGAATACATTGCTTTGCCTATGGTTTGTAACATCTTCCCAAACAGGCGTAAATTGTAAACACCTAAAACTAGCTGCCGATAACCTCTAATCAGGATTTTGACCAATTTCTACCCAAAATGCACAATTAAACCTAAAAATGCTAAAACACATTAAATGATGTGAAAATGACATATTCAAATTCTTATTTAGCTAGGGTATCCCTAAATGGGGTAATGTAATTTATGGGACAACTAACTTTGATTAGTTCATTTCGAGTCAAAATGCCAAATTTGCACCTGCATGCTTTGGACTGCTCTTTCCTATCAAATCTTTTACACAAGACTTGTGCCTTTGTTATTTATTGTTAGCAACATTCTAAATGGGAATACGCATCTAACACATCTGATGTGGACTTCCATTTTAAATTCAATCAAATTTAGGACCAATAACAAGGCATTCTAATCAATTTGGGTAACTTTTGCACAAAGTGCTTAAAGTTAATTAATCTAAATCAAATCCTAATCAAAAATTCCATGAACACTTGTTGAATACTTACTTTTCGAAATGAATATTGAATATTTGCATCATCAAGTGACCTCATTATTTTGGAAGACATCCCTAGGCCATAAATGCCACAAATATCAGGATTCATGCCTCATCAATGCCTTCCATGATTCCCTCCATGCCTCTTAATTACCCCTTATTCCAATGCCATGATGAGGATAATTACAAATTTTAACTGCAAAATTGAATTAACCCTCAACCACACATCTCAATCTTGAGATGGATGGTTGAGGTTGATTTTGATCAAATACAAAAATATATAAATAGGAGGCCTCACAACATCATTTTTAAGCTTAATTAGTGAAAATTTATAATGCAGGATTGGTTCCAAAAAGCTTCAATCAACTCGTGTTATAATTCCAAATTAATTCCAAGCCAAGACAAGCCAAGCCACAAGCCAAAGGTGCCAAGGAGAGATGGAGGTAGCCAAGCTTCCATTTCCAAGGACTTCATGAACACAAGCCAAGAAAGCCACCACTACAAAGACATTTGGATCATCCAAAGAAGGTGAAGGAATTCTTGTGTTTTCATTCCTTGCTTTCTAGTTGTGTTTGTCATTTATTTTTGTTAACTAAACTCTCCCTAGTGTCTAGTCCTATAGATGTTATGCTATTAGTGTGTTTGTTTCATTATTTTTTTCATTTTGGAACTAACACCATACTAACCATCCTCTCTTGAGTCAAATTCCTAGATCACAATAACCATTTATAATGATTCATGAGAAACCCCTCTAAACACCACATCTTTCCCTCTAGATTTAAACTTGATCTCTATGGAATTATGTGAGAAATAATCATTGATGTAAAACCATTATATACCATAAACCATGTTAGTTTCTCCTAATCCCACAACAAATAAATCATCACATACCTCATGATCACCCATTATTATATTGAGTTATCAAATTCTTTTGGTGCATGGAATGGTGAGTCTCTCTGCAATAATGACCTTGGGGCCTTCAAACTCATCTGCCTCAAGTCTTCTCCCTTTTCCCTTTTAAATTTTTTGTAATGTGGTGAGTGTCATTTCAACCACATGATCCATTTAAAACTTTATAATTAAGTGTCTCAAACAATAATTTGGGTCCCATACTTCTAAATGTATTTGAAATTTTTCATCTTTCTTATGGCATTTTTCATGGTGCCAATAAATTTGCACTAATACAATGTCAAGCATCACATCTCTCTTAGTATTATTATTTTTATGTCATAATATATCATCATGAAAATAATCAACTTTCTTACCATTACTTGATGATTGACAAAATTTGACAAGCTATAAATCCACATTGGTATCATGTGAGGCACATCCCTCCTATGCATGTTTCCCCATAAGGTCATTTAGAGACTCCTCCTCTTAAACTACTTGATTCAAGACCTTCATTTTATCTCCATTAGAATGATCTAAATGCATGTCTTCTTTTATTGACCTAAAATCTTTTTTCTCATCTTACAATGTATTCATATTGTACAAATCATCCTTATGTATCATGGATTTAATCTTTTAAAGATTGATGGGTGAGTTTTGAATAAGAGCCACTTTGTCACTCATGTATTCAACAAGTGGTATTTCATCCTTAACTTCATTAAGATGATTAATTTTCTGATCAATACCCTCATAATTCCTTATGTTATAAAATTTCATACCTTTTTATATTGAGTGATCTTCACCTTAAATGTGCATGGTAAATTCTTTATGTTATTGCTCATTAGTCAGTTCTCTTGCTTATATCTCTAGTTTTGGGTTTTCGACATTCTTCATTAATCCATTATTGGGTCTTTACTCATAGATATCCTTTTGTGCACTTACACACACCACTTCCTTATCCACTCCCATCATGAAAACTTGCAATTCTTCTTAGATGCTCTTCCACCTCACATGAAAATCATCCCTACATGGTTGATCCTGTTGATTGCCTCCAACTACCCTATGATTTTGTTTCCTTTCCAAGTCACAAAATTACATAAAATAGAGGTTTTTTATCACTTCATAATTGATCTCTCCATGCCTTTCATGTAGGGATGCATAATAACTACTTGGATGCCTCTACATAATGTTTTTTTTAATAGATGGTTTTTCCTTCCTTTGTAGTAATTTATCCCCAAAAAATTTTGAAGGTGGGGTGATTAAAACCCACTCATTTTCTGATGAGCTTCCTTCTCCCTCATTTTTTTATTTGGGTTAATACCCTGAATATCTTGGATTAGTTCTGACATGTATTCTAATAAATTTCTTTGGATTATTTTCTCTAGATCCTTCTGACCTCTATTAATTATCTCATGTAGATAACTAATTTCATCAAAGGGAACCCCCTTCTCTCCACTACCCATTCTTTCTTCTTCGATCTCTGGTAGATGAAATTTTATTCTTTCTCTTTAGATGTATCTTGATTCCATTTCACTAATACCACTTGCATGCATTTGATATTACATCAAAATATGAACTCTCCCAACACGATGGTAAGATGCGGGATCTGATACCATCATATTAACCCAATTAAAATGTTATCTAAAAAACAAAGGAAAATATGAACTAATTTTACCCACTAACATACATGTGTGGAACATTCACCCACTTTATATAGCATGCACATTGTTATTTCAATTGAAAAAGTATAGAACATAGATTTGGAACAATTAGATATTATAAACTCTCAATATGGACTTGCATGTAAAGAACACTACCAGCTGATATATTAGATTTAATCATGAAAGGTACATCCAAATACTATATAAAATTAATATTTTATGGAAATACCTCTATTAAATGAAATATGAAACTCTCTCTCTCACACACACACTAAGCAACTACTATGAATGGTAATAAACCACACTAAATAAAATCTTACAACACACACAAAGCTGAAATAGTTAAATATGCAACTTCTAAATATATGATGCAACCTCTAAATGAGATCACCCTCATGAACTAAAGGGTTTTTATCTTCTGATTCTACAACTAATGGGTTTCCATCCACTGATCACCAAGGACCCAAGGGGTTTCATCCTTGAATCTTGTTGTTGAAGCATAAGTGCAATGATCTATAGAAATTGGTTATAATGTAAAAATATATCCCTTAATGATATCATCACATATTAATACTCAAGAAGACAAAGAGGGGTGCCACAATCCCCACTCCTTGATTTGGGGACACAGGATTTTGAAAAATTGCTAGTTTCCATCTTCTCCACTTTCAATAAGTCACTTAGCCTTACTTTTCCTTCTTTGATTTCTACTCCAAAACATTCCCAAATTTGAGCCACTTATAAAAGAGAAAGTTTCCTTAGAACCCCATCAATATTCTCTCCTATAAATCCATGCCCCATTTGGTAATTTTCCTTAGAAACTCCTCATAAATGACATCATAACCTCTCCACAAATTGTGCTTCCAAACATGCCACAATCCCCACTGGGAGAATATTACTCATATTTAATATTTAATGGCCCATTTTTCAAAAATATGAATTATGGTGGACTACATAATATTAAATAAATATTTGCAAATTATTCAATTAGTTCTCTAAAAATTATGGTAATAGATCAATTTGGACACCCTTTAGATTTATTAGAAATGGGATGACATTATTCATTTTCTACCTATGTAGGAGTCCATATCCATTCTTCATTTTCCATTACCTGATTCTAGAAGCATGAACCATAAGAGCATAGTTATGGAAAAAATTTACTATATAGGTTGGTAGATATAATGAATTACATTATCTTAATTATTAAATCCCCAACCCTTGAGTATAATATTGGGTTCAACATCTCAGAATGGCATATCATACTTTGTGTAATCATGATATGATACATATAATTCATTTAATATATATGAATTCAATTCATAATCATTATTTGATATGCTAAACATAAATGAATTTTATCTTTGTACCTTTGTATCCTCAATTTATACTATAACAGAATTTGAATGTTTTAAAATTTGAACCTTATTGTGTACATAACCATCATCATAAGCTCATTAATAGAATATAGATGAAAATTTAAGCACATAATAGGTTAAGATCCTAAAATAATTCCCAAATAATCATACCATCAAGGGTTGAAGTAGTTAACAATATAGTCAATGCTTTGTTGTAGGATGTAGAGTATAAGAGTGTGATTTCTATGGGAATTAATAACTGGCATTGAGTGAATTATATGTTTAATTAATTCTATATAACATATACTAATTACACAAACATGAAAAATAAATTATGGATTCAATGAATGGATATGACCTCACTAATCATTAATTTCTTCAAGCAGGCAACAATATAGTCCACATAATACTCCTCAATTCTCCAATGATAATTATCCTAATATGAAGGATGGGCTTGAAAAACACTTATGTCAATTTTTATTGATAACTCAATCAATGTAATAATATAAGTCTCATGGAAAACCATTGACCATATTATTGACTACTTGAACCCCTTGATGGTATGTCGATTTTGGAATGATTTTAGGATCGTACCCTATTATGTGTTTAAATGTGCATCTATCTTTTGTGACTTCACTATTCCATTAAATGGTGATATGAATGGATGTTTTTAATGTTTAATTTATTTATGATAATTTAAATAATAACTTAGATGGTGGATGTCTTAGTAATATGTTTCTCTCTATGTGCATGTATCTATTAACTTAGTACTTAGTATTAGTCTTTCTTACAAGGTTACAAAACACTTATCAAGTTAATGATATGAGGATTATAGAAACCCATTGACTATATTATTGACTAATCCAACCTAATGGCATGATTATTTGGGAATGGTTTTATTCTCAAGGCTTATATATTCAATAATGTAGGTAATGATTATGCATTGAATGAATTCTTATGCCTTAACTAATCATGAATTCCTTCAAACAATCAATAACACAGTCAACATAATACTCCTTACTTATTTTGTGATAATTCTACTAATATCAAGGATGAACTTGTATAATTGTTTATTTTGGGCTTGAAAAACACTTATTATGTTCAATTTTATTCATAACTCAATCAAGTTAATAATATAAGCCTCATGGAATTAAGAATTAACTATATTGGTGATTGCTTGAAACCCCCTGATGGCATGTCTATTTGGGAAAGATTTTAGTATCTTACCATATTCTATGTTTAAATGTGCATCTATGTTTTGTGACTTATCTATTCTCTTAAATGGTGATATTAATGGATGTTTCTAATTTTTAATTTCCTATTGTTAATAGAAACACTGACATGGGTGGTGGATATCTTAGTAATATGTTTCTCTCTATGTTATGTTTCTATTAAATTAGTACTCAATATTATTATTTCATATGGGATTAAAAAACACTTGGTGTTCTTTTTTTTCATAACTCTATAAAGTTAATTATAGAAAGATCATGAAAACCCATTGGATATATTGTTGACTTTTTCAACCTGATGGTATGCAGTCAACTTCTTTTCATTAACATATTAGGGTGTGACAACTTATTTTCATTAAAATCAAATGTTTATATGAATCTTGAAGATGCTTATGTATGCTAAATGATTTATTTTTTTCATAGGATTATGGATAACATATATGTCTTGTGTATTACATTTTATATGATATAAGCAATGCATATTTCAAATATGCATAATTGTTTATGGTCTGAGGAAAAAAGTGATAACCTTTAATTTTGCTCCAATTACTGATGGTATTAAATTGAATATTTCATATTATGTATCTCTTCATCATGGTCTTATGACTCTTTATGATCAAAATTTAGAGAATATAATTGTTGAAAGCAATTCTAAATTAATGTGTGACCAAATGTTTGGTAAGATTTATAAAAGAGATGAGAAGCTGGTCACACTTCATAAATAGGTATAGTAACTTTTGTGATAGTTTGTTGATGTGAAGATCAAATATGTACAAGATGTTGGGGATGCGAAAGCAATGGTAAAGTGGGGTAAGTCAAGTAGTGGTGTTGTTTCATCTAGTGGTACTATCATGGTTTTGCCACTTATATAGTCACAAGACATTATTAATGAGCCTCTTTTTCCACTTTTTGAGTCAGATTTGAATACAAATGATGAACAACATATACCCATTGGCACTAAAACCATGACATGTGGTCAATGATGCCAGATAATATATTGTGAGATTCCCAACATGTAACTCTATTATAGAGTTTAGGAAGACTGGATAGGGCATATGTGTTAGTTTATGGCAACTATTTTTCTTTATTTGTGGTATTGCCATTATATGTGTTATGTGTATAATATTAAGGTATTTCAAGAGGATTTTTAGCCAAATTTTGGCTACCATAGGATAGGGTCATAAAATTCTTCCCTTTTCAATGTTTATTAGCATAGTTTAAGGTAATTTTGATAAGTTTAAGGTAATATCTATTTTGATCATATGTTCATCTAAGTCACTATATGTCATACTTCAATATGGTTCATGTGGTGCTAGGAGTTTAAGGTGATTTTTCAAGACATATGTCATGTATAATATCCATGCCATACTCTCTTTATTCCATTCAAGTTCCTAAATAAGTCTCATATTATACTTAAGGTCAACAAGTCACTTTTAACATGTTCTACAAGTCACTAACATGTAAAAATTTGTTAAAAATTACCTTCAAGATCCTAAAAAATATGAAATTATGTATAAATTTATTATAAATGACTTATGAAGAGTTATCTAATGTTAATATTGGTAGTAAATAATGACAAGTCAGCTTCAAACATTGAAAAATAGTTACAAGTAAGTTTTAATGCTTAGAAAGGATTAATAACGACTTGCATGGACCAAGAAGATTAATTTTTTAGTTGAAAGTGTTTTAAGAGTGTCCCTTCAACTTCCCAAAGAAAAATTCATGATTTTTTTTAGGTACAAGTTTAGAGATTCCAAAAATTGCTTCAGAAGCTCCATCGCTCTCTTGGAAAGCTAGTAAGGGTCAACTTCACATGCTCAATATAGATAAAGGAGAGAGATTCATGGATTTATTTTTTTTCAAAAGGAGAGGGTCCTAATTTCCATAAAATACATGGTTATATTTATCATATTGGTGGCCCCTCATTTATGAACACTCATTAATAAGACAGGGTACTCTAAACCTGCCTACAAACCCCATATACTCATTTTTCTCCTTAAAATGATAGTTTCAAGCTAGTTAAATAAATGATCTCAATTGAAGAGGATATAGGGTACTATGAAATATAATTCATGATTTCCCAAGCCTTGATTGGCACATATGGGCTCAATTTATTAAGAAAATTCTTCATTGGCATAGTTTGCAAGTTGAAAGTCATTATTTCTTGATTGTCCTAAGGTTTTCAATAGTTGAAGAATGTGAATCGATGTAACCAAATATTTTCATTCTCCTCAATGTAATTATATTTATATTAATGGTTTCATTTCTCACTCTAACACTACTTTCTCCAAATATGCAATGGTCTTGGTCTTTTAGACTATATATATGTCTTCAAGCACATAGGTGGATTGAAATGTCTAAATGTTATATTTTCAAAATGGTATGAAGGTCATGAATTCATGAAACAATAGAATCATTAAATAATCCATTATCAAGTATAAAATCCCTAACCTTGAGGCTTTACATATAAGTGATACCAATTTGCATACACATAACCAAGGTCTAATATAACTAATACATTCCATCCATTAATATATATTACACTATTAAAGGTAAAATAAATATTTGACACTTGTAAAAAAGGAGAGGCGTAGTAAGGCCAAGTGGGCCTCAAGACACCTAAGAGGTGTAATCATCATTAGAATGTTAGTTTTGGAGAGTTTATAATTAGATGAAATGTTTTAAGAGTAGATATATAGTTTAACTCAACATTAATTTATGATTAAGAATGTTACTTGTCATCTCACAATTTAAGAGAAGGGGTAGTTTTGAAGAACAAGACAAAGGTGTCAAGCAAAGTTTGAAACTCCCACACCATTTGGAAGAGGAAACATCTTCAAGAAGGAAAAAATGTATATAATACCTCATGAGACCATTTCATAACTCCTCTCTCATTTTTAACTTTCTCTTTCATGAAGTAAATTTGTCAAATCTTCTCTTTTATGCCCCCTTCTCTTTCTCCTCTACTCTTTCTATATAAATAAAACATTAATGGGCTTTATATGGATCCTTTTGTTGAGTATGGTAAAGCCTTGATTAAATGAATAATTTTACTATGTATTAAAATAATTAATGAATCTAATTCTTACCTCCTCACATGCTTTCAACTAGTGTACTAGTGTGATATTTGATGAATGTTAGTAGTAGTCATTGTCCTCTCTCTCATTTGTCATTTCCTACTTATTTGCAAATAGATTGTCTTATTGTAGGTCACATGGTGAGTTTGATATGGTTTTTCATACCTTTAAAGTATATTTTTAGTCATTAGTGATTTTTTTTATATCTCTTAACTAACCCTCTCATTCAATGCATTCACAAAGACCTCCATGTTGACGTATTCATGATTGAAGGTCCTTGTTTTGAGAAGTGTGATCAGATTCAGTCCTAATTCAAGTTCTTAAGTGAATTATAGTCAATTTGAGGTGTTTTTTTTGGTGTATCACCTCTTTAGATATGTTTTTAATGTCTTTTCTCTTCCTTTTCCTTTTCAATCAAGAAAGTAGTAGTAGTGAGCCTAACTAATACATCAAGGGGAGCTATCCCTATAACCTAGATGTTTGGTCCACCTAAAGGTCACCCACCACCTAAGAGAAATCCCATTGGATAACTAAATTTGAGAGGGCTTGAATCACCCTCTAAAGGGTGAAAATTTAATATATATTAGTTATAGCATGCTTGATGGGGCTATATTAGCATCAATTGAAGGAAATTTTGATGGGGCTATATTAGCATCAATTGAAGGAAATTTATGTGTTATCCTTCAACATATCAGCGTTTGGAATAATTCAAGTACCAATAGTGATTCCAAATGAATCTCAGATAGTATAGGTAGTACAAGTGCCTCAAACTAATAAATTTGGTATGTATAATCATTTTTATTATCAAATTGTTTCTTGTATACCTTCATATCAATCTTATCAATTTTATGGTGTTTATAGTTTCTCCTCAAGTATTCATCAAATAGATTATTGTCAAGTTTACCAACAACCCACCTATCTCCCTAACAAACCTTTTCAAACCTATGTTACTCCTTCTTCACTCTTATTCACCTTTATAAAAGATGTACTATATCTTTTAAAGTGGATGATAAGGACTGATAAATAAGTAGAGCATGGTGTAGCCTTTCCTACTTATCCCATTCAAGAAGTTAAGGAGCTCTTGCAAGGCTTTTGGATAGTTTGGGTAAGTGTTGAGAATGATGATTATCCAATAAATGAGAAATTATATGTTAAGAATATGATGCACTTATTGGAATAAAACATAATGATATGGGAGCATGAGAAAACCCAACTCAATCAGTCTTATAGACCTCTTCCTATCCCAAGTCAAACTTCTTTTTCTCCAAATCTCTTCCAAGGTGCACTATAAAGTCGAAACAATCTCAATGAATCTATTAATGAGTCTAATATCTCTATAATCCCAAGTTGGAAGGATTTTATTCCTCAAGATAAACATATGCCTATTCCAATTCTACTCACCCTTCCTCAAAATCCCAAGACTATCCCACTTTGGAGACCTTCTTGGACAATGAATCATGTTTTTGTCATGCATATCCTAGAGTGTGAATCTTCTCCTATACCCATCCAAACTCAAGAGATAAAAGAGGTAATAAAAGATACACCAAAATGTATTATAGGTTTTAAGGAGGTTCTTCATATGCAATCTCAAGGGCAAGAGGGAGGAACATTGTTGGAAGTCATGTCAAGATAACATTCAAGCCTATCAATTATTTCACCTACTATTCATGTTGTAGTTATGCAAGAAGCATCTAATCAACCTAGTTTTCCTAAAATAAAAAATTAGAAAGACACTTTAGTAGGCTTTAAGAAAGCTAATCAGGTTTATTTCCCTCCCACACTCTCCTTTTTTTAAGGATAATCAAGTACATTGAGGTAAGAAGATGGATATCCAATTGAGAAAGAGAACTTGTCAAGAAAACATGATGATACGGCTATATAGGAAAGGAAATATGTTTCAATTATACGTAAACGTCAAGAGTGTGTTATATAGATTGGTCCTAGTGATCATGAATAATATATAATCATTGGTACTCCACTTGGTGGAGATGGGCACTAATCAACTTTCAAGGATGAGAATGAACCTCTATCTTTCAGCCAATAGTTGGACATCCATCTAGAGGTCACAAATGATCAAGTATATTTGCTTGATTATATGATTTTGAGGTTTATGAAGAATAATAAAAGTAAAATTTTATAGAGAAATAAAATCATGAAGTGATATATCTCAAGTGGACAGATGAACTTCCATTCTTCATAGAGAAGGAGGAAGATCAATCTAGTCTTGAATAAGAGAGCTTACAGCCTTATCATGAGCCTACTCAATCATGTAAAACATTTTATCATACTATTTTTCCTCAAGATAAAGGTAAGGTTAGCATTGAGTTTGATATCTTTTCAATTGATAAAGAGGAATATGCCTTGTGGGAAGAGTTGGAGAGATTATACTCTATCTTGGATAATGAACATATATCCCATGAGAAGAATGTTAATGATGTGGTCTTGAATAATGAAAACGATCAAGAAATTCATGAGAAAGTCCTTAAAGATAATGTTATGCTTGATTATCTTATTGATCCTCATGAGCAAGTACAATAAGTTCTTGAAGACATGTGGAAATCATACATGAACATGTTAAAGGAGTTTGAAGAGCATGATAAGCTATCACCTGATCAAGAAACACAAGAGGAAGTTGTGGATGATGGGTAAATCTATGATGATTATGTTATTCTTCAAGATGAGAAAGAGAACAATATGTTAGCTGGTCAAAAATAAATTGATATTGAGGATTTCCTTGATGGCATGGCTAACATTATCCTTAAAAATGATAGCTCTCCAAGTGAAAGTTTTCAAGAGATCAATAAGGATCAGCCTATTTATGAAACAAGAGTGGTATTGTTCAAGCCAAAAAAACTAGATTGGTATGAGTTTGACTTTGTCCTTGACTCACATAATCAACTCATGGACATGGGAATGAAGCTAAAAGTTTTGACTACTGGTTATGGAGGTCTTGAGAGCATACCAATCATGTTGTCAATTAAGGAAACATTATCCATAAAATGTTATAGTCAAAGGGAATCTTGTTTCACAACATGTCTCATCTCATAAGGCAACTGATTTAATAATCTTTCCATTTGACCAAAGAGTATGAAGGTATGTAATTTAGTTGTACATATTAGTCTTTGGTTATTTTCCCTAAATGCTTCGGCACAAGTGTGTGTTGTATTTTTTATTTTCTTGGTGTGTTTTTCTTGTCTTGTGTGTGTTTGGAGGTTAATTTAGTTGTCTTATCTTGGTCAAGGTTAATTTAGGTCTGGGTTTGAGTGCAAGTGACTCCATTTCCCAATGGATGGACTAGGCAACCAGTCTAACATGCTTAGCAAGAAAGCATCCCTAGGAGACTGCCAAAGATGGTATCTAGATTTAGGATACCATAGGATAGGCCAAAAAATTATTCTCTTTCCAATGCTTACTATCATATTTAAAGGTAATTTTGATAAGTTTAAGGTAATATCTACTTTGATCCTATGATTTTCTAAGTCACTTTATGTCATGCTTCAATATGTTTCAAGTGGTGATAAGATTTTAAAGTTACTTTTCAAGACATATGGCATGTATCCTAGTCATTCTAGACTCTCTTTCATCCATTCAAGTGCCTAAATAAGTATTATATTGTACTTAAGGTTAACAAGTCATTTTTAACCTCTTCTACAAGTCACTAACATGTAAAAAATAATCAAAAAGTCAGTTTAAAATCCCAAAAAAGGTGAAATCATGTAGATAGTTATTATAAATGACTTATGAATATTTATTTAATGTTAAGGTTGGTAGGAAATCATGACAAGTCAATTTCAAACATTGAAAATAGTTACAAGTAAGTTTTAATGCTTAGAAAGGCTTAATACCCACTTGTATGAATCAAGAAAATTCATTTTTTAGGTGAAAGTGGTTTAGGAGTGTCCCCATATATTTCCTAGGCTAAATTCATGATTATTTTTTAGTTACATGTCTAGAGAGTCCAAAAATTGCTTCAGAACCTCCATCGCTCTCTTGGCAAGCTAGTAAGGGTCAACTTCACATGCTCAGTATAGACAGAGGAGAGAGAGTCATTGTCTAATTTTGTTTATATATGAGTGGGTCCTAATGTCCTTTAAATACATGGCCATATTTTTTATATCATTGGCCCCTCCTTTACAAACAATCATTAAGAAGGTAGTGTACTCTATAACTACCTATAGCCCCACATGCTCATTTTTCACCTTGAAATGATAGTTTCAAGCTGTTTGAATGAATTATATAAATTGAATATGATATAGGGAACCTATTAAAACATATCCCATGCTTTCCCAAGCCCTACGTATCATGTGTTGGCTCAATTTGACAAGAAAAATATTCCTTGGCATAATTTACAAGTTGAAAGTCATCATTTCCTAATTGTCCCAGGGTTTTCAATAGTTGAATAATGTGAATGAAGGTATCCACCATATTTTAATTCTATTTAATTCAATTATAGTTCTATTAATTGTTTCATTTCTCACTCTAACACTACCTTCTCTAAACATACAATTGTCTTGCTCTTTTGGATTGTGTATATGTCTTCAAGCACATAGGTGGATTGAAAGGTTTGAATGTTGTATTGCTAGCATGGTATGAAGTTCATGAATTCATTAAATAATTCATGAAACAATTTAATCATATAAAAATCCATTCTAAATTATAAGATCCCTAACTTTGAGGCTTTGCATATAAGTGAGACCAATTTGCATACACAGGCTTGCCCATTAAAATATGTCTTTAATGGGAAAAATGGAGTAATCTAGTGAAGTGAAAGTGGATATATAAGGTCTTAAAGGTTATACCATACATATATAATATCTTATTCAAGTGTTAAATCTCTCAAATAATCCATAAAAGTAGGCTTACATCTCATTCTTATCATCCTCCCAATGGTCTATGTTATAACTCTACCAAACATAGAGATGAATCAAGGAGGTGATAAACATGGAATTATTAGTTTTGTTTGGAAGATTAAACCTCATTAAATAGGGTATATACATTGGATATTTGTTCTCAATGAAATAATGTTCCAATATGCTTGTACAAGGATGCCTAAATGACAAAAAGGCAGACCTACAGATCTGTAGATCTATAAGTCTCCTTTTTCACATAAAATGCAATCAAATTTTGAATTATAGAGGATGTTTAAGGGGATAAATTAAATTTATGGTCATGTGTGGATATTTTATAATGCATTCAGGCCATTAATAGGATAAACTATGTCATGAGATACGTTTCTAAGCTCTAGCAACCAACAAACACATATAGGTCTGTTTGAGAAATTTGGGCCACCTTTAAGCGCATTTGGAAGAAAATGAAATGTTTCACATGAAAATTTAGGCTTGGATAAATATAAGTGTGGATATAAGTCTTTAAAATATTGAAATATCCTCAATAGAAGATAAATACAAAGTCTCTATTTTTGGATAAACTTAAACTCAGTCAATATACACATACAAGCTTGCTTGAGTTTCAAGTTGTTTTTCAAGCTTAAGAGAGGATGCAATGTCATGTCTTGAATTTGAGGCTCGGGTGAATAAAAAATTGAATAAAATCAATATAAACCAAAAATATACCTAAATAATGTTATATATTGGTGTACAAAACAAACCTATCTTTAAATTGTAAGCATACAATCATTGAGCTTATTCACCTACACACCTATCACAGGGATAACCAAAAAAGACATTATTTTGTGTGTTAAATGGAGGACCTATAATGTTTAAATATGTTAGGGTGAGATTAATGCATGGTATATTCCCTTGGATAATTCAAACTCAATTGATAAAGAGTGTGTTTATAACCCAACATTCAATAAATCTAAAATGATGACCTACAAGCTTGTATTGTGTTTATGAAGAGAATATGTATTTTATGTTGAGATTATGGTGCTTGAGAGGAATTTATAGAACATAGGTAGAAACTTCCATGAATTTTGGTTTTGGTGAATGAATATATTTTTAAGTTGGATAAGCTCATTCAAGCCTAGTAGGCCTAAAGGGTCACACATGCATGTGTGTGAACTTAGCAAGAGAAAAAATGGTATGTTGAAGGGGTAGATAAGAGTTAGAAGAAGTATAAAAAGTTAAATAATTTAAATAACAAACTACAAGATTTAAAGAGGTCAAATCCAATAAGGAAGTTTCAATCTCAATGTCTAACATTCAAGAAACCAACATTGCATACACACAAGCATGTTTGAGAAGTAGATGATAACCCATAGGTTATTTAAGGTTTGAGGATGAATTAGAATATAGAGACCCTCTAAAGTATATGATAACTTCAAATAAATTTTCTATTAATTCTTAAACTCTAGAAACAATGATGAAAAGGGGAAAACACATTAGCTAGGGTTAAAGGTGCATGTATGCTCATAAACCTTAAACATCAGCAAATGAAGGTTATAGAGGGCCTATAGAGATGAATTAAAATGGAAACCATTATAAAAGGTCAATATTAGTATTATAGACCTCCTTAAGGTGTTTGGAATCAAAACCAAACTCTAAGATGCCATTTTTAAGTCAATCTCTCTTTTGACCTCACCAAATGCATTCTTTCTAGCCTGAGAGGCACCTTCTCATGCTTGGAACAATACTAAGGTTTTTCATGGGATTCCAAGATCTTTTGGGATTTTATGGGGCCTTGTTTATTTTAAATTTGTAGATTTTGTTCATTTGTTAAGGCTCTATACTTTATTAATCATTGTTAAGATGATAAGTGTATTTTTGGCTGCCTAGAGAACCAATTGAGAGAAATTGATTTCCTAGGTATCTGAGATGAACTAGATGAATATTTAAACCACCTAAACATTATTACTCACTCTCAAGATTCCTTCACCATGGTACTTTCCAATACCCACGACTATATAGACTCATTAAATATTGTGTTTTTATGAGTTTTTGGGCTAAAAATATGGTATTTGACCTTGGGGTAGATACAAATCATTAGAGAGGATGGATTCAGGTGTCTTATACATATTTAGGCATAAAACTCATTACATGTCACTTTGTAAATGCTCAAACAAATCTAATTCTTGAAGTCAATACAAAAAAGGCTTATGAAGGGTTATTTTTTGGCCATTTCTTGGTTTGCCTATCTACATAAGGTTCTAGAGGTCCAAATTTGGCATAGATAATGATAATGGGATGTTAAAATTGAATCAAACACTTGATATTAGTTTCACATGTGGGGGAGAATTTTAGATCCAAAACTCAATTTCTAGGCCTAGAGGGTTAATGGAGACCTAATTAGAGAGAGAAAATAGGTGAAAAAGTACACTTACACTTATATTTGGGTCATGAAATTTGACATGGAGATGTAATGGCATAATTTTACTCAAAAATACTCTTATTTTAACAATACCATCCATACATTATCCTACACAAGGATTTTTTCATGTTTTCAGGGCAATAAGGATATAGGAGAAAATACAAGCTTAAAGTGAAAAATGAGGTCTTAATGAGTGTTTAATGCATTCAAATGGATTGAATAAAATTTTAAATGACTAATAGATTCCATACATGAATATATATTTCATTGGTAAAGGTTAAATCAAGAAATGACACTGGAAAGTAAGGAGAGGCATAGTAAAGCCAAGTGAACCTCAAGACTCCTAAGAGGTGCAATCATCATTGAAATATCAATTTTGGATAGATCCTAAGTAGATTAAAGGTTTCAAGAGTTTATATATATATAATTTAAATCAACATTAATTGATGATGAAGAGTGCCACTTGTCATCTCACAAGTCAAGAGAAGGGGCAGTTTTGAAGAACAAGACAAAGGTGTCAAGCAAAATTTAAAATTGTCACACCATTTGGAAGAAGAAGCATATTCAGGAAGGTAACACATGTTTATAAGACCTCATCATACCATTTAATAACTCCTCTCTCAATTTTAACTTGATATTTCTTTAAGGACATTTATCAATTCTTCTCTTTTATGCCCCTTTCTCTTTTTCCTCTCCTCTTTCTCTATAAATACAACCTTAATGGGATTTATATGGATCCTTTTTCTGAGTATGGAAAATCCCTACTAAAAATAACATTTTTAATATGTATTTAAATAATTAATTAAGTTTATTCTTACCTCCTAAAATGCTTTTAACTAGTATACTAGTGCGATAATTGATGAATATTAGTAGCAGTTATCGTACTCTCTCTTATTCATCCTTTCCTACCTAATTGCAATTGGATTATCTTATTTTAAGTCACATGGTGAGTTTTATATGGTTTTTCATAGATTGAAATTGTATTTTCATTCATTAATGATTTTATTATACCTATTCATCTCATTTAATGCATTCTCAAAGGCCTCTATGTTGAAGCAGTCATGCTTGAAGGTCCTTGTTTTGAGAAGTGTGATCAGATTCAATCTTAATTTAGGTTCTTAAGTGCATGATATTCAAGTGGAGGGTGTTTTTATAGTGTATCACCTCCTTATATAGATTTTTTAATGTCTTTTCTCTCCCTTTTCTTTGTCAAGCAAGAAAGTATTAGTGGTAGTGAACCTAACTGATACATCAAGGGGAGCTAGCCTTATAACCTAGAGGTTTGGTCCACCTAAAGGTCACCCACAATCTAAAACCAATGTTATTTCATTGACAAAGTTGAGAGGTATTTAATCACACTTTAAAGGGTGAAAATTTAATCTATAATAGGGAGTAGGAAGGAGAAAAATAATGTATGTAGAAGCAAATAATTGAGGGATCTCTCTTGGTAGAGTGTACTTACCATGTCAAGTTTTAATTAGTATTGTAAATGAATGAAAGTTTTGTTATGTTGTTCAAAGTTTTTATGTTTATAATTAAATATTAAAAGTGTTATTATTATTTCTTATTACATGTGATTAAAATAGTAATGACTATAACACTCAATTGATGATAATGATTGCATCATCACCAAGTGTTTCATTGGTAAGAAATTATTTTATTTAAAGTTAATATGGATGGGTCTTGTATCAAGGATTTAATCACTTATCACATAAATTTTGGAAGTATCACTTTGTATATTTTTTATAATCCTCAATTGGGATTCATTCTATTATTGTCTAACCCATTAAGAGTGCCAACAAGATATAATATGATTTAATGTTTTTTTATAGATTTATATTACCATCAACAATAAATTGATAATATAAATACAATATAAATTTTTAAGTAAATCATCGATGCTAAATATAGAATGTGCTAGTAAATATCCATACTTAATTTAGCCAATTTAGCACATATGGTGTTAGGATTTTTTTCAAATTTCACATTCTTATGAGGCATGCACATTCATATTTTATGAATTTTCCAAACTAGAATAACTACAAAGTTACCAAATATTATGAAATGAACCATATAAATGTAAAAGTCAACAACTATAGTGAAATTAACCATAGTAGAGGAACACACTAACTATCATCATTATTATTAGCATTATAGTTATAAATCACTGATGTGGTGGGAGTTATTGTAGGGCAAGTCATAAGATGGATTGAAAAGTTTGTCCACACTTTGATCTCTCCCTCATAAAGTGTCTTTTGACTTAAGTTCCTATAACTCTATACTTCCAAATAAACATCCCTAGCACTTGGCATAACTTCATATACTCCCAGTGATGCAATTGATCCTTGAGACTCATATGAGCCTATAGTTTTTTTCCTTACACATTCAATACAAATATTTATCTCCTTGTTCTCATTTTTTATAAATAATATGGTTGTATTCATTCTTTCAATGCTTTCCTTTAATTTTTCCTCCATTTATTTGATAACCTTTTTCCATTGCTCTCATACTTCTAACCTAGTGTAGACACCAAAATCATGTCTACTCCTTGGTCGACTCTCCCCCTTGGTCCCCTTGGTCCACTTCTACACATTCCTAACCCACACACTTATTAATTTAAAATAATAACTTATTTTAAATTAATAACAACCCCCTTGACACATCACCCATGCCACCTCACCTCTCCTAAGATACCTCTCCTTGGATGCCTCCCATTACCCTATAACCAATTTATGACCTATTTCAATCCTCTCACACCTATTAAACCCACTTTCAACCATTTTCCAATGACCATTAACCCCGGAAAATGGAGGAATGGGTAGAAGGCTAAAAATAGCCTTTTTCCCATCTTCTAGCTGCCAACATCAGTTACCAGTCGGCCGACGCTGGTGGGATCACCGACGTCAGTTGCTTAAAACAACCTGAATGCTCATTCTCTTCCCCCTGGGATGCTAAAATCACAGCACATAATCAATCGATCATAGACCTAAAATTTGACCTCTCTTCCTCTCTCAGCTCTCAGACCTAAACATCAATAGGAACTCTCTGAAATCAATCATCAGACTTCAACCAACGCTCTTCTAGCTACAGACACAACAGGGACAAGCGTCTCAAACACCTCTGGCTTTGCATCAAGTAGGAGGTAAGTATTCTTTTTCCCTTTTTATTATTTTAGTAATTTAGAATGTATTTAGAATGTATAAGCAATTAGCTTCTTTTCATTACTTCTAAGTATTATCAACCAAACCCAGCTATCAACCAGACCAGACCTGACTTTCTTCCTAGAGAGGCTGAAAAGCCTTCTTCATACCCTTACCCCTTATTTGACAACCTGTCTCTCTACCTTGTCCCTCCTAAGAATTTATCTACTATCTTACATTCCTTGCACAGACCCAGACTCCTTTCAGACCATTTTGTCAACCACAGATAGACTTGAGACTCGTCCAAAGCCCCATTTCCTCGAACGACGTCGGCCTGTAGGCCCATTTCCCCTACCGATGTCGGCAGACTAACCGACGTTGGCAACTTTAATCAACTGACGACAGCAGACTAATCAATGTCGATGACTGTGGAAGACCAACAACAGAATATAGGTATCCATTATTTCTATTTCTTTTGCTTAGTCTTTCACTATTTATCTTTATCAGACATTATTTTATCAACAGTGGACTGTCATCCCTCAAGGAAGTCTTTACACTTCTGGGATCGATCTTTTGCTTGGTAGTCCACCTTATATCCATCTAACAATCTCTTTGTTTAAGTCTTTATTCTACAGGTGTCGTCCTCCACAGCCAAAGAGGAGTCCCTACAATGTCTAGATAATGGTGCACAAACTTCATCTGAGTACGTACAAACCCCTGACCATTATCATAGTTTCTTACTTCTTTTGAATGTAGAAAAGCGAAAAACTTGTTAGAAACATTTTGGCATGCCCGGTGGGACACTAAGAATTTTCCTTGGGTTCATAATTTTTCTTCTAAAAGCAAACTTTTCATATAGGTGCATTAGGTCTCTTCTTGCATCTTTTTCTTCTATCTCTTCCGAAGAGACACCATCAACAAAGTTAAAAAGAATCCTTCTTTTTCTTTCTTTCTTGCATCTTAGAGTAGTGACGTTCATACTCTTCAACCTTTTCTCCACTTGTCTACATCCGAACACATATTTCAATTTGGGCTTAAAATCTATTGCATTTCATTTCTGCCTGAATGCATACTTAGCTCTCACATCTAGTAACTTAAAACCACATTATGAATAAATCGTAGCACACTTATGTTACGTGACCAGACCACTTTCACAATCAAAACATATAAACATACTTGAGACAAGGTCTGACTAGGATTTCATCACCTAGCAGATACCTTACCCTTCATGGTAATCCCACTTGGACTTCACCACCAAGGGGAGAGCCCACTCTGTTCTCTGGCAGAGTATAAACTCTAGGGGAAGTATATACTGGCTAAGCAACCCAGCTTATCTCTGGGCTCATGAAGTGAGGGGAGATTGCTCCTTAGCACCAAGCCACATACAGAACCTAATACAGACTTTGAGCATCGAAACTAACCTGAAACCAACTTTAAACTACTTCTTCTAAGACCCGTTCTAAAAGCCAACTTCCCAAACACACTCTAAGACATAAGCCAACAAGACTCTAAAACTTATTCTTAGGAATTAACGTTTAGGGTCTGCTTGTCTTCATCTATTTTTCTATCTCCATCTGGTTTTTTTGAGCTGGTGAGGTCACATTTTGAGCTCCCAAAAATAGCTCAGACTTTCTTCTTTCTTCCAAAAACTTTCAGTTTCTGGAAATACATGATAACTAACATTAGTTTTCCCACCAACGTCGGCAACCTTTATTCACTGACATCGGTTATCTAATCAACATCGGCCCCCTTTAATTCACCGACATCAATTTTTCTACCGACGTCAGTCACTGTCAAAAACTTCTTCCAAAATAGCAAGCTTAAAACCTGACTTTCTTGCTGTTAGACATGCATTCTGAGTTTTTGAAACTGAAAACACAGTTTTTGGAACCTGACCCTTTTTGCCTTGAATGGTTTTGACACGTAGTCAAACCAAAACTCTTGTTGACCATACAAGGCAACAACCACTTCCACCTTCACTTTTCATACCAAGTCCCCTAATGGAGTGTACTTCAGACATTGAATATTCTCCTATCTGATCAACTCCAACTCAACATTTAATTGTTCTTGAAGGGGATCAAAATTTTGAGAGATTCCTTGACCATAATGTCAAGGCTCTCCAACACTATCTCGCTAAGGGCTAAACGCGAGACTCTTCAATTCAACCAAGTTCATCACATTTTTAAAACTTGATTGTCTCGACTCCATGCACTCTTGCACCTATAAATGCAGGAATGACTACCTATCCATTTACCAATGCCACCATTCAACCACCTTTGGCGGTATCTAGTCAACTCATGCCCTCCAACTTCACAACACAACCACCCTTGGCTTCCACATCAGTCCCTATGACTAGATACCAATGTGTTGCACCTATGCAAGTGCAACCAACTACGTCATACACCCCTCCTAGTACCTTCCAAGTGCCTTACAATCGAGGGGGCGCCCCACCCACAAATCCGTCGACCGATCTAATCAAGATGTTGATGGAAAGAATGTCTAATCTTGAGACATCCATTTCCAATTCAAGCAATGTTCTTTCATACTCAGTCTCGATCCAGCCGTATCCCAACCAGTGTGAACTTCTTAAGTTTACTCGCTTCTAGAGTAAGGAAGACCCACAACAATATCTACGAGCATTCAAACATGCTTGTTACCTGATAGCACATGATGATGTGTTACTACTATGCACATTCCCCATGTCACTTTTTGGTGCTGCCCTCGATTGGTACATCTCTCTCACCAGTCACTCTCTTTTCACATTCACCCAACTAGCTCAACTTTTTCTTGACCACTTTTCGATCAACATCACTAAAAAGGTCTCCATCACAGACCTATACTCTATCAAACAGTTTGATGACAAATCCATAGCTGATTTTGTTGCCCATTGGAGAGGCTTAATCAACCAACTCTCCTTTTCTTTACCTCAACTCGAGCTCATCGAGCTCTTTTCACAGGTGTGTGCCAAACATATTTCATCTACTCTGTGGGTCCAAACATTCTGCACCTTTGACGAAGCTTTCACGATGGCTAGGAAGCTTAAAAAATGTGCCATCGAGGAAAACAAAGTCAAATTATAGAGTAAAAACCCCAACACCAAGTCAAATGACCCTTCTTCGTCTAAACCTTCTTCTTTTAATTCCAAATCTAAGGCATCAGCAAATGTTGTAGTTGTTAGACCATCATCTTTGACAATAACCAACCAATCTCAACCTTCCACATCACAAAGCATCACCAAACAATTCCAACAATGGTATATACAGCGTCAGTATACTCCTATAGGAGAATCATATGCATTTTTTTTGGATAAACTTGTCAAAAAGGCGGTCCTCAATCTCCCTCAAATCCAACCACCTCAATTCGACCCCTTTAAACCTATCCCTGCATGGTACAAGGAAAATGACTTTTGTCAATATCACCGTGTCCAAGGCCATGACACAAACAACTGCAAGACCTTTAAAAACATTATCCAAGACATGATAGATAAGGTGACCTCATCTTGGACAACCCAAACATGCCACCCAATCAAAACATAGACATCTTTAAACAACCTTTTCCTAACCATCCTCCTAGCCAAAACAACGTGTAGACCATGACCAATGACTCCCAAGAGCATAATATATGCACAGTCAACACGGTCTCGCCTCTTATGCCTAACCAACCTCTCTCATAGTCTAAAGAGGTTAGCCCACCCATTGGTCCTTCACAAGAAGAAGAACTTTCTTCTCCCACTTCTCTTCCACAGGTGGAAGAACCTTCTTCTTCTATTAGTTCTCCATCGACCTCTCTTATATTGGAGGATGCTTTGACCATACCAATGCCACTAGCCTCACCTTCATCCTTCTTATCAACAATGGGGGATCACACTCTTCATGCACCTCGACCACATGCCAAAGCCATCACCATCCCTACGCTCTGCCCTCTTGAAGAGCCACAATCTCCAATCCCTTCTCCATCAAAAGAGGAACTCACCACCTCACCTACTTCGATCGAAGAAGATCTGGTGAAGGTAGATTTGAACCTCATCCCTCACAATAGTAGTCCTTACACTAAACCAAAGAAGGCTACTAAACCCCATCGGATAACTCCTCCTCCACCATCATCATTGCCCTCTATTTTGAGCCCTCATCCATCCACCTTAAAAGGAGTGCTTCCTACTCCAACACCTATCAACAATAAGTCACCTCCATTACAACCAACACCTAACAAAAACATACCTCCGTCAAAACATCCAAAGCCTCCTACCACAAAAATCTCATCTACATGTCTAGCCACACTGCCAAACAAAAGGATGGTACGAAATACTCTCTCAACAACATCTAAACAGAAGTTGTCAACTTTTACTGCAACACAACATGCAGACCCATGGGTAGGTTCTTATACCTTGCTACTACACTGAATTTTGCAATCTTCTAGCATTAGCCTCCCACCTATCAAACCTTTTCAACCTCTCAAACCAAAACCATCTTGGTTCAATGACACTAAAATTTGTCAATATCATCGCACACTTGGGCATGACACTGAGCATTGTTGCACTCTTAAGGTTTCCATCCATCAACACTTGAAAAAGGGCACTCTTCTCATTAAGGACCCCTTTGACACATCTCCAACACCATCTCATGTCTCCCAACCCTCTTCACCTTCACACTCATCAACTCTCAGATCAAGGCCATCTTGGTTCGATGACACTAAATTTTGTGCATATCATCGCACACCTAGACATGACACTAAGCATTGTTACACTCTTAAAGCTATCATTCATCAACACTTAAAAAAGGACACCTTTCTCACCAAGGATCCTCTTGACCACCCTTTCACCAAACCATCGACACCATCCCAGGCCTCTCAAACATCCTCACCTAAATCGGGAGCCCATCATCAAACTGTGGTCCCTCGATCACCTTTAACCCCTTTATTTGAAATCAATGTGGCCAATAGGTCAAAAATCATGTAGGATAAAGGGAAAGAGAAGGTTTTTCTCCCTCAAACATATCCAGTCGTCAAGTCTCCTCAACCATCAAGACCCAAGATTTCAATTTTGGGCACATCTCGACCAACTTTTTCGAAACCAATTCATGACTCCAAGGTGAAACAACTTCACCAAACTTGTGTGAAGACATCTTTGTATGACCTCATACAAAGCTCTCCACAACATCATCAAGCCTTAATCAAAGCCTTACAGGTAGTGGAGGTCTGACCTAAAGACCCCCAACCACTAGCTGCCTTAGTCCAACCATTTCTCAAGCATTCTCCTCATCACCAAAATAATTGGGGGAATTTGACTCTATATTAACTATCACGACATTGACCAAGCCTCGACCAAACATCAACCAAGCATTGACCAAACATCAACCAACCAAACCTCAACCAAATATCAACCAACTTCTTAATCATCTTTAACACATGACCAATTTGGAAAGAAGTAAACAAGGCAAGTTTGCTCCTAATTGGCTCGGACCTTACATCATAATGCATAAGTATGGGTCAGGGACTTATCGTCTATCTTCTCTCAAAGACCAACCAAAACCTGAGCCTCTTAATGCCTTGCATCTACGACCATTCTACTGTTAGTCAAGTACTCATTCACTTGACATTTAACTTGAGCTCGTCCCTTGAGCAATCTTAGTCCTCTTAATCCTCATTCCTTTCAACCCTATTCCCCTAAACAAACCCTATGTAACCCTTTTATAAAGTATGAATGCTTTGTCCTAATAAAAGGGAGCCCTCAACCTTCTATAGTCTTGTCCATGACTACAAATCCTGTCAAAAATAAATTGAGATGTCAAAATATCCAAGGTCATAAACTCTAAAGGTAGACTGCTCCCTCGAAGGATAGTTGTACTACCATTGCTATAGCTAATAGACTGCTCCCTCGAAGGATAGTTATTCAAAGCCTTTATATATATATATATATATAAAGCAAAAATATAGACCACTCCCTCGAAGGATGGCTATGACTAAACTCTTGCTACAAACAACACTTTTGTAGAAGCTTCCCGCATCGATCAGCTTCACATATGACCATAAAACAAAATGACATCCCCATGTAGACTTCCCGCATTGATCAGTCTCCCAAAAAAAAGAGGGGGGGGGGGGGGGGGGGGGGAGGGGGGGCGGTGTCATGGACTTGGCTTGTAGTCATCTCAGGGTCTCATATAAAAAGGGGCAAAGTTATCCCTACTCAAAAGGGTTACCCTATCCTACCATATCACATCACCTACTCAAGGGATTTCGAGCTCATTTTTAATGTCAAAGTGATTCGATTACTTCTCTAACACAACCAATGGTCAACGACGTAATGCATGAATGGGGCTTTTGTTTCTAAAAACCCCCTACCTATGCTATCATTATGGTCCTTGTCAATGAAAGGGAACATTTCCTTTCACTTCTTATCCATACCTTTGTCACATTCAACCAAATCATTTTCTCAACCAAACCAAACCAACCCAAACACTTTCAGACCACCAACATGACATAGTCCATTTCACCTAGTTTCTATGGACAACAATACACATGGAAACTATCGACCATACAATTTATGTCAAGCATAAACCATTACTTGCTAAAGCATAAATAGACTCATTTCATTCTTAGCCTACAACATCACTAATATGGAAAAATTCTAGGGATGAAAGACCACATAACCGATGTTACAGAATACACCATCACACAATATGGAAAAGGCTATAACATCATCATACCCTCATCATTTATAACCCAATCATAAACCAATCATCAACCATTTTGCCTCTTGGTCTGAACTACATTGGTCTGAGGCCCTTCTAACAGGGGCTATGTAGGTAGCACTCAGTTGACATGGGGTCTTCTGAGGTTAGCTCAGCCACATCCGTTTGTTCATCTACTTGATGGACAAACTATTTTACCTTTAACCATGACTTAACCTCATCCAACCCATCCACAACTGACCCTCTTCCTCCCTTTTAGGGAGAACTACATTGGCCTAAGGCCCTAACAACTGGGGTTATGTAGGCAGCACTCAAATGACATGACATCTTCTGGGGATAGCTCAGCCACATCCATTTGTTCATCTATCTGATGGACAAACCATATTACCCTCATCATTCTTAACCTGACCAAACCAATCATCAACCATTTTGCCTCCTAGTATGAACTACATTGGTTTGAGGCCCTTCAAACATGGGCTATGTAGGCAGCACTCAGATGACATGATGTCTTCTGGGGTTAGCTCGGCCACATCGATTTGTTTGTCTACTTGATGGACAAACAATGTATCTCTTAACCATGACTTAACCTAGTCCAAACCAATCATAAAGCATCTATCAACCCACTTTGACTCCCAGTCTGAACTACATTGGTCTGAGGCCCTTCCAACATGGGCTATGTAAGTAGCACTCAGATGACATGACGTCTTCTGGGGTTAGCTCGGCCACATCTATTTGTTCATCTACTTGATGGACAAACCATTTTACCTTTGACCATGACTTAACCATTATCATAACCAATCATCAACTACTTTGACCCTTCCTCCCCTTTGGGGAGAACTACATCAGCATGAAGCCCTAATGACTGGGGCTATGTAGGCAGCACTCAATTGATATGGGGTCTTTTGAGGTTAGCTCAACCATTCCTTCATCCATCCATCTAATGGACCAACTATCTATCTCACCTCGACTCGACCAATGACTATGGAGATCGCAACTATCTCCTCAGACTATGACCACTTCCAAGACAACGTTGCCTTGGTTGTTTTTGCATGTATGCTACCTCACGAATGGTTAGCAAAATTGTTCACAACCCATATTTTGACCCTCACAAGTATAGGATCATGAGCAAGTTGATCCCCACTACTTGTGACATTTTTGTGTTTTCCAAGAGCACTTCCTAAGCCCGGGATACTTGGAACACAACGACCATTGGAGCTATAGCTTGGATCAAATAACCCAATCAGCTACGACTAAATATTGGGGCCCAATTATTTTGATTTTGGCACTCCTCGACCATGACCTACGACAATTTGACCTGACCATCTCATGAAGTGGTATGCGCGCAATCTCAACTATTGTAGTGTTCACACTCAAACTTCACCATATCCATCCACTCTTTATCAAATCGGCACCCAATTTCAAGTTCCCTTCCCTCAACTCCCACTTTGAGGGGGAATACCTCATCCCATAATTAGGGCAGCCTACATTTATTTTGTCTTATAGTTCATCAGAACAACTAATAGGACAAAAACTATCTCATCTCATACCTGGAGCAACCTACTCCTATTTTTGTCTTGCAGTTCATCTAGAACAATCAACAAGACAAAAAGGGGCAAATGTAGACACCAAAATCATGTCTACTCCTTGGTCGACTCTCCCCCTTGGTCCCCTTGGTCCACTTCTACACATTCCTAACCCACACACTTATTAATTTAAAATAATAACTTATTTTAAATTAATAACAACCCCTTGACACATCACCCATGCCACCTCACCTCTCCTAGAATACCTCTCCTTAGATGCCTCCCATTACCCTATGACCAATTTATGACCTATTTCAATCCTCTCACACCTATTAAACCCACCTTTGACCATTTTCCATGACCATTAACCTCCACAAATGGAGGAACGGGTAGAAGGCTAAAAATAGCCTTTTTCCCATCTTCTAGTTGCCGACGTCGGTCACCAGTCGGCCAATGCAGGCGAGATTGCCAACGTCGGTTACTTAAAACAACCTAAAGGTTCATTCTCTTCCCCCTAGGATGCTAAAATCATAGCATGAAATCAATCGATCATAGACCCAAAATTTGACCTCTCTTCCTCTCTCGACTCTCAGACCTAGACATCAACAGGAACTCTCTAAAATCAATCATTAGACTTCAACCAATGCTCTTCTAGATACAAACACAACAAGGACAAGCATCTCAAATACCTCTGGCTTTGCATCAAGTAGAAGGTAAGTATTCTTCTGCCCTTTTTATTATTTCAGTAATTTAGAATGTATAAGCAATTAGCTTCTTTTCATTACTTCTAAGTATTATCAACCAAACCCAGCTATCAACCAGACCAGACCTGACTTTCTTCCCAGAGAGGCTGAAAAGCCTTCTTCATACCCTTACCCCTTTTCTAACAACCTGTCTCTCTACCTTGTCCCTCCTAAGACTTTATCTACTGTCATGCATCCCTTGCACAGACCCAGACTCCTTTCAGACCATTCTGTCGACCACAGACAGACCTGAGACTCATCCAAAGCCCCATTGCCCTGACTGACATCAGCCTGTAGGCCCATTGCCACTACCGACATTGGCAGACTAACTGATGTCAGCAACTTTAATCAATCGATGACGGCAGACTAACCGACGTCGGCGACTGTGGAAGACCAACAGCAGAATACGGGTATGCATTGTTTCTATTTCTTTTGCTTAGTCTTTCACTATTTATCTTTATCAGACATTATTTTATCAACAATGGACTGTCATCCCTCAAGGAAGTCTTTGCACTTCTAGGACCGAGCTTTTGCTTGGCAGTCCACCTTATATCCATCTAACAATCTCTTTGTTTAAGTCTTTCTTCTACAGGTGTCGTCCTCCACAGCCAAAGAGGAGTCCCTACAATGTCTAGATAACGGTGCACAAACTTCATCTGGGTACGTACAAACCCCTGACCATTATCATAGTTTCTTAATTCTTTTGAATGTAGAAAAGCAAAAAACTTGTTAGAAACACCTAGTCTTCAAATACCTTAGTTCACATTCTCAAAAGTCATCATCCACCTCTGCATTCATTTGTTCAAGACTTTTAGATTGGTCCACAAAATTTCTTAGGGGAGTAGGATTGGGATTCTTGGAAGCTACACAGAAGTAAAACCATGGATATTTAGTAAGTATATGACACTAACAACTTAAATAGACATCTAGTCCTATGAAGGGATGTCACATGAAGTTTGATCATTGGGATCACAATCTACACTCAAAATGTCAATCAGTTTCCTTTTGATACCTTTATTGGTTCCTTTACTTATATATATATATTACATTATTGGAAAAACACAAAAAATGTAATATAATGACATGGAGCTTCACTGGTTCCTAAATTTTTTATATAAAAACGGAAAATAGTAGACCATTATATACAATGTAAAGAGTATTATACAGACAAGCAAGATGCACGGCATTATATAGACTATAATAATATGGACAATAGTAGACCATTATACAAACCAATGGTTCATTGGTTCCTTTAATTTATGTATCAATATGGATAATATTAGACCATTACACATAATGTACGGGGTATTATATAGACAAGTAAGATTTAGGGCATTATATATACTGAAATAAGATAGACAATGGTAAACAAGTAGACCATTATATAGACTAATGGTTCAGTGGCTCCTTTAACTTATGTAGTAATATGAAAAATAATATACCATTACACATAATGTAAAGAGTATTTTATAGATAAGCAAGATATAGGGCATTATATAGACTACAGAGATCTAGCTCATTCCCTTTCCTTTAAGGTCATTGAGATTCTCTTTTGATCAAAACATAGAGATCTATTTACAAGAATATATTGTAAAAAAATTAGATGAGTAAGTGGAATACTTACATTGACACCAAACATGGAAAATAATAGACCATTACATATAATTTAAAGGGTATTATATAAACAAGCAAGATGCAAGGCATTATATAGACTATAATAAGATGGATAAGAGTAGACCATTATACAGAGTGATGGTACATTGGATCCTTTGTTTTATATATAAATATGTAAAATAGTAGACCATTACATAGAATCTAAAAGGTATTATATAGACAAGCAAGATGTAGGGCATTATATAGGCTATAATAAAGGGTGATATACAACCAGTGAATATATATACTTGATTTGTGCATACCATTATAGATAATGTAAAGGCTATGAGTTTTTCAGTACTCTAAGAAAGTGGATAAATGTCCTTGTAGATTTGATGATGTTGACATGATTATATAAGCATCCTTACAACTTTGATGAAGTTGTTGTGACTTTATACTGAGAAGAAATGCTAAAATGAGGAAATCTGGACACTATCTTAGGGAGCAAAGGGATTTATATCATGATCACTTTCTTATTTTTATTATATTTTATAATAATGCATTTTTATGATGACTTACACACTCAAATTTGAATATGAATATAAAAATTAATTATCACATGGCATGATGAATGAATCCCCATTACATTTCATTATATGTCATACAGATGTGGCACTTTTATATGGCATATGCCATGGGTCATAGAACATGTAAAAGTCACAAGGTGAATTAATAATTAATTTAAAAAAAATAAATTCTATGTCAATGCAATTCATTGTCTATGGTATATAATAGAGTTTGCACCATGGAATAGTAGTGGCAAGAAGAAAGCTACCAACATCAGTGATAATAATACATACTACAAAATCTTTGAAAGTATTACCAAGTAGAGATATTTTAATCATCCATAAGGTGGGAGACAAAATCAAAATAACCAAGGTGATGCTACAATGGATAGGCTAAAAAGTTTTTTCCCTAGGCGTATGGATGAATACAGTTTAATTTATGCATAAAATTAGTGATAAACAATCAATATTTGGCTAGAGTTTAAATCATAATTAAACTATGAACATCAAAAGAATTTTACATGTAAATTTATGAGGTTTTCCTTTCTACACAACTTTCAGATATAATTATGAGATCCCAATAACATAATTAATCCTTTGTTCTACCTTAGTTATAAAATAGATAAACACAACTTTTAGATATAATTATGAGATCCCAATAACTTGAATAAACCTTTCTTATGCCTTAAAAAATATCCAAACAATATGAAACTTCTATTAACTTTTATTAACAACATTATGATTCACAATGGATAAAAATATGATTTCTATCTTCAAACTCTTTATTCTATAGAGCACACAGGGAAGGCCTTATGGGAGAGAGTCCATATGAACAAATAAATTTTGAGAATTGATTTAACCTTATATAGCTTCTCCCAAATGTTTTCATTAGTGAGTAGGTAACTATAATTTTATGATATAAGCATGTCATAACCCTACTAGACATGATACTTTATTAATTTTCTAAAGGCTCCTCACATTATCTCACCGTGAGCACCTCTAAGCTTGATATTCATCTCTTTCAGTAGGTTTAATTAATATTCATACTCCTATTTCATCTCCTCAACTTTAATAGTGTGATCTCTCAACTCCCTAAGGAGGTTGTCACTCTTAAAAATTTGAGACTTTAAAAACACCTTTTTTATTTGATAGGTAAAGATGGGTTGAAGAGACCTAAACCCAGTATAAAAAAGAGTAGATAAAAAGTTGAGATAAAAAACAAATCCTAAACGAGATAAGGGTGAACACCTTGATGTCCAACCTAACTTCTACTAAAATTTAGCCAATAGACAACCAAAAGATCAAAAAGGACCCAACCCAAAATGGGAAATAATAGATTTATTCTAACTCAGAGTAAGCAACCAATTTCTTGGTCATTGTATTATTTTTTTGTGACATTTGCCTCTAGTGAGACTATCAATGAATTGCTCCTCCTCATTATCCAGCTTCTTCCTTTTGAGATCTAGACAAGGGGATTCTTTTATGATTTCCTCATCAACCTAGGTATCCTCCTCCTCATTATCCTTCTAAAAAGAGTCCTCTCCATTGTTTTGAGTCGTAGGATTCCTACCATCATGAACCACAAATTTATTAAAATTGAGAAAATTACTTAACCTCTCAAATTCCTTCAAAATTTCTCCACAAAGGAGATTTTAGATTGTGATTTTGGCATGGAGTTTCTGGAGTGAATATTCAACACCCTTGTTGCCATCAACCCCTAGAGTGGCTTTTCCTTTATAAGTGAAAGAGGGGCTTCCTAAATCAAATTTGTGAATTTTTTTTGCATGGGCACTAGAAGCCCTTAACTATTTTCCTTGATTCTCCTATTTAAAAGTTGAGGATCGAGCACCCTCTACCTCTAACTCCTCCCTATCACTATTAATATCAATAGCCTCTGAAATGTTCTTGGACCATACTGGTTCCCCCCTTTTGATCAACAAGAAAATAAGGCCTTGGTGGATAAGATCCATGGTAGGGTTCTTGAAATTTAAAATAGAAACCTCCAAATATTACAACAAAAAGAAAGGGATACTGATGAGACAACCCTTGAAATGGTTCAAAAGAATGAAATGATGTGAGTAGAGAATGGTGTGTTTACCTTCCAAATTGATATAATGTATTATTTGGAGGCATACCTCCAACCATTTCCTTGGCAAATCAGTTTGCATGTAACCTTTGTTGGACAAAGTTTTTGCCATGTATTTCTCCTTCTCTTTCCTAAATAAAATTTGCATGATTTTCTCTTTGTGATGCTTGTCTTTGAATACCTTTACTTCATGGCATTACATACCTATTGTCTCCCTAATTAGCTCCTCTATAATTTGAATCTTTATCCTATGCATTCTCACCTCATGGTTATTCCAACCACAATAAAAATCCCTTGAGAGTGATGTATCGTGCCCCACTAGATATTACATAAATGGGGTTAACCCCCCTTTAACCATTTTCTATCAGACATGATTGTTATTCTTTATGTTAGAACAATAAATCAGCTTTAAAAAATCTCTATCTCAACCCATATTCACTTTCACTTTTTTGTTTCCTTTATAGGTGTTCTGAAAAGCACTTGGTGGTATTAGAGAATAAAAGCATGAAAAACAATGATTAGTCATGAGATAGGTGTAAGGGCATGATGGCTGACCCTTGTGCCACTCCTTGGAAAAGATGGCTTTGTACATGTGGAAAACCATACGCTTAATCCACAACTAAGCTTTAAAAAATCTATCGTCATGACTTTAAATGGCAAGTCCCTTTTCCTTCTCAACTATTCGATGATGTCATTCATAACTTCACTATCATGTTAGGTGATGTAATCACTTATAAGGACCCCTATATTTACAAGGCAATCGGCTCCCCTATTTCCTTCTCTATATACATGATCAATAATAACTCCTTTGAAATGGTTGAGAAGGGATTTGGCATCACTGATAATTCTAGAAATATTTTAGGAAGATGGGGATAGGCCCTTAAGAAAATTAATGATGTTCATTAAGTCCCCTTCCATATGAATAAATTGAGAACCCAATTTGACAACCTCTTTAATTCCCCATAAGGCCATCGAAGCTTCCACAACATGATTGGTTTGATTTCCAAGTGGCCCTGCATAAGTTGCTTTTATGTTTCTTGAAGAATTTCTAATCAAACCACCCACCCCATCTAGACCAAGATTCCCTTTTGCTACCTTGTCAAAGTTTAATTTGACCCAATGAGGAATGGGGGGAGACCATTTAATGAGAGATCTATCCACCCCTTTAGCATGGGATTTACCTGGGATGACCAAATTGAGTTGTTTCAAAGTTGAGGAAGAAAGTGGGGATCTTGGCTAATCAAAGGTGTGGGTAGAGATTGACCAATTTTCTTACATGAAATCCTTGATCCTTTTGAAAGTAGACTCAATATGAGGTTGAATACACTCAAATATACAAGCATTTTTGGCTTTCTAAATACCCTAGAAAATATGGGGTAGGGCCAGATTACACCAGTGAGTTAACTAAAGTTCTTCCCAAGGGGGGTTTCCATTGGGTAATTAAGTCTAGGATAGATCCTGGAAAAACCCACAAAACATTGGGCTCACTAAAGAATCACTAAAAAATAGTTGACCCAAACAGGCAAAAAAGAAAGAGATGTTCTACTATTTCCAATACCTATTTGCAAAAAGAGCATATGTTAGGGATAGTTAAACCTCTTTTGATTAGATTATCCACTATTAATATCTTGTTTTGAACTACCAACCAATAGAAGACATTAATTTTAGGTATGAGGTTTTTTATCCAGAGAGATTTCTAATTGAAATCCTCCTCATCCAAATTCCACAAAGATAAAAATCCTTATTTCATCAAGTGTATCCCATTGGGATTATGTTTCCAGACTAGTTTGTCTTCTCTAGGAGCTCAGATAATATGAATGTGTTGAATGGATTCATTAATATTTTAGAGAAGATGGGTTTTTTCCTAGTCCAACCCTAGTTTAGCTAAAGTTTTCCAACACTTTATCCCATTTCTAATTTCCCAATAATCCATTACTTTGAGCCCATAATAGCTCTTGAAGAAAGCTATCAATTCTAGATCTTGTAAAGTGGATTATAGAGGGGTCAAGATCCATGAATCACTCTACAAATCCACCATATTTCCTCTTCCAACATTCCATTTGAGCCCTTTTTTAATAAGGTTCTTTCCCACCTATAGATCTTTCCAAAAATTAGAACTGTTAGCAGGACCTAGATCCACTAAAAAATGGGAGCCTTCTCCTAAGGACTTTGTAAACATCTTGGTTTTTAAAGACATCACAAATATAAAAATATCCATGCTTCCACCATTTATAAAATTAGGGCAATGCTTTTACAATAGTCAATAGAGACTAGATTTATACATACCCAATGACGATGTTGAGAAATCAGTCTTGAATTTATATCATAGATATAAGTACTAATGTTAAAAAAAATTTAAATCCCATTCAATTCATTGATTTGAAATTAAATAAAAAATATTCAATCATAAATCCATCTTAAAGGACTTTTTATTATGGTAAACCATATGACTTCCATCACAAATCATTCAAATCAAATGCATAGCTCATATAAAAAGAAATTAACATCTACAAAACTTGAAAACCCCATCATAAAGAAATCAAATGCATATCTTTGATCTGATGTGAACAAAATTTGGGCATCCATAAAGAAATTTCCATGTTTCAATTCTTCAAAATAAGAGGAACATAATATTTGGTGTCTAGAAGCTTCTCCTCAAACCCCATCTACTTAATCCAAATGAATGCTTACCATAGACATATGACCCTAAATGAAACCAAAACATAAGAGAGCCTTGAGTGCTTAACATAGTTTGGATAGGACACCTACCTCATAAGATAAAACCAATGACATAAAGTAGAATAATGGTATTTTTAATTAATCAACTTTATTGGGGTCAACTAACTTGCATATTAATCCACATTCGAATACATAATTACTTGTGTGACCCTTATATGCATTTTACAATCATATCATAAAAGATAAAAGATTTATAATGCACAGATGGCACCTTTTATTTAATGAAGATAAATATCTACATATAGTTCTCTTATGGGAAAAGTCTTGTTATCTTAAACAAATCCATTCATAATAGAATATCTAATATCATATTTTTGTTGTGTTTAGTATGTCATAACATTTGACATGATGTATGGTAAAAACATAGTGAATCTCCACAAACTGAATCAAACATTTCTTCAAACCTTTATTCTCCTATTTCATTCCTTTTTTGCATTGAACCATCTTTATCATGCTATTAAAAAAATGAATACAATTACTTTCATAAATAAAAAATAAAAACCACAATTATATTATTTAAGAGAAAGAGTGATTTAAAAACTACGATAAACAAATATACCTTCTCTTTTAACTCGCATCTTATCCCTTGCACATTCTTGTTTGCAACCAAAGAAGTTTCTTTTTCTTGTCAAGTTTCATAACTTGTCTGTAAGAACAAGATATGAATGTATTAGTGAAGCAATGAATATAGTGGAAAACATAATGTATCACTTACTTTTGTGAATTCCCTCCACCTTAGAATCTCCCTCCTCCTTTTATCTTTATTTTCTTCTAAATTATGTATCTTGAGTTCTTATTCTATGGTTGCCAACCCTTTAGATCTAAAATCATTAGATTCATAAGCATGTTTTATTTTTAAAGAAAGTTTTCTACATCTGTGCATCTCTTACAGTTATCGATGTCAATTACATTAAATAGACCTCCATTGTCTTATCTTGAATGGATTCCTTGGTGCTTGAAGATCTATAATGGGAGGTAACATGTGCACTTTAACATGGTGTGAATTAAATTTTATCTTTAACTAAAATTTATTCCCACCTTCATATAATGTAAGACATTATGGTGCAATAGGTCCCAATATCTAAAATCTTGAATAATCTTGTAACCATGCTCCTCATACTCAAATATAATATACACACATAAAAACTTTCAAATTAAATAAGCATCTCTAATTTAAAATTCATAAGATATACATATGAATTGAAAATATAAAAACATGGGACAATTATTCTTATACAATGCAGAGATCATGCCATGTCACTTTAAAAATCTCGTGTCAATAGAAAATTGACATCATCTTCATGCTCACATAAAACATGTGAGTCCCTTACTTACTTGAATATGGTAACATGTTCTTATGAAAACAAAAACACAAAAATAAGATCATAATCTTGATTTGTATCACTTTAAAAAACTCATAATTCCCCACATTCTACCTTGTCCTTTGAATGCTACACATGTTCTATTATTTTTCTCTTCTTGTGAGGGAGGATAACAAGTGCCTATGTAGGTAAAATCAATAAAACAATATCATAATAATGTTTCATATGACTTAAATAAATATGTACAAATCCCAACATATTACCTTGTCCTTCTATCTAGGTTGCAATCATGTAAAGATGTTGTAGAGGTAATTTATTCCATTCTTTTGCTCTTCTTATGAGAGAGGGTAGCAGGTTCTTATGAAAGTAAAATTAATAAAATAATATCAAAATCATGTGTCATACAACTTTTAAAAAATCCCAAATCCCAACATATTACCTTCTCTTTCTAACATGGCCTATGTGCACACAGAGAGATTGTTAATGAATCCTTGGCATCTCATAATTTTTAAAGTCCTTAATCTCCAATGAAATAGATGTGCACCCCTCCTCGCTACTATTATTTACCTGACAAAAAAGTGAAATAGTTAGAAATTTCAACTAGGTTTACAATAAGATATATGTGCAAATTAAAAATAGTTGAATGTGAAATAAGAATTACCCTTATATCACTATAATCATTTTTAACGTTGTAATATGGATCATCCTCATCCTCTGATGAAACAGGTGATTTTATTTCTTCTTCAAAGAAGATAATAGGTTCCTTTGTAGGCAAAATAAAAAATAATGATCACTATCAAGTTTCACACAAATTTTATAAAATCACAAACCCCACATATTTCATTCTCCCATATTACCTTCTCCACAGGAAGAGGTTATCCATGTGCACAGAAGGAGGTTATAGAGCATGGTTTCATCCCTTTAATTCTTTTGCTCTTCCTATGAATGGGAGTAGTACATCCATCCTCCCTACCATTATTTTACTAAAAACATAATGCACTATTTATAATGATAATTTATAATTGAATAAAAGAATATGGACATTTAAATATAACAAATTAATAAAAACTTTCCACCTTCCCCAATTGTTCCCTTTTTCAAGCATGTTATTGGATAAACTTAGGGAAGCTTCTCCTAGGTTTGACATGCTCATCACATTTCACATTCTATAGTAAAAGGTAGAACTAGTTAAAATTTTAAATCATGATTGATCACAAGAATAAAATGGTTAAAATTTGAATATAATCAATTCATAGTACTAACATTTTTAACTGGGGAAGACTAAGGTCCAGGTTCAGTAATATTAACATATTATGTTGGATACAAACCACCAAAGGCTATCTGTATCCATGTTCAAATCAAAAATAATAAATGGTTAGCATTGCATACAAATTATAATCACTTAAATAATTAAATAAATCGATCTAAAACCAAACAATGTTTTCATATTACCAAATCAATGTCATTTAGTTCATCCAACATTTATTTAATTATTTGGGTTGGCGTATCTTCTAATCCATCAGATGATTGTCCAAAGCTATACAACTTCTTTGTTCCTTGTCCAATTGTGCCATCTAACTTTATTTAAGAAAATTTGTTTTGCCAATGAATGAAAGCTCTTGAAAGGATTGCAGCCATGTTTTGGGTCACGAATAGTCATGGAATCATTAATAAGATAACATACACACAATTTCATAGACATAATATTAGAGCACTATATACTAATGATAAGATATTTTTAATAATAACAAATGCATACACTCATACAAATAATCAAACCAAACAACAATTATTTATATGCATTGCCTATTTATGGAAGGGTTATAAGTGTAATGCATTATCCATATTATGTGAACAATTTATATGTCTAATTTATATATGATAAAAATGTAGTGCATTATATGTCCAATTTATACATTGAAATATTTGGAACCCTAGTATGTGAACATTTTATATCAAGATTGATCAATTAAAATATCCATTAAAATAAAACATACTTGGATTTGTAGTGTTCTTCTTCATTTCATCTACCATGGTTAGAGAAGTAAGGAATGAAAAACTAGTTGAGATGGAGTGTATGCATTTGTATATAGTTATTGACAATGTTATTTACTCTTCCTCATAAAACCTATAAAATGACAAGGTAAATAATTAAGGTATCATACTTTTTCAATCATTGTATTGAAGTAAGAAGAAAATATCCTATGTGATAGTCAAAACAAATAGGGTTAAAATTACATTGTGATGGTAAAATAGAAAAAAATTGAAATCTCATACTATTACCTCCACCACCACTGTGGATGCCATTATAGGTTACGTTGAATGATCCCAAAACATGACATTACTACATGACATAATATATTTAGTTGTCAAAAGAAAAATAATAATATTTAAATTAAGATTATCTTTCAATTTTAATGCAAAAATATACAATGTTGCACACGATAAATTATAAAAGTTTAAATACAATATAATACAAGTTTAAAAAATACAATGTTATCCATGGTGAATGTATTACTTTAAAAATCATGTTTTGTATTTTATTACTTCCCTGTCCACAAATGTTAAGGTTGTGCCCTTCTTAGATTATAAACTCATATTATGCAAAATGGGATTCAAGATTCAATAATGTAGACAGTCCAATTCATTTTAGGCAACCAACTAGTATAATAAATACCTCCTTTAGGATGCTCCTGTGAATGTGGTGCATGCTTATGGAACTAGGAAATGAACACATGAGCTCATTCAAAGGTGAAAAAGGAATAGGGTAATGGAAAATGAGAAATGGAATAGGTTAAAGGCCTATAGGTAATTGAGGATGTAAGAAGTGGGGCCAATTATCGAAGGGATGACAAGCCAATCACGATGGATGGGAAGGACCCTTGGTGTATCTAATAGACATGTGGAGGTCATGCTAATATTTGAACTCCACATGCCTATTAGATACTTTTTCTACCCTAAAAATATCCATTAGGTATGTGGAGGCCATGCTAACATTTGAGCTCCACATTCTTATTGGATACTCCATCTACCCTTAGAGTATCCAGCATGCATGTGGATGTCATGCTCATAGTTAACCTCCATGTGCACGTTGGATACTTTGTGTACTCTCCCCCATTCATCCATTCCATTGGCTTGTTAACCTCTAATGATGGGCCCCACTTATTACATCTTTAATTCTAAGCATAACCAACTGGTACATTCTAATAGTTAATTATCCTTCACTCATAGCATTTGGCTTAACTACTATCATTTGCCTTAACCACTATCATTTATCTTAACCATTGTTTTTTTACTTAAAATTTTATTAACAAACATTATCCCCAATGTGAGCATTGGACTTTGATTGATTTAGTGGGCCTTTTAAACATGTTATCTAAAAATGTGGACACTATTGGTAGTTAAGGTGTTCCCTCAAGGATTATGAGTGTAACTAACAAGTACATTAAAAACTTAGGCCAAAATTCATAGGGTAAAACTGATGGAGAAGTAGGATGTGACTAACTAGGGTTCAATGTCCAAAGTGTAATTATTTTCCAAACATGAGCACCTTATCTAGATGGTGTGTTTGCATTGTCATTACATTATTGGATAACAAGCTCCTGCATAAGTAGAAAAGGAATGGTGTAATGGAAAATGAGTACTGGTATAGTCTTTAAATAAGGTAAAGTCACATAATTAATAAATAAATATTAACATTCATTTTTCAACTAATGTTTTCCTTAGCCATTATTGTTTGCCTTAACATGTTGTTGGCAGATGTTATCCCAACCATGAGTGTTAAACATTCACTAATTTAGTAATACCCATAGATATGTTAGGTAGAAATATAGACACACTAGATAGTTAAGGAGCTTACATTTAGCATGGACTTTTATGCTATACATTGACCCCCAACTAGTCACATCCTACTTTTCCATCACTTTTCCCTGGAGTGTTTTGGCTTAAGTGTTGAATGTGCTTCCTAGTTACATTCACAATCGAGGATGTAAAAATTGGGGCCCATCATCAAATGGATAATAGTATAATAGAATAGATAGATACAAGGGACTCTCAAAGTATCTAATAAGCACATGGTGGTCACATAGATAGTTCAAATCCATGTACATATTAGATACTTTGTCCACCCTTAGAGTATATAGAAAGAAAATCGAGGTCACATTGAAAGTTGACCTCATTATGCCTACTATATATTCCATCTACCCTCAAAGTTTCCATAAATCATGTGTAGGTCAACTATCAGTGTGACATCCACGTTCTCATTGGATACTCTGTCTAACCTCAAAGTATCCAATAGGCATGTGGAGGTCACATTGATAGTTGACCTACATGTGCCTATTATATAATCTGACTCCCCTCCCTCTATCTAGTTTTTTTCCCATTATCCCTCAAATGATGGGCCTCACTTCTTACATCCTCAATTGTGAGTGTAACTAGCTGGTACATTCAATGTGAGCTTAGAATTGAGGATGTAATAAGTAGGGCCCATTGATGGAGGGCTAATGGGCTAATGAAAATGATGATAAATGTAATATTAAATCATCATTTTCAAATCTTGTATCCCTAACAACATTGATAGATAAAGTATCTAAAGGGGATATGGAGGTCAACTACCATCATGATATCCCATGCTAAACATACCATCTACTTATGCTCATAATTGAGGATCTAATAATTTATCCAACCCAAATAATTTATGAATGTTGAACATTTAGCATAGATGACCATGGTTTTAGTTTACCTTTGCATCCTCATTAGTTACTTTGTCTATTATCTACCATCTATTGGGGTTTAACTTTACAACTTCATTACCATATACAAGTGTCATGTGTGTATGGATAATAATGAAATGTAATGGGGTTTCATGAACCCTAATGTGTGACATAGTATTTTACATTCATATTCAAATTTTGAGTGTGCATGTGCCCATGAAAATGCATTATTATAAAGCAAGATAACAATAGGAAAGTGATTATGATAGAGACACCTCTACTTCTTCCATAAGACAACATCCAAATTTACTCATTTAAGCATTTTTTCTTGGTTTAAAATAACACTGTAGTTTTATACAACTATGCCATCAAAGATGCAAGGCTGTTTATCCACTTTCTTAGAGGTAAGAGAAAACTCACAACCTTTACATTCTTTGTAATGATATACACATATCAAGTATTCAGGTTTTTTTTAAAATGAGTTTGTATATATATTCCTTGCTTGTATATATATTGATTATCTATATAATAACCTTTACATTATGTATATCATTCTCATATATACTACATATAAATAAATTTTAATTCTATACCTTTGTGTTCTAGCTTTATACTATAAAGGAATTTAAATGTTTGGAATTTTGACCCCAAGTCTATTCACACTATTGTCCATATTGCTATGTCAATGAAAGAAAGCAATGAACAATCAGTCTGTATAATGGTCTACTATTAGTCTATTCACACTATTGTCCATCTTGTTACGTAAAGTAAAGGAAGAAATGAGCCATCAATCTATATAATAGTCTACTATTTTTCATTATCAATACTAATATTAACTTAAGCGTTGGGGATACTATTAACCTTCACATAAAAACTAAAATGATCAATCATGATACATAAATGAAAGGAACCAATGAACTAATAAACATCTTGTTATCATATCAAGACAATCAAATGGTATTACTATTATACAGTATACCATTATACATAATGTATAGAATGTTCACACTATTGTCCATCTTGTTACATAAAGGAAAGGAACCAATGAACAACCAGTTTTTATAATGGTCTATTGTTCCTCTTTCTCAATACTAAGTATTATATTAAGCATTTTGGATACTACCCTTTACATAAAAACTAAAACAATCAATCCTACTAAATAAATGAAACAAACTAATGAAATAATAAAGATATGCACTATCATAGAAAAACAAGCAAAGGGTGTTACTATTATATATTAGACCATTATACAAAATGTACATAATGTAAAGGGTATTATACAAACAAGCAAGATGTAGATATTATACATACTGTAATACGATGGAAAATAGCATACCATTATACAAACTGATGGTTCATTGGTTCCTTTCCTTTATGTAGGTAGTTGGAGGTCAAAACTCATATCAGAATGCCATATCATTTAGTTTGCTTAATACTTTTAGGTTCATTTTATGTTTACTATATTGTTGCTTACCTTAAAGAATTAATGATTAGTTTATTGAATATATTGTGTAATTATTATATGATACATATAATTAAATGAATGAATATGAATTAAAGGCATAATCATTGTTAGATATGAAACATATAAATGAATTTTAGCTCTATACATTTTTATTATAGCTAAACACTAGTCACACACAATTCCAACACTGCCCCCAAAACATTAATTGATTTAAGTAGTAAACAATGTAACCAATGGATTTTCATGATATTTATATTATTAATGTGATCGAGTTATGAAAAAAAAGGAACCCCAAGTTTTTTTCAACCCCACAAGAAAGACTAATATTGAGTATTAAGTTAAGAGAAACATAGTATTAAGATATCCACCACCTATGTGGTAGAAACATAATACTAAGATATCCACCACCTATGTGAGTCTTTCCATTAGAAAAAATAAATTAAACATTAGAAACATCCATTCATATCACCATTTAAGGGAATTAACTGAGTCACAAAAGCTACATACACATTTAAACATAGAATAGGATAAGATCCTAAAACCATTCCCAAATAGGCATACCATCAGGGGGTTCAAGCAATCAATAATATAGTCAATGTTTAATTTCATGAGGCTTATATTATTAACTTGATTGAGTTATGAATAAAAATGAACAAAATAAGTTATTTTCAATCCCAAAATAAATAGTTATGCATGCCGATCATTCATATTATGCATGCCAATCATTCATATTAGGATAGTTATGACTAAAGAACTGAGGAGAATTATGTTGATTGTATTATTGCCTGCTCAAATGAATTAATGATTAGGGAGGGCATAGACATTAATTGAACACATAATTTATTTTTTGTGTTTATGTAATTAGGATATGATACATAGAATTCATTCAATATATAATTCATTCAATTTCAGTTACTACATCAAACAAAACTCACATTCCTATACTCTTTCAATTAACAATAGTAGTGAATATCTTCTTACTGGATAGTGGATATACTAATACTATGTTATGTATATGTTATGTTTCTCTTAACTTAGTACTTAGTATCTAACTCACAAAATATAGATGCACGTTTAAACATAGAATATGGTAATATCCTAAAATCATTCCCAAATAGGCATACCATCAAGGGGTTCAAGCACTCAACAATACAATCATGTTTTAATCCCATGAATCTTCTATTATTAACTTGATTGATTTATGAATAAAAATGAATAAAACAAGTTTTTTTTAAGCCCAAAATAAACATTTATGCATTCACATCCTTCATATTAGTAGAATTATCACTGAAGAACTGAAAAGTATTATGTTCACTATATTGTTGATTGCTTAAAGGAATTCATGATTAGTTAGGGAATACTCATTCATTAAATTCATAATCACTATCTGAATTATTGAATATCTAACCCTTGATCATAAAATCATTCCCAAATAAGCATACCAACAAGTTTAAGTAGTCAACAATACAGTCAATGGGTTTTCCTGGTCTTCCTATTATTAACTTGATAATTGTTTTGTAAGTCCACAAGAAATACTAATGCTAATTACTAAGTCAAGATAAACATAAATTATTCCTCTTTCCTTGGTCTCTACATTCTTCATTTGCCAATATTCTTATAAAAACTCTAGCAGTTCTTTGAAATCCATTAAACTATCATATGTAAGTGGATGGACTACTAAAAACTCAAATATTTTCATTAGCTTACACATAGTTTTGAAGAGTAGTTCTTAAATTTTAATACATCTCCCAAGCCTACAGTTGGGTATGCATTTCCTTTTCACTAGCTGTTGGATTTTTTTGAGCCATTATTTTATTTTGCATTGTGCTTAAAGAAACTTTAAAATATCAGTCTATTTTAGTCTTTTTGAATTTTTAGATGGATCTTGGCATTATTTTTTTTTTTTTAAATCCTTATAATTTGTTGTGCATTTTTTTCTATGTTTATCACATTCTCTTTCAAGATAACTGCAACCTATTGCACTCAGCTACAAGTATTTTTTAGTCATTGACTACAATTTTGAATTTTTTCCAATCTTATAGAAAATGGAAAGGTTTACATCAAGATTCATCAATTTTTCATGATATATTTCAGGGTTTTGATAAGAATTCATCTTATAATACAAGATTAACTATATTCTAAGTCTGATTATTTTGAGTTTTGTCTTCAATAACAATATTTTGAGAGTTAGAACAACAAAATAATAAGTTTCCTTCAAAAAATAAAATGAAATAAAAAATTCTCTTAAAAAGGTGAAGAGTGATTAAGAGTTTCTTTAGAAAAAAAGGAACAATCAAATAGTGTCGTTTCATAGATAAATTAGTTATTTTATTGCAATATTATAAATTTTTACATTGCATCAAGGTCTTTGGTTATAATATCATCTATTTCAAATTTTGAGAAACCGTGAGTGGATTGTTTTAATTATTTTCTTATGTATGCCATGACAAGAAAATAATATGTATAAAGGCAATCTATATTCTCATGTGTTGTTTGACCAAACTCAATTATTTGTTGGTTAAACGTTTCCAATTATTTAGTAGTTTGGAAGGATATGTTCTTAAATATGCTCAAATTAGGTTTTCTCTCTCTTTTAATTTATTTTACCCCTTTTTTGGCCTTTATGATTATTTAATTCCCTTTGTCTAATTGTTTTACTTCATATTTTGACCATCTTGGCTCGGTGATGAAACTGTCATGGGGAAACTATAACCATTGAATCAATTATGTAAATCATCATGGTATAAATGTAACCATTATAATGGTTTCATATTTCACCATGATGGTCTAAAAATATAAATCAACAATTTTGAAATCTATCTTGGTGGTTTTATTTCTTCCACCTACAAACACTAATAGTTTTGTCATGTTATGCCCATTTTTAAAATTAGTATTTAAGACTTTAATTTTCACATGTTTTGCATACTTTTAGTTACATTATCAGTTGTTTTACTTAGTGTTCACATTTAATATTACCCAATTCACTCATAATCATATTTTTAACAATCCTTATCAAGTTAACTTAACAAGATCACAGTCAAGATTTAATTAACTTTCACATACAACCTCATTTCTTCCCTTACAAGTATCTTACTTTTCTAAAGTGTTCAGATCTAAAAATTTAATCAGATATTGAAGCTTTGAAGTTTTACAAAGCCATAATCTACCTTATTTTGTTTTCTATAAGCTTTAACACAATATACAATCATATTTGTGTCACTCTATGCAAGTTTGGAGAAGGGAATTCACCAAATTGGTAATTAGTTCTTTATTATTTATGAATTAGTCCATCCACAATCCAGCTACTCTATTTTTTTAAATTGTGTCATTATTTATTTTATTTTTTTGTCACCTTTTTATTGTAGAGTTCCTATGTTTAATATTGAGAAAAGAAGATAGCTACCTAAGGATCATATACACACAACAACTATTTCTTCACCTTAATTTGGTCTCACTATTGTTTAAGTTGGAGGATTTTCTTTCAAGTTTTATTTTATTTATTATAATAGATTAGATTAGTTTTTTTATCCATTAGATATATTCATCTTTATAAAATCATCAAAGAAAATAAAATAAATCATCTTCCTCTTCTTCTTTTGAAAAATAAAATGTAGTCTTACTTTCTTTAGTTTATAGTCACATATTCAAGCTTCAAACAATATAGGTTTGCATCCAACTTAGAGTATATTATGTGAAATTCATAATTAGTTATAGCCACACAAATTCATAATATTTTCAGTTTTATTTCAGCATGTATTCATCAACCAAGCATATACATACATCTACACACATCCAAAAGATAGAAAAACCAAAAATTGCATATTATATTTATTTTTTTCTTTTGCATGTCAAAGAAGCTCATATAAATAAATAAAACAATTTTAAAATGTCATTTAATTCTATCATAAAATAATTATAACTTCATATAATCATAAAATATCTCTTGAAATTTTGTATTCTAGCTTGCACACTAGACTACATCACAAAGAAAACTATAAATTATGTAGCATATAGTAAACCTTAATTTTAATTATTAAATAATAATAATAATAATGGAATTGTGAAATAAATAAATAATCAAATTAGTGATGTGTGCATTCATGATGAGTAGAAAAAAAATCCAATAAGGATGGCAAGAAGATGCATAAAGATGGGAGGAGATGTGTGAGTCAGTAAGAGCATAGCAGAGTTGAAAGAGAGAATTGGTAAGAGTTGGAGTGATGTAAAGGCATCCTTGTGAATCCCAAAATGGACTCATTTTTTTCTTTAATTTTTATTTTATGTGTTTTATAGGTGTAATAGGTCATAATTGTGTCTTAAGAGTGATCTAGATTAGTACAAGTTGCATTAAATTTGAAATATGGAGTTTCCCTCCAAAATGACACTATTTGTAAATTTGAATTTTATTAATCCTTTTGAAAGGCTTCCATACATTGTATGAAGTTGGAAAAGTTTAGTAACATGTTCAAGAGGTGTCTAAGATGTCTAATACTATGTAAAATACTTTAATAGGTTATTTAGTATATGGGGCATGGTCATATGGTGTTTATATTGTTAAAAGATGAGAAAAGGTAATGTAATTAAAAAGATCTCAATGTGGGAATAGCCTTCAAGAGTTAGTTATGCTTCTTGATAGGGTGGTAGAGTTATTTTTGGCATAGTAGTTGTGTATTCCATTTGAAGGAGACAAATATGAACATGTAAAAATAATGAATCTTGATGAATAAGATGGCTGTGATAATGGATTTCTAAGTGTTTTGGATATTGCATGGCTATGAACAGAGTATTGGAGTGTTTAATTAAACAATGTGGTTAGTGGTATTTATAATGAGTTTGATTTTGTTTTGAATATATTCCATTCTCTAAATTGATTCAGTAACATTTGTGAGAAGAGGTAGATAGTCTCATTTTTAGAGACAACCAGGCTTGATGGCAGAGAGTATGCATATATAGTCTTGTGTAAATAGTTTGGTTTGGTATTGGTCCTTTTGATATTGAACTATACAAAGAGATAGTAGTGATACACATGTGAGAATAGAGATAATGTATTTGTTTTATTATATATTTTTTTAAGGTTTGAACTTGTCCCTTTGAAGTGATAACCTCGTTAATTGTTAACCCTATGTCCATAATATAGAGTTTTGCAGACTGGGAATGTTGAACTTGAAACTTGTTTTGATTCAAAAATGTTATAAAATGGTTTAATAATTTCAAAGAAGGTGTTAATAATATTCTTGAGATATTTGGAGACTGTTGGTAATGAAATAAATAATGAAACCTTTAGTTGCCCCTATTTTCTATATTGATCATAGTTAGACTAAACTAAGTTTTAGTTTTTGTGAACATTCCATGGAGTTTTTTGAATTGGTTTTTGAATGAAAAATTTGAGTCTTGATGAGACAAAGCTAAAAAAATTTAAAAAAAATCATGAAACCTTTTCTAGACCAAGTTATTAAATTTTATCTACCCTCAGCCTATGCAGTCATCACAAATCCTACCAATTAGGGTTTGACCTATTGGGAAAATTGAAAAAAATTATATTCTAATGTATTTTTTCATGCCATAATTTAATCACATAGTTTACTAACTATACATTACTTGTATTATGGATTTTTAGTAAGAGGTCTTGGAAAAGGGCTTAAAGAGGCCTAGTTTAGAAGGTTTTAAGAAGGAAAGTGGACTTAGGAAGTGAGTTAGGTCTTAAAAATTAAACCACAAGTGTATTTAAATAAATAAAAGGAAAATATAATATTTTTAATTCATAATTGATATTAATTTTTATGTACTAACCTATTTTCAGTCAGATAAGGATATAAAGATAGAGAATTACTTTGGTAGAGTTGCATGAGTTGAAGATAAGTGTTTGAGATAGTTTCAAAAGAGTTATAGAGTATTTTTAGAGACTCATATAAGTAAATAAAAGGAATTTTCATCTTATTTCAACCTTAAAAAATTGTACTTTCATGGTGAATAAACTCTTAAGCCTAAGACTAGTGCAGTATTCCACTATTCAAGAATAAGAAAGGGAAAACTTGTGCAAGTTATGCATCATTTGGTATCAGAGCGTAAGTATGATCAGATGATAAGATTAAGAAGAAAAGATGGTAACAAGACAAATGAAACATATAGAATCTCAAATAATACAACAAAATGTGGCCAATTTATTCATTGAAATGAGGAACATGTAGGCTATAATAGTAGCCATGGAGATATCTCAAAGAAGAAGGGTCATAGTTGATGATGATAGTGATAGAGAAGAGGAATCTCTTAGATCAAAAGAGGAGGAAGAATTAGAAGGAATAATTAATGAAATATTGATAAAATCCATGATGAAGATGGGTTTAAAACCAAATCTAGATGTGCTAATGTATGAAGGCAATCTGAATGTAGATGAGTTGGTGGATTGGATATCAGCCATAGACAAGTATTTAGAGTATGAGAAGGTGGATGACACCAAGAAAGTGAAATTTTTAGTCACAAGATTGAGAGGACATGATTCTTTGTGGTGGTATGAAATCTAGTAAGAGAGAAGGGGAAGAGGTGAAGCCAAAATTTAGTCATGGGATAGGATGGTGATGAAGATGAAGTCAAAGTTCATGCCCAAGTACTACCACACATATTTGTTCAAGAGATTATATAATCTTAGACAAAATGATAATTCAATTAAGTAATACACAAAAGAGTTTCATAGATTGGCAATCAGAATAGGACACTTTGAAGAAGATGATGAGAAGGTAGTAAGGTATTTGAATGGTCTCAAGTTCTAAATACAAGATGAGATCAATATATTGACCTTGAAAATAGTTGAAGAAACATACAAAGCATCCTTGAAAGTTGAGGAGAGGTTGGCAAGAAGACATGCACAACAAGCAAGAGGAAGAGGTAAACAAGTGAGAGGAAGAGGAAAGTATGACATCAAGCATGCATATGAGGAAGGTGAAAGTAGTGGACAAAGGCATGAAGCATAGCCAAGAGGTGGTTATAGAGGTAGGAGACCATACTATAGAAGTGGAGATTTTAAAGGAAAAGGGGCTAGTGGTTTCATAGGAAAATGTTTCAAATGTAACAAATATGTAGGTCATAAGTATTGGGAGTGTCTAGAGGAGCAGCAAGAAAGGATTTATAAGAATGAGAGCATAAATCAAGTGGTGCAGCCTACAAAAGAAGAGAGTGTTGGATCAAATTCACATATGGTGGCACTTGAAGAAGGAGAGTCATTTTGATGACGAGGACATTGTTGAATCCACCAAAGGAGAAAGAACCTACACAATGGAGAACACTCTTTAGGACATGTAAGTCCCATGGTAAATGTTTCAAGATGATAATAGATTCAGGAAGCACAAATAATTTGGTTTCCAATGAGATGGTAAGAAAACATGGTCCCAAAATATTGCCTCATTATGCACCTTAAAAAGTTTCTTGGCTTCAAAAAGGATATAGTGTGTTTTTTAATGAAAAATTCTTAGTATATTTATATATTGGTACTTATAGGGATCAGGTCATGTGTGATATCATCTTACTAGGAAGGTCTTGGCAGTTTGATAGGTCAACTAGTCATGATGGGGTGAAGAATACATATTATTTGGAGTAAAAAGGAGTCAAGTATACATTATTTCCTTTGAATCATGATGATAAAGTAGTTGGTGTCTTTTCCAAGGTATTGGTTGCAGGTTATAAGGATTTAGTGCAACAAAAACATGAAGAAGTGAAGATGGATGAATAACCTAAGGACATTGAGGTAGCCCAAGTTGAATGTAAATCTATGTTAAGTAAAACTTATTCAATTAAGTTTATGAATGAGTTATTTGCAAGTTTTTCTTAGAATTTGGTAAAAATTTATAGCTATGAACTCATAGAAGGCATGATAAGCAAGCTTCAATGCATGAAAGAAAGTTTTGAAAAGGAAAGAATTAAAAAAGAGATGTAAGATGTACAGAAGGTCCAACAAGGATACTCAAGTGAAGATAATATAATGAAAGTGATAAATCAAGATCATGAGAGTGTGGATGAGATCATGTGGTCCTTGTTTATAGAGGAGGTAAAGGGAATTTATGCAGATGATATAGGGTAGCAAACCAAACACTTATGTAAGTAAATGGCATGTAAGGACTCAAGAGTTGATATGCAAGACATGAAGTGTACCAAATAAGGATATTGGGTGAAGGATGAAGAAGATACATTTGCAACAGTAGTGGCATATGGAAGGAATAATGTAATGGATCAGTTTGAAGAAGCAGAAGCATGGTTTGCACACCCAAATCAAATAGTAGTAGACATAAGATGTGATTTATATGACAAGTTTGTTGCATGTGCATGTATACTCGTGAAGAAGAAGAACCAAAAGAGGCATAATTATGGGGCCTAAGCACATTTTCACCTCTATGAGAGGTAAGTATTATAATAAACCTTAAATTTGGAGGTACAAATCAACTAAAGAGGAGCATCCACCAAGTTGGTTGTTATGGAAAAATTTCTTTAGCTTGGTAGTATGATGCAGGGGCATCCTTATGGATCCCAAAATGGGATAATTTTGGCTTGAATTTGTCTTGTAGGTATTTTTTAGGCATAATAGGTCCTAATTGTTCAAGTAACATAAAATTTGAAATGTGGAGTTTCCCTCCAAAATGACACTATTTAAAAATTTGAATTTTTTTAAGCCTTGTGAAAGGCTTCCATGCATTGTATAAGGTTGGAAAAGGCTAGGAACATGTTCAAGATATGTCTAATAGTTATAATACTATGTAAAATCCATTAATATGTTCTTTTCTATATGGGGCATGGTCATATGGTGTTCATATTGTTAAAACAGGAGAAAAGGTAATGTCATTAAAAAGATCTCAACGTGGGAAAAGCCTTTAAGAGTTAGTTATGCTTCTTGGTAGGGTGGTAGAGTTAGTTTTTGAATATTAGTTTTGTATTACATTCAAAGGATACATAGATGAACATGTAAAAACAATGAATCTTGATGAACAAGATGACTATGATAATGAATTTCTGAGTGCTTTGGATATTGCATGGATGTGAATAGAGTATTAGAGTGTTTAATTGCTCAATGTGGTAAGTGGTCTTGATAATTATTTTTAATATATTCCATTCCTTAAATTTATTCAAGAACATTTTTGAGAAGAGGCAGGCAATCTGATTTGTAGAGACAACCAAGCTTGATGGCAGAGAGTATGCATACACAGTCTTGTGTAAATAGTTTGGTTTGGTATTGGTCCTTTTGATATTTAATTTTGTGGAGAGATATGAGTGATACACATGTTAAAATAGAGACAATTTATTTGTTTCATTATATATCTATTTAAGGTTTCAACTTGTCCCTTTGAAATGATAACCCTATCAATTGCTAACCCTCTGTCCATAATACAGAGTTCTGTAGACTAGAAATGTTAAAATTGAAACTTGTTTTGATTAAAACATGTTATAAAAGGGTTTAATAAGTTCATAAAAGGTGTTAATAATATTCTTGAGAGATTTGGATACTATTGGTAATGAAAAAAATAATGAAACCTTTGGTTACTCCTATTTTTTATTTTGAACACAGTCGGACAAACTGAGTTTTCCTTGTTGTGAATGTTCCATGAAGTTATGTGAGTTGGTTTTTAAATTAAAACGTTGAGTCTTGATTATATAGAACTAAAAAAATATTTAATTGTCATGAAACATTTTCTAGACCAATTTATTTAATTTTATCTACCCTCGGCCTATGTAGTCATCACAAACCTTGCAAACAAGGGTTTGACCTATTGGAAGAAATCTAACCATGGGAAAATTGTAAAAAAAATTATTATAATGCATTTTATCATGCCCTAATTGAATCACATAGTTTCCTAATTTTATAGTACATGTAGTATGGATTTCTAGTAAGAGGTCTTGAAAAAGGGTTAAAAGAGGCCTAGTTTGGAAGGTTCTAAGAAGGAAAGTGGACTTAGGAAGTGAGCTAGTTATTGAAAATTGACCCACAAGTGTATTTCAACAAGGCAAAGAATAATATCATATTTTCAAGTCATAATTGATATTAATTTTTCTATACTAACCTATTTTCAGTCAGACAGGGCTACAAAGATGGAGAATTGCTTTGGTAGAGTTTCATGAGTTGAAGATAAGTGTTTGAGATAGTTTAAAAAGAGGTATAGAGTATTTTTATATAATCATATAAGAAAATAATATACCTTGTGATATTATATCATCCTTGTAAACATGTACTTGCATGGTGAATGAACTCTTAAGCCTAAAACTAGTGCAATATTCCATTGCTCAAGAACAAGAAAGGGAAAATTGTGCAAGCTCTACATCATGGAGGGAGTTATAATGGACAATTAGATTGATGATCATACCCTTTATATTTCATATGATGAGGATCCAACTGATTAGGATGGATTAATGAAGATTTATAATCATAGTGGTGAAAAGAGAGAGGGTGGGGGTGAGAAGGAAACTCTATTTATAAGCCCAATAGAAAGGTCATATGTGGCCATCAACCTATTCATGATATAGTGATTGAGGTTTTTGATTTGGATGTGAATATTAAGGAATTGAATGGGTGAGTAATAATTGGTAAGGTGGTTGTAAATGGTTTGTTATATGTGAAGCTGAAGAATTGGTCAAGGAATATTAGGGGGTGAATTTCCCTATAAAATTCCTTCCAAGAGGTTTCTTTCTAGTTAGATGTTTGGATATGGATAAAAGGGACAAAATATTTTATTTTGGTATATGGTTGTTGAATGGGGTAGGAATTTTGACTCTTGCTTGGTGCCCTAATTTTGATCCACATAGATGTATTCAAAATGAGGTCCATGTCTAGATTAGACTATACACCCTACTAATTAAATATTTGGGTGAATAGAGCCTTAAATCTATTATAAATATTTTGGGTTCTTTACTTTCAATTGATCCCATCACATTGGATGGATTTTTAGCTGTGTATGAAACTATTTTGTGTGCACTTAGACTTGGATGCTAAGATTTTAGAAGCTATCATTTTAAAATCCTTTAAAAGAAAGTGGATTTAAAATATTGACATCAAAAATATTCCTTTTAGATGCTTTGGATGTCATGAAGTGTGGCATATCAAGAGGAATTTCCCAAGTATGGCACACCTAGTTCAAAGTAGAGTGATGAAGAAAGTGTGGAAAGAAAAATTATCTAAACCTTCTAATATTTTTTTACACAAAATAATGGTAATTGGTTAAGAAATTGTATTATATCACATATGATTCATGTTTGTTTAGGGTGAGCCTCTTTGTAAGGCTTGGATTCATCCTCTCCGCTAATAATTTTGGAGACTGCTAAAAAATTTGTGACACAGTCAACAAAGTTAGTGTCTTTCTTTCAATCATCTCAAAATTTTGATGATAATTTAGAGGAGGTTGAAGAAAAGGTTTAAGACATGGAGGTTATAGTGGCTTCCAATTTGGTGAGTGACTCTAAAGAAGAATAATGTTTTAGGAAAATTTTGTCTATCTATTAAAAATGTTACCTCATTGGAGTGAAATTGTGGCAATAAAATCAAAATAGGGTGTAAGTCGAAATTAGATAAATTAGTTGAGCAGGGAATGTCAAACAAGAAAAAGTCCATAAAAAAATCCTTCTCAAATATCGGGGGTGGAATGCATCTCATTGGTCTTATGAAGCTAGTCTTTTAGAATGTTAGGGTATTTAATGCCCCTAGTAAGCAATGCTTGGTCAAGTGTCAATTGTTACCTCTTCGCCCAAATATCATCATGTTTCAAGAAACAAAATTAGATAGGGATGAGACTAAGTGGTATCTTAATCATAGTTTGAAATTTTGGAAAGGTTGATTTTTGGATTCAATGGGAGCATCAGGGGGTTTTTCCATGTTTTGAAATCCATACAAAGTGGAAGTGGAATCTCAAGGTAGTGGAACTAGTTGGTAATAGTGAAAAATCAAATATTTATCCCTAGATATCTCTTTCTAGTTATTCAATGTTATAGTCCAAATAGCCATTAAATCAATCATAGATGTGAGAGATTAGATGACAATTTTACATTGGTTGGTGACTTTAATGCCATTCTCTATTAATTTGATAAAAGAGGTGGTGTGGGAAGATATTTGTCTTCATAATTGGACATGATTTTTTTTATTTGAATTGTAGTCTCATTGATTTTATCCCTAAGAGGGGGTTGTTCACATGGACCAACAAAAGAAAAAGATGAAGAAACATATTTAAATGCCTTGATAGAATTTTTTTATATCCCTCTTGGTTGAAATCAAATTGGATCTCAAAAATTAGGATCCTCTCACTATTTAGCTCTGATCACACTCCAATGGACATGGAAATTGTGATGGATTAGGCTCTATTGTTATGCTTATTCAAATTCAAACTAATGTGGTTGAGAGACCCTACTCTATTTGATCTAATAAACTATTTGTGGATGAATGATCCTTGGGTTAAAGGTAATAGTATTATACTTTTGCTAAAAAGCTTATTTTCATTAAGAAGTATCTCAGGAATTAGAATAAGACTCATTTTAATAATATCTTTAAAGAAACCAAAACAGTGGAATCAAGTCTCCAAGATCTAAATGATGTGGTCATGAATTTCAAGATGATCTCAGATATGTATGAGAAAGAGTGATATTTACTTGTTTAACTCAAGGAGATTCATTTGAGAGAAGAGATTCACTATAAATAGAAATCAAGAGAGTGTTGGCTCAAATAAGGAGATCCAAACACAAAAAATTCCACAATTATACTTGGGATAAGAAGAGTTGCAAGAGAATATCAAAATCATTGATAGGGATGGAAAGGTGATCGAGAAATTTTCTAAGGTATAGGTTGAAGCATTCAGGTTTTTTGAATCCCTCTTAGCCTATCTAGATGTTTCAAATCTAGGTACCCTAAATGACCTATTAAGTTTCATTCCTCAGTTGGTGTTATATCAGCACATACTATGTTTTAGTGCCTTTTTCCCAAGAATAAATTAGTAAGGTTATCTTTACAATGAATAATGACAAGGATCTAGGACTTGATGGTTTCCTTATAGATTTCTACCAAGATTTTTGGCCAATCATCATGGCTGAAGTGATGATTGTGGTTGAATTTTCTAGGCAACAAAAAAAGGTCAATTATGATATCAATTGTTCATTTATCTCTCTAATTCTTAAAGGGGCCTCTCAAGCTAATTTTTAGGATTTTTGGCTAATTTATTTGTGAAATATTGTTTACAAGATCATTCCAAAGATATATTCATCAAGTTAAAAAATCCTTCATCTCTTTGTTGATTTCACCTGAGCAAGGTGGGTTTGTCTTGGGTTGTCAAATTTAGTATGGCATCATAGTGGTCCATGAACTACTACATTCCTTGAATACTACATGAAATAAAGGAATGGTAATTAAACAATACATTAAAAAGTCTTATGATAAAGTTAACTGGAGGTTTCTCATGAAATTCTTAGACAAATTTGGCTTTGATAACAATTGGTGTGAATGATTCTTTAGTTGTATATCAAGAAAAAATCTCTATTTTGATCATTGGGAGTTCTTAGAGGTTTTTTAAGCTTTTTGAGGATTAATGCATGATGATCCTATCTCTCCCTTCATTTTTATACCAATGTTTAAAGCTCTCAATAGGTTCATTCTGAAATCTAAGTGTAGATGATTGATTTAGGATATAAGTGTTACAGAAGGTTTGGAAAATATTTCTCACCAATAATTCATAGATGATACTTATTCAAAAAGGCCTCTATTAAATAAGTTCTTCATTTAAAGACACTATTAGATAAGCATTCATTATCTTTAGGTCATCTTGTGAATGAAACTAAATCTAAGATTTATTTCATAAATCTCTCTAGACATGGTCAATTAGGTTTAGCTCACTGTCTAAATTTAAAAATTGGTAAGTTGCCTATGAATTAACTTGGTGTTTTTTTTTGGGGACAATCTTTTGGGCTCTCTCAAAGATAGGTTAAATTATTAGAAGGGAATATTCTTGTATTTGGTTGGTAAGATCACCCTTATCAAATTTTTCTTAAATGTTATTCCAATCTATCATTTTTCAGTTTTTCATCCCTATGCTAAAGTGGTGGCTTGTATTAATCATATTTGTAATAATTTTTATGGAAGGGTAGCAAGCCTAACAAAAGGGTATCAGTTCTTCACTAGGAATAACTTTTTAGTGATAAAAATATTTGGGGATGAGATAAATAATTTGGACTTGAAAAATATGGTGTTAGGTGTAAAATACTTTTGAGGTGTGCATACAAATCTCTCATCTCTCTAGAGTAAAATCCTTCAACTGAAGTATTTTGGGGCTTTGGATTTTATGGGATCATGTCCATCACTTCTCCCCTCTCCTAGGCTATCATTTATGGAACTTTATTCTTCATTATAAACCACTTATCTCTAATCACATTTCTTGGGTTATCAATAATGGCAGGATGATAGACTCCTAAGATAACTCTTGGAACAGTCACAAGCTTCTATATGATTGCATATATTTGGGTGAGGCCAAGTCAATTATCTCCCTTGTTTAGGGTAATAAAGTTATGGAATACATGGAAAAAGGCAAGTGAGCTGTTTTATATGTTTGGATATAGAATATTTTTGACAATGCTACCATTCCTCATGAGCATAGGGAACTTCTTGGTAACATTTTAGGTAAATGCAAAGTGTTTCTAAACACTAAAGAATATTATATCTATTGTATGAGTTTTATAATAGGTGAAAACAAGGTCAATTTGGGATATTAGTTGGTCGATGGTGAGGAGGTAATATTCCCTAAATTTAATCATATCTATTGGAGTAAGAAGGGGATTTCTAAGGTAGTTGCATTTACTTGGCTGGTAACTTAGGATAAAATTTTGATCCAGGATAGATTCAGGAAGATGGGCTAGTACGAGCCTTTTAGCTATTGCTTATGCCTTCAGGATGAGTAAAGTGCAGATCATATGTTATTTATTTATCCCTATGTTTCATCTTATTGGGATTGGTTATCTAAAATTTTGAGTTGGAAATGGGTGTCTACCCCCTTACTCTTCCATGCTTTTTCCTTATCACATCTATGGTGGGTTGGTGACTAGGAACCCTTTGGAATATTAGTCCATAAATCCTTATTTGGGTGTTGTGGAAAGAATGAAATAGTAATATATTTTTGGATTAGAGTCTTTCCTTGCCATATTTTATGACAAAGCTAGAAATTGTAATTTATAAGGTCGTTTATAGTCATGTGAAAATGATTTCAGCCAATATTTCTTCTTGGGACATGTTGGTAAGGCCAAATTGGATGTTGGTTTGTATCCCCCTATTAATGGGTGAAGATTAATCAATATCATCATGATAAAGTGTAATTTCAACTTGGATTTCCCTCCTATTAGGTCCTTCAAACTTAACTTTGATGACATTACCAAAGGGAATCTTGGTACCTCGAGAGTGGGATGTATTTTGAGAGATTATTATAGATATTTAGTTAGGGAAATGTTATAAAAATTATATATTTAAATAATAATGAGGTTGAATCCCAAGTAGTATTTTTGGGTATTGAGATGTTTCTCAAGTGTGGAATTTAACATCTACTCATTAAAGAGGATTCTAGTGTCATTGTGTTGACTCTGTGTAATCGACATGCTAATACATGTGATTTAAATAACATCTTGGTAAATGTATGGTTGTTATTATATTATTTGGCATCTTGGTCGATATCTCATTACTAATATGAAGCCAACTCTCATGTTATTTTTTTGGTGAATGTTTGAGTGGATCAATTAGTTGAATAAACATTAATAATAATGTTGAGGCATGGTCAGGCCTTGAATTGATTGTATAAATTTAATTTTAATCATGGCAAGGTCTTTTGGGGTCATGATTATTCATGATATTTATATATTTGAAATCATGAATCACCCATACATTTTCATTCAAGGAGGACTCATATGGTTTTTTGCATTTGATGTCACTTTCAATTTTGCTTACTCAACCTAGCTTATTTACTGACATTGGGTGTGTGTGGGGTTTATTTGATTTATTTATCTTGTCTTTATGGTTTTTGGAAATGGTATGTGCTTACAACAATGAATAATATCATGGGAAACTTTTTTTTTGATAGTACCAGTGCTCTTCTTTTGTGTAGAGAAGATGGAAATGACATTTAGGGAGTGTGTCTCAAATATAAAATTGAGATTGATCTTTTAGGATCTGAATGGGGATGTATTTAACACCATTATGGTGGTAATGGGGAAGAATGCATGCTATAATTTTGTCATAATAAGACTAATTTTAAAGTGTCTAAAATTTTTGCTATCAATTTTCTCTACACTATGAAGGACACTGAAGTGACACACCGTTCATTAAAACTCTTTTGTGTCCAAGTATTCGAGGTGGCTTGAATATTTGGCTGAATAGGATCAAGTGTGAGAATATTCATTCCCTTCCCTTCTATAGGAATAATTGTTTGAGTTTTATTCCCCATTCTATTTATAGATAATTATAGGATTGTTTTTTGAAGATGAGGGTTCTTCTATTTCTATAAATCAACAGTCCAATTGGGTTTTTAAGCACTAATTTCTCTATGGTTGAGATTTTGGAATCATTCCCTTCTCTTAACCACATTTAGGAATGTTTGAGTCTAAGGTGGTGTTTTTTTTAGCATAATTTTTGGTGAACTTGTGTGGGGGGAAGGGGTTATAGAGGCCATGGAGCATCTCAATGACAAGGATGAAGGGCTAGAAGACCTTTTTAGGAAATACTTTACTTGTAGGACCATGTTTGCTCACATGCAAATAAGAATTCAAGCCATGGTGGATACAATATGGATATGTGGGATGTTTTCTCCTATTAAGAGGACCTAAGAAGAGGGGAAGTCATCTTCTCATGGTGTTGGTATTGTTTAGGAAGATCTTGGGGTGAAACATGGAAATAGGCATGGTATGTTTGGTGTCTAGTGCATGGTGATAGATCATTGGAATTGGTGACTTGTTTATGGGCCTTCCAAATTTATAGGTGTAGTGGGCTAGTGTTTTTTATTCTGATGTAGATGTGGATCTTAGTTTAGCATATTCTCCATAATTTTTGTTGGTCTATTTTTTTATTTTATTTTTTTATATTTGTTTTCCTCTTATGGTTGTTTGTAAGGTGTCCTGATGTAACCTAGTAGGCTAATTATTTTGGATCTTTTGGTTTATCTATTACATGGTTTGTTCCCTTGTTTTATTTTTAGGCTTATATTAGCCTTGGGTTTTTTTCATTTTATAGGAAATGATATGGTGATTTTTTCTATCCTTAACTCAATTTTTGTATCTCGCTCTTTATCTTTACATCTTAGACATTTAACCCTTAAGATCTATCAAAAAACAAACCTTACTTTCATATTATAGTTTCTTCATTTTCACATTAAAAACCTCAATTTCATAGTAGCTTTCACTTGATTTCAGTTTAAAAGAAAAGAAAAATAACATTTCATAAACCAAAATCAACACTTGCATCATTCATCAAAAATTCCATTTTAGCATTTGCATTCATAAAAATCTTGAAAATAAAAAAAGAAAAGAAATTTTATTTATTTTAATTTCAATTATTCATTTTATTATTACAAATGCTTTAGTTTTAGAAAGTAGTGAACACTTTTCTTTGCAAAACACTATCTAAAATTCCAAAAATAGAATCAAACAAATCCTTGTCAAGACACGTTCAAGCCTAAACCTTGATTTCAACCATTAAAAATAGAAAGTACACTTTTTTAAATCATAATAAATACAAGATATACACTTTAAACATTTAAAATAACATTTTTGTCCCTTTGATGATGCTTATAGAGCAGTCATACCTTCATAAGGTAGACATTTTTCCTAGAGATAGATCTCTTGTTTATGCTAGTAACATCCAAAGTGATATTAATGTTAAGCTTATAATTGATTTTTTTTGTTCTAATCCCATTCCACATCTTATCATTAATCATCTTAATACTCTTGATGAGCAAGATCATATAGAATTATAACCAATAGTTAAATCCGCTCATAATTTATCTCATCAATTTAAAGATCTCCAAATCTATACCTTCAATCTTCCTCCTTGAGATTAGCCTCATCATATTTCATTTTCTTCATGTATGATATTGAGTATACATAATCATCCTGACAAATGTAGCCAATTTCTAAGGGCATCCAACCTATATATTCCTAATTCCCCATACATAGTATTGACCAAGAACTTTGATATTTTGTCCTCACTCATACTGAGGATTCTTGGCACTATGCCTCCTCCCAATTTATCAATCTCAAAAAGTAATGTGATGTAGAATAGACCTTATCATATCTCAACAAGCATCCTTTACCACCTTATATCTAAAAACCCATCACTTCACCTAAACATAATCAACCAAACCCATAGACTTACCATCCTATCATATTTTCATCAGTCATCTCAAGTTTAATAAGGTTAGCATGTCGCTTTATGTATATACATAATTTGGCAAACCTAATATGAAAGGCTTATCCTTTTGTGTTATCCTTTTTTTTATTTCTTTCACTTTCTCTCCTCTCATATATGTTGTGTTATCCTTTTGTGTTATTCTCATACCATATTATCATATTTTCATTGGACGTCTCAACCAGACATTAGGAATTCAAGTGTACAATGGTTAGCATGTCACTTTACACATGCATATAATCTAGTGACCCAAAATGAAAGGCTTTTCCTTTTGTGTTATCTTCTTTTCTTTCTTTTTTTTACTTTTTCTCCTCTATTCCATTTTTCTATGGGTATTCATATACTCCCTAAATATGTTTTGGTAGGTATTTGAGAGATATTTCAAATTATAGAACTATAGGAGGAACCATAAAATCCTTGGTGAGGCCTCATTTTTCAGTTGGAACAATAACTCCACTCAAAATGTGGAGATTTAATTTATATACCCTTCATCCTTGAAATCATAAACTAGGTCTAAGGTCTCAATTTAAGAAGTGTAGAATCCCTTTGAAACTATCAATAACTACCAAGAGACTAATAATATGACTTTATCTCTAGAGGAGAGATCAACCCCCATATCATAACTAGATTATCGATTAGTCTGAAAATCACAGCTATGGAAATCATGATGAGATTTAATTAATATATTAAGAGAACTCAATATCTTGAAGATGGGTTGAGCAAACTATAATAATCCACACACCCCTCCAGTGATAACCTAAACATATATATCCAAATAAAACAACCTAAAATGACTCCTCTTGAGTCTTATAGCATAAATAAGTTCATTACTTGTTATCAATATTTCCCTCTAGAATATTCCATGAAGGAGGTCTTGAAATCTAACTCAACTTCTTCCTCACCAAATGAACTCATATCAACCTTAGTGGGTCAAATTCAAGATTAAGATAGAATCCATGCCTCTATAAATCAATGGATGACCTATACCCCTTCCAACTGAGGTCATTCATCCTCCATTCCCATCTTATTGTCAACCTATTAACTATTGTAAATACATTTAACTCACCTTTTGTTAACTACACTTCAAACTAGTACCCTAGGGACATACTTACTCATGGAGATCCTAACCTTATATCTTCTAACATTCCTCTATCGTTTCAACCTCCAATTCAAAACCCTATTGGAGGTGTCTTTTCTTACATTCCTCCTAACAATCTTATGACCAAAATGTTGTAACCCTTCATACCTCTAAGTTATGTGTCAACCAACATGCCACCCACATACACTCCTCCTTTATGGACTCCAAATCTTCCTTCTTAAAATAACCCTCTTCCACATTATTACCACATGTTTTACAAATCCACCCAGTTGGAAAAATTTCTTTCCTACTAGTGATTTCCCATCTTCTTCTTATCTAAACCCTCATCTTCAATCTTATCCCACCATACCTTTAGCATCCTTTAGTGAAATGGGGACCTATGTCAAGTATTTTAAATATCCTTTCATTTAAAATATATGAGGAGTTATTTTTCCATATCCCCTATCTAAAGTTCCAAAATTTAAAATGGAGGGAGATCCCAATGTGCATGTCAATACATATGTAATTGATGTAAGAGATATTATACTTTGGGATGGGATAGTTGTGAAGCATTTCCTTGAAAACTTTGAAGGAATAGCCCTAGACTAGTATTACCACCTTCTTGACAGGTCTATTCTTTTTTCCAACAAATAATGGTGGATTTTTTCAAAGACTTAAATATAAAAAAATCCTCTCAAAAATGGCATATGATAATTATTACATATTAAGCAGGATCCCAATGAATCTACTTCCTATTTCATTAAAAGATGGAAAAAAGTCTTGTACTCATCTACTAGTGCACCATATATAGACCAAAGATAACCATGTGATCTCTTTCTATAGTCCCTTAATAAGGAAATGAGGGAAGATGTTCAAAATTTATTTTATTGGTCCTATGAATAAGCACTCTAAAGTGCTTTGTGAATTAACCAAGTGAATATTGATAGTGGCCACAGAACCTATAGAACCAATAGGCATCTAGTCACTCCAAACTAAAATAATAGGGGTTATCATCACATAAACCAAGTAAAACCCAAAAATCAAGGCCCCAAGGTTCTAAACTAAAACTAAAACACCACTACATATGGTGTAATGAATCAAAACAAGAGATATAATATTGTGAACAACAACCCACCTCAACCCATAAAAAAAAATAATGTGGGCATGATGAACTAAAATCCTCCACTCAAGGTCAATGGAATGGATTTTAACCATCCCTAACTCCATAAATTCAATTTTATAACCCAATTCAAAACCTATTCCAACATGTTAACCACTGCCCACAATATCCAAACCAACACTTTCTTCAAGGTAACAACCCACAATGTTTGGTCAAAAAAACTAGAACCAGAGGCCCAAGGATTAATTCATTAGAATATTTTGATAGAGATCCATGTTTTGTTCACTCCACTCTACATGAATATATTGAGTTACATATGAGATCTGTTTCACCTTCACTTAGGCATGAGAAACCTAAGATTATAGTTGTCAGGCATGATCAACTTGATGCTTCTTTAGATGTTCCCTTGCATTATTTTGTTTTGTACTTTGCACCCACTCATATATAGTAATATTCATCCATCATTCATGTTTATTTTGCATGGATTTATAATCATTCTTGGAGGCATCGACCACATTATTTGAGAGGACTCTATTTGTGAGCTTCCTCCATCACTCAGCTACTTCAACTGCGTATTTCTCCTCCTACCCTTTGATGCTCCTTTATTTTATGAGATTTTCTAAGCATATTTTTTTTTTAGCATGCATATATTATTTCATATATGGAGTTTTAGACAACATCTTTAGTTTTTTATGTCATTTGTTGATATTATTTGTTGGATGGAAATATATTTGTAGTCACATGAGAGTTATGGATTTCTTCCTTCATGTATGTGTTCTCTATGTTAAGCACTTTATTATTTAGTTATTTACTATCCCATCATCACTAAATAATATTTTTGAGATATTTTATATCTATATCTCTGATGTTGATAGTCTCCTTTATATTTGTAGTGGAGTTTGTTCTTTTGAAGAGTACCTAGTTTTTTAAGCCTAGTGTCAGCATTTTAAAATTTTGTGTAGTCGGATTGGCCCACTCGTATATGTTTTTGAGTCACTACACCCACTTTAGTATTATGGGGGGTGTGTGGACATACTACTTTAGGTGTTGTGCTCCTTGCTAGTCCTTGGCATACCACATTTTCTATTGGAGGTAGTTGATTGAGTACACTTTTGATTGATGGGCATCATTCCATCAATTGCACCTACTAAAATATTATGTTGATCTTTAGATTCATGCTTCTTAGTATGCATTGTATCATAAGTCCTCTTCTCCTATTTTTTTTAGGTCTAATATTTTTTTGGGTACCTTGTGGTGACATTTCTATCCATGGTGACTTTTTTCCTAGTCCTGTGATTAGTTTTTTTTACTAAATGAGCCTCGTACAGAGTACCAATTCCTATTTGAATTAGTGTTTATAGTGACTTGGCATCCATGAATTATAGTAAGATGGATTGGTTACCATAGGGACACTTAGTATTTCATTTTTTTTACATGGGTACCTGATCAAGCCTAGTTGTTGGGACTCATTTAGTCTCTTTGCTTCTTCTTTTCTCACTCCCTATTATGTGCTTAGGAAGGATGGTGGAGTGGTCATGTTCACACTGGTTAGTATTTTGATTTATTTGCAAACAAGATTTTATCTTATCTTTTTTCACACCCACTAATGGAGTTAATCTTAATTGGGAGTTTATTTTAGTTATTGGATTTTTTTCTATGTGTGAATGAATAATATTTTTTTATGCACCTATTTAGAAAATCTACCTATATTTGGGCTGATCACAATAATTAATCAATTATTGTAAAACCAAATCATTGCCTATTTAGTAGGCACTCCTTGTGCTTGTATTTATTTGGTGGTAGAGAGAATATGCTATGGACTGTATATTATTCATGAGGCAATAATGAGAGATTATTGTGCATAATTTTTATTGTGTATTATGTGTGTAATGTTGCAATCACTATGCTAATGGTGTGTAGGAAATATATTACATTTGAATGAGTGCATATTAAACTATGTTTCCAAATGTATATTGTATTTTTCATAGAGTCATTGGACATGATACTCATGTCTACATGAAATAAAACCAATTTATTCAAAGACTCCTTAAGGACCAATGTAAAATATTTTAATACATGTTTTTATAAAACGCTAATGCAAACCCTTAGTCTCCACTAACCAGTCTTGTGGCACCTCAAAATGTTAATATTCACATATATTAAAACATGTTCCTTGACCATTAATAACACAACATATATAAATAACCACAAGGTAACCAAACCAACGAACTTGAAATGGTTGGAACCCATGCCATTGAATATTTTACTTCTAGCTTGGATAAACCTAATATGGATCCTCAATTGTGACCTTAGGGAAAAACTTCAATGATAAGAGTTTTATAATTATAAATATATGAATATTTGAACATCATCACTTGCAAAATAGAATAACAACCTATAACTCCTCATTTTCCAAATGTCTTAGAGACTGACATCAACTCCAACCCTATTATAAACTATGATTTAGTTTTCAAATTTACAAATAAATTTTCTCATATTTCCTTCATGGACTTACTCAAATACTCCCATTCCTATCATTTATCATTAATTGATGCCTTAGGACTGGTTCACCTAGCTAGTGGCACACCTCCACTCCAAGTTCAAATTAATCACATCGATTTAGACATGATTTTACTTAGTAAAAACTCTAGAGATGCAAGCTACTTAGTTGACCTTAGGATTACTCCCTTAGATGTTGCTATGGTAGGATGGGGGATCCAACTTTATTTTTACAAGTTTGGCTTTACAATAATTATTTAAAGAGAGCAATGGTCGATAATGGGGTGGTAGTTAACATAGTCCCTTTTGTCATTTCTCCAAAAACGTAGTTACATAGAAATGAATTTCTCTACCACTCATAACACCCTAAGAGGTTATGACAGCCTCAAGTATATTTCAATTGGGACCATCATAATTATAGAGATCTTGGGCCCCAAAACTATTTTGACATATTTTTACATGATCAATAGGGATACAAAATATAACATGATCCTTGAAAGACCATGGATCCACATAGAGAAGGTGATCCCTTCTACCTTATTACAATAAATGAGATTCCTCCACCTAGGTAAGGTCTTCATCACTCAAGGGGATCCTAATCCCTTTGACTTGGTCCAAGATAACTTTAATAAGAAGCCAAGATTGCATATCAATTACCATCTACCTAGTAATAAAGTGTGTTGGACGTATAATCACTAAGAGGGGGGTGAATCAGTGATGTAAGATATTTCAAACTCTTAATCATTGACCACAAGGATTCATAAAGCATACAATATGTTCATAATAATGAATAAGCAAGATGATTCAAGATCACACATATAATGCAAGATCTACATGGGAAACCCTCTTAGAGAATAAAAACCACTTTCAATCTTGAAAACACATGGACTACTTGTCTTATAATATGATTAAAAACATGAGACCTTTTAGTGAAGCGCCCACTTCACAAGGAGCACCCACCCCTAAGTATGAATAAGCACCCACTTGTTTTATATGTTTATAACCCACACAACACCTTATTATATCAACTCCAAAATTCTGATTGTAGACCAATCTGGTTGGAGACATAATGTAAAACACATTTATTTCAACTCATCACACACACTTAAACTTTATCATACAATCAATGCATCCAAACACCCTTTCTGATATCTCTAGTCTTCTTCACTCATCCTCAAACTACTCTATACTTTAGTCTATCCACTAAGCACACTCTCTCTGATCTCTTTCCTTCACCTATGTCTTCTTCACTTTCAACATATGCACATCATAAGTCTAGAAACCATTACCTTTATATCCACCTTTTATATATTCTTCATGAATATCAATAATCTAGGTTGGCCATAATAATTTACTTGGCCCTTAAGACATCTAATTAATCTCAATACCATCCTAACAAGTCATCCATAACATCTATGTGTCACACTTAAGTAGTTACGCATTTCAATTAGGCTTTATTATCCCTTATAGGTCTCATGGATACCTATTCACCCATTTATCATTTCATCAATCAAATTAAGAACATAATATCACTTTAAAGTACATGGGTCCACTCCGTATATTTTGTACACTATAACACCATTAACAAATAAACAATCAACTTTGAAGCTCCATTACTTCAATTGTATAAAAATTCAAACATTCTAATGATACTCTATATGTGCCTTGAAGTCTTCTATAACTTTTCCTTTTACACTATGATCAAATTCTACATATATCAAAAGTTATAGCTCAAAAACTATAAATTGGTTCTCCCTCACAAATTCAAATATTCAAATTCCAATGGTCACTAAATAGCTTTTAAAAATTAGACATGTTAACCTCATCTCATGCACCCTGGAAACATTATATACACCATTGATCTCTATGGATCGACATATTCTTTACCTTGAAATTATTACCATTGATCTTTGATTTCAGCTCCCATGATTGTGCCACTTGGCAAACCTACATGCCTTCTGCACACATTGACTCTTTGACTCGACCTGCTTTATTGATCTTCTAACTACATGATCATATGCTCTCTATTGATCTTTTATCTAAGATCTATGAATATGACACATCACTATCATGTTCATCATTTGACATATTAACTTTTACGTGCATCATTAGATTAAGATCTATGATTTAATGTGCATCATTAAATTTATTGACTAGTTGACCTTAGACTTTAACTTGGTGCATCAAGACTTATATGCATCAAGTATGTTAGAGAAACTTAGAAGATTTATATCTTGAGCTATAAAATACTTCAGGACTCTAAATATTCAAGGTACCTTCTTGGCACTATAGAAAACATTACCATGAAAACATTTTCCCACTATTGACTTTTTGAGTACCTACAATAAATACACAAAAAATTTAGATCATACATATTTTCATGACGTGTAGTGATGGTCTATCTTCTCTTAAGCTATAAAATTCATGTTTCTCATTCCAAAATATTTCATGACACACTAGAACTTTATTAATAAATCTATGGATGCCTCAAAGCCTCTTCTTTATCTTTATTGATGTACACATATACCATATATTCTTCAAGTTATTAATCTGATCAATTTGTCATCAATACACTATAAATCATGATCTCTTTGACATCGATGACAACCTAACATTAATGACAATGCTCAACAATCTCCCCCTTTATCATTGATGGAAAAACACCCTTAGAGTGACTTCATTTGAATAAAGACTTCAATTTAACTCCTTCATTCTGATCTTTCTCCCCCTTTGACACGAATGACAAAGGGTCTCTTTTTTAGCATGCCAATAAATATTCTTCAACATAATGTATGCATTCAAATTCTATTTAGGATGCTCAAGATACATACTTTCAAGCACATGATTTAATTTCTCCTCCTTTGGCATGTACCAATCTAAATTTGTACTTCTGTGATCCTTAGACCTGATAAACTACTCATAGATCTTAGAAATTCCCACCTAACATCGAGATCCATCTCATGACATATGTTATAAAATCATACTTATATAAACATCTCACACATGCTCCCCCTTAGTCAATACATAACTTGCATATTATCAAACTGAAGAAAAAATACCTTTGTATTGATTTAGAATTTTGAACATTACCTAGAGCACACACACTTGCTTCCACACATGAAATATGTCCCCTAATAATCATAGGTAGAGACACCCACTTGTCATAGAGGGTGTTGTGTTGTGGAGCCTATTTCTTAATTACAATGTTTTATAATACCACTTTATTGATGTATTATGTAGAGATAGATATTTTGTAAGTAATACATCATGAGAACAAGGGTTTGAGAAGGAAGAATAAAGTGTGTGAATTCAGGTGTGAATTTAGAAGGGTTTATTGAGTGTAACTCCAAACAATATTTGTGCATTATGAAGATAGATCTGAGAGTGATTATACTTTGGTGGCTTATAATAAAATCTGAGCAAGTGTTTCTTGGTGGATGTAGCTCACATTGGGTGAACCATGTTAAATATATTATTATTATTGTGCATGTTTATTTCTATTTTTTATAAATCTCTAATCATATCTATTATTGAGATTATATCAAATTATTATGCATCAATTTATGTATTTATTCCTAACAACTGGTATCAGAGCTTCAAGTTGTATTTTTTGAAGTACTGAATTGTAGGAAGGGATATTAGTTCAATTGGGAGCTATTATTGATGATCATAGATCAAAGGTTGATATTTTTAATAGATAAAACTTTAATCTATGGAAGATGAATATGGAGGATTACCTCTATCAGAAGAACCTCTATGATTCACTAGGAGGAAAAGTAAAGCAACCAATGAGTATGACAGATGAGGCTTGGGAGATGCTTGATATAAAATCACTTGGGGCCATCAAGTTATGCCTTACATCTTTGATCATGTTTAATATATCATAGGATAAAACCATAGAAGGTCTCATAATGTATTAGGGAAGTTATATGAGAAACCCTCTACTTCTAATAAAATATTTTTAATGAAAAAGTTATTTAATATGAAGATGTCTAAAAATGGTTTAGTTGTTGATCATCTAAATGAATTCAATATAGTTTTGAGTATGTTGAATTATGTAAAAATATATTTTGATGATGAAACTAGGGCTTTGCTTATTTTGTGTTGCTTACTAGAGAGTTGGAATAGGCTAGTAATGGTTGTGAGTAACTCAATCTCTAATAATGCCAAGTTAAAGTTTGAGGATATCATAAGAGTAATCCTTAGTGAATAAATGTGATAGAAAAGCTCTGGGGAGACTTATACTTTAGGTTATTATTTGATGATGGAGAGTAGAGGGAGACAAAAGTTTAGAGGAAAAGGAAAGCGTGGAAAATCAAATGGTCTTGAAAGGTCAAAATCAAGGGCCAGGATGGTATGTTAGTACTGTGGAAAGACTGGGCATGCGAAGAAGGATTGTTTGTCTCTTTAGAATAAGAACAAAAATTAGGAAGATACCAAGGAGGTGAATGTGACAACAGGTACTGTTTGTCAGGATGCATTAATTCTCTTCATTGATAATATTACTAAATCTTGGGTTTTATATTCAAGGGCTTCTTTTTATGTTACAACATTTAAGCATTCCTTTATTGATTATATTCAAGGGGATTTTAGACATGTTTACCTTGGTGGTGATGATCCTTGTATAATAGTAGGAAAAGGAAGTGTTTAGATCAAGATGCAAAATGGGAACACTTGACTATTGAAGGATGTTAAACATGTGCCTAAGTTGAGATAGAATTTGATATCTATAGGATAGCTAGGTAGTGAAGGTTATATGGTGACATTTAAAGTAGATTCATGAAAGGTAACCAAGGTTGATCTTGTGGTAGAAAGAGGTAATAATTTTGGTCCCGTGTATTTATCAAGTAGTCCTGATTATTGTAATTTAGTTGTTGAGATGCAGATGTAACTTTGTGGAATAATAGGCTCAATCACATGAGCCAAAAGGGTATGTAAATTTTGAGGGACCAGTTGCCCAGATTGAAAGGATATGATTTATATTTTTATGAAGACTTAGTGTATGGAAAATATAAAAGGGTAAAGTTTCTCAAGGTTGTACCTATGAAGAAGGAGAATAAGTTGGAGTTGGTTCATTCAGATGTATGGGGGCTAGCCCAGGTATCTTTTATTGGTGGGTCATCTTATTATGTCATTTTTATTTATGATGTAATTAGTAAAGTTTGGGTGTATGGAATTATTATAAAATATGATGTGTTTGATATACTAAAATATGGAAAGCCTTAGTTGAGAATGAAACAGGTCTCAAGTTAAAATGTCTCAGGTCAGATAACGGTGGGGAATATTGTAGCAATACATTTGTTATTACTATTTAAGAAATGGAATTCATAGACAGAGGATGATTCCAAGAACTCCAAAATAGAATGGAGTGTTATAAAGGATGAATAGGAATATCATAGAGCATGCTAGGAGCATGAGGTTGCATGCAAGACTGCCTCTTCATTTTTGGGTAGAAGCAATAAACACAGTTGTATATCTGACAAATAAAGGTCCTTCATCTACTTTGGATGGAGGAATACCTGAGAAATATTGGTCTGGTAATAAGGTTGATTATTCATTTCTTAGAATATTTGGTTGTGAAGCCTTCATTAATATTGATAAGGATGATAAGAATAAGTTAGAGGCTAAGTCTAAAAAATGCACCTTTATTGGTTGTGGTGAGGATGACTTTGGTTTCCAGATTTGGAGTCTTAAGGACAAGAAAATATTTAGGTATAGGGATGTTATATTTAATGAAAAATTCATGTATAAATAGTAGTTTCAAGATCATAAAGAGGATTCCAAAAAATATTACATAGTACAAGACGATAGTGCAAATGATAAAGTGTCTAAGCAACCAGTTTAAGCACCTACTCCACAAGAACCCCAAACTCCTGTGGTGAGATGGTCTTCTAGGGTAAGAATGAAACTTGAAAAATTTTCTCCATCTCTTAATTATTTATTACTCACTGATAATGGAGAGATAGAGTGTTTTGAAGAAGACATACAAATGGATCTTAGGAAGAAGTGGGAGCAAGCTATGGATGAGGAGCATCAGTTTCTCATGGAAAATCAGACTTGGGATTTGGTAACCCCACCTAAAAGTAAGAGATTATTGTATAAAAAGTGGGTGTATAGAGTTAAAGAAGATGATGGAGGCAAGAAAAGGTACAAGTCCAGTTGGTGGTAAAGGGGTTTACATAGAAGAAAGGAATTGATTTTGATGAGATTTTTTCCCTAGTGGTAAAGATGGCTTCTATTAGGATTGTTCTTGGGATAGTGGCAATGGAAGACTTACACTTAGAGAAACTAGATGTGAAGACTACATTCTTTCATGGTGATTTAGAGGAGGACTTATATATGGGTCATCCATAGGGATATGAGGTCATATGAAAGAAGAAAATGGTGTGAAAACTGAAGAAGAGCTTGTATGGCTTGAAACAAGATCCATGACAGTGGTACAAGAAATTTGACAATTTTATGGTGGAGCATGGATACTCCATGTGTCATTTATACCATTACATATATATCAATAACTTTGATGATGGTGATTACATTATCCTTTGTCTATATGTGGATGACATGTTGGTTGCAGGTAAGAACATGTAGGAAATAAAGGTACTCAAGGAACAACCTAGTAATTCCTTTGCTATGAAGGATTTGGGAGCAACAAAAAAAATCCTTGGTATGAGAATAACTTAGGATAGGAAGGAAAAAAATATAAATTTATCCCAAATAGAGTACATCAAAAAGGTCTTAGAGAGGTTCAGTATGCAGGATGCTAAATTAGTTGGGACTCCTTTGGTAGGTCATTTCAAGTTATCAAAGGAGCAATATCCCAAGCCAGAGGAGGAGAGAATCCATATGTCACATATACTGTACTCATCAGTTGTTGGTAGATTGATGTATTCCATGGTGTGTACAAGGCCAGATTTTCCCATGTAGTGGGAGTAGTAAGTAGGTACATGAGTGATCCAGGTAGAGAACATTTGAAGGCAATGAAGTGGATCCTTCAGTATTTAAGAGAGACCATGGGGATAGTTTTAATATATGGTGGATTGGACACCACTTTTCATGGTTATGTATATTCAGACATGGTTGGAGATTTAGATAGTAGGAGGAGTACAATAGGATATGTATTTACTATAGGTGACATATTGGTGAGCTAGATTTCATGACTACAGAAACTTATGGCTTTGTCAACTACGGAGGTTGAGTATGTTATTTCCAAAGAGGTAAGAAAAGAAATGATTTGGTTATAGTAGTTTTTGAAGATTTGGGGCATAAGCAATAGAAAGGGAAGTTATACAGTGATAGTTAGAGTGATATAAAACTAGCAAAGAACTCCACTTTCCACTATAAGATGAAGCATATATAGTTGAGGTACCGTTTCATCAAGATAGCTTTAGAGGAAGATAAATTTAAGCTAGAAAATATGCATACCAATCATAATTATACTAACATGATGACGAAGGTGATCACAAGGGAGAAACTAAATCTATGCTCAATTTCGATTGGCCTTCATAGTTGATAGTGAAGGGTTGAAAAGCCTACTCAAAGGAAATTAGTCTCCAAGTGGGAGATTTTTGTGTTGTGGAGCCTATTTCTTAATTATAATGTATGTAAAATACTATACATTAAAAATGTATTGTACACTCTTTATGTATTCTCACTGGGGTTCGAGGTCAGGCCAGGCCTCGAACAAGGGTTTGGGGTGGCAACCCTCAAAAAGTGAGGGTTTGGGAAACCATTTTTTGGGTTGATTTGGCCCATAGTTTTGGTACCCATTATTTTATAATATCAATTTGTTGATGTATTTTATATAAATAGATATTTTTTAGGTAATACATCATGAGAACAAGGGTTTGAGAAGGAAGAACAGAGCATGTGAATTCATATGCAAATTCAAGAGGGTTTGTTGAGCGTAGCTCCAAATAATATTTATGCATTATAATTTTAAAGATAAATCTAAGAGTGATTGTACTCTATTGGCTTATAATAAAATATAATAAATTGTTTCTTGGTGGATGTATCCCACATTGGGTGAACCATGTTAAATCCGGTCTTCTTATTATACATGTTTATTTCTATTTTTTATGCATATCTAATCATATCTATTATTGAAATTCTATGAAATTATTCCACATAAATTTCTATATTTATTCCTAAAAAAGGAACTAAATATCTCAAAACTTATGAGACTCCAATATCTCCATGCTCTTACTTGACTTATAATCCTTTCTCATCTTTAGATTGTCTTTGAAAGAGTTCTTAACCTTTTTTTTTTCTTTTATCTCAGGATCATGCTTTATTTCCTTATCCATTTGGGTAGATAAGGCTTGTTCTTTGATACTTGAAATTGTTCCATGTTCTGACATGGAAAATAATCCACTTTTATCCTATTTTTCATTTACCTATTTAGGCCTCCATTCACTATGACTTCTTCTCTTCATGATAGGATAGATAATCTTTGAAGTAGAATACTGATCATTCTTGCATAACCTTGTTATGTGACCTCTTTCATGACATTTGAAACAAATTAGGTTTCTCAAATTGTACATACCTTATGATCTTGAAGTTTCATGATTATGCACCTAATCATTTGGTCCCCTGATGAAGATAGTACAAAACTTTGTAATATGACCCAATCCTTAACACTTGTAGTAAAATATTTCAACCTTTCCTTGTGAACTTATTATGTGTCTTGAGTGATGATGTTATTCATGCTTGCCATTGTTTTTCTCATAATTTCACGCAAATTCATTCCTTGATTATATTTTATAATCTTTTAACTATGACCAAACTAATTGTAAGAGTAATAATGACCATTGAAATTTGCACACCGCATTGCATTTAGTTGTTTGATATGTTTTGTCTTCATCCTACCAATAACTTAATTCCTTGACTGATGATTGATCTTCAAAGTTTGATTGTCCTTGTTTACATTAGCTTTTATCTTTTCTTGAGTTATTTGCTCTTGTTCTTCTTTGTATCCAAGACCAGTTCTATCACTTGCATGCTTTTGACTACTCATAATATTGTCAAGATTATTTGAGCTCTTTTCAAACTTTATAAATGACTTCACCTTACAAGATGCCATGTCTAACTCAGATTTCAATGACTAATTTTCAATCACATACCTTGAATACTCATCTTATTTAGCTTTTAGGCTTGTAGATGGGATTTTTAATTGACAACTAATATGTTTGACTATATATTCATGCTCTTTGGTGTCTTCATTCATTACTTCCTCAAACACAATGAATTGCTCTTCATATTCATTGATTTGTGATATCATCTCTTTTTTATTTTTATTCCCAATCTTTAGATCTTTAAGGGCTTTCATCAATTCATCCTTATTATCTAAGTCATCAATTATATCTTTATTCATAGATTGATTTAGTTTCATTTTCAAATACTCTATCTCTGATTGATACAATATACATTATTCATCCTTACTCTTTACTTATTCATCAAGAGTATAAACCTAAGTTTCAAGTTGTTGTATGATCTCATCATGCTCTTTGATTTCATTACTCAGCCTTCCTTCAAAAAGTCCAATTTGATCCTCATAATATTTGATCAAGGAATCTTGTTTTTCATTCTTTCCTTGTAGCATCTTCATTTCTTCCATAGTGTCTAGATATTTATCTTCAAGAGTAACTTTCTCATCTTCTTCCTCTGAGCTATCTTCACCAAATAAATCTATGCTTAAATAAAATTCACCTTCATAATCACTAAGAGCCATGAACAATGTTTCCATGTCCTTATTATAAAATAATCATCACTATCAGATGTGTTTACTTATCATGTAGATGAGTTACTATCTTCTTCATGGTAAAGGATCTTACTACCTTTGTATGATTCCTTCCATTTTTATTATTGAATAACTTTATTTACTTGCTATAACCCTCATATTTCTTGTGTTTATTATCATGATATTCCTTATCATTTTCTTTGTGTTCAGACTTATCTCTACCTAGACATCTAGCTATAAAATGATCAAATTTACCACATGAAAAACATTTGAAAGGAAGTTTTCCTTCATACTTACCTGATCCTACATTCAATTTTATTATAATCATGGCTTTAAGTTGATCTTCATTGAGATCAAAGTCTTCAAGGCTTAACTTGTTCTTCTTTGCCTTTATCTCCTTGATCACCTTGAAGGTTACTTCCTTCTTAAGAGGTCTATCCTAATCAACTCTAATATCATAGGCAGTAATGATGCCATGCACTTCATCCATCTTCAACTGAGTGAGATCATGAATTTCTTCTACAACTAAAACCTTTAAATCAAACTTGAGAGTAAAAGTCCTCAACATCTTCTTTACTATAGTAGCTTCATCAATCACCTCTCGAAGACCTCTAATCACTTTTACTACCTCATCAACCCTTAGAGTATAGGATGCCATAATATCTTCTTCCTTCATTTTGAGACCTTCAATTTGTCTTCAGTGGATCTGTAACTTGGCCAATTTTACCTTTTAGTCTCCTTCATAGATAGTCTATATTTTGACCCAAATTTCCTTGGTAGAGTTGCAATGAATCACTTTGGTAAACTCAACCTCAAATAGGCCATAAATTATAGCATTCATAGCTTTAGAATTATTCTCACTTAAATTCTTGTTAGTATCAGTAGTTGGAGGAGTAGTCGGTGTAGTGTAACCATCCATGATAGATTGCCAAATATCAAACCCTATAGACATAATGTATGTCCTCATCCTTGTACTCCAAAAATCATAATTTAACCCCTTAAAAAAAATGCTTAATTTTTAGATAAACCCTACATATTTTGACTTAACATATTGTACCTTAGATCATCTTCAAGTGGTTAAACTTGTAATAAAGTCATGCTCTTATACCAATTGTTGGAGATAAAATCACTAAGAGGGGGTGAATCAGTGATGCAAGATATTTCAAACTTCAAATGTAGTTATTTCAAACTCTTAATCAATGAACACATGGAAATAAAACCACTCTCAAGCCTACAAACACATGGACTACTTATCTTACAAGATGATTACAAACATGAGACCTTTTAGTGAAGCACCCACCCCTAATAATGAATAATTACCCACTTTTTCTAGATGTTAAGCACCCACACAACACCTTATTATATCAACAACTCTAGAATTTTGATTGTAGACCAATCTAATTAGAGACACAATGTATAACACCTTTCTTTCAACTCATCACACACATTCAAACTTGCTTATATAAGTAATGCATCTAAACATCTTTTTGGACCTCTCTAGCCTTATTTTCTCATACTCAAACTACTCTATACTTTAGTCCATCTATTGATCACACTCTCTCTAATCTCTTTCCTTCACCTCTATCTTCTTCATTCTCAATACATTCACATCATAAGTCAAGAAACCATTGCCTTGATATCCACTTTTTATGGAGTCTTCATGAATATCAATCATTTAGGTCAACCATAATACTTGTCTTACCCCTTAAGACATCTAAACAATCTCAATACCATCCTCACAAGTTGATCATAGCATCTATGTGTCACACTTAAGTATCTATGCCTTTCAATTAGGCCTTATTAGCCCTTATAGGTCTCATGGAGACCTATCTACCCATTTATCACTTCATTGAGCAAATTAAGAACATAATATCACTTTAAAGTATATGGGTCCACTCCATATGATCTTTATGACATATTCAAGTCATTACACCCACCAAAACATTCTTTTGCTAACACATAATTTACTCAAATAAACATTTTGTACATTTTTGCACCATCGATGAACAAATAGTCAACTATAAAGCTCCATAAATTTGATTGTACAAAAATTCAAACCTTCTAACCAAGTTCTCTAGATCTACCTTGAAGTCTTATACAATTTTTCATTTCACACCATAATCAAATTCTATATATATCAAAATTTATAACTCAAAAACTATAGTCTAGATCCCTCATAAATTTGAATATTCAAATTCCAATGGTCACTGAGCAGATGTTAAACATTGGACATGTTGAGATCATCTAGTGCACCTTAAAAACATTGACCAAATACACACCATCGATCTTCATGGATCATCTTGGTCTTTAACTTTCAACACTCACCATTGATCTTTAATCTGATCTCCCATGATTTTGCCACTTGGTAGCCCCATGTGCCTTCTGTACACATTGACTCTTTGAATTGACCCACTCCATCAATATTCTAACTGCATGATCATATGCTCACCATTTATCTTCTATACAAGATTTATGAATGTGACACATATCACTAACATGTTCATTATTTTACATATTAAATTTTATGTGCACCATTGGATCAAGATCTATAATTTAACATGAACTATTAGATCTATTAACTAGTTGACCTCAGACTTCAACTTGGTTAAACTTGATGATTTCTAGCCCATCATAGTCTACTAAAGTGACTTATAATATTTATATCGTGATCTATAAAATGCTTCAGGATTCCAAATCTTTAGGGTACCTTCTTGGCACTATAGATAACATCACCATGAAAACATTTGCACACTGCTAACTTTTTGAGTACCTACAATAAATGCATAGAATTATTATATCATACATATCTTCATGAAATGAAGTGATGGTCTAGCTTATCTTAAGATAAAATATACATGTTTCTCATTCCAAAAGATCACATGACACACTATAACTTCATCAAGACATATATGGAAACCTCACATCCTCTTATTTATCCTTACTGATATGTGCATATGCCAATATTTTTTAGGCTATCAATCTAATCTCTTTGTCATTAATGCACTATGAATCATGCTCTTTTTGACATCAATGACAACCTAACATCAAATACAATGCTCAACAATGTGGTGAAACCCCCACCTTTAAACAAATACATAAAACCTATAAAAACCTCTATATGTGTCCTAAAGAGGGGTTTTGAAATGCCCAAAACCTTTCTAATTAAGAAACCTCAAGAAAAAGGGATTAAGATAACAAAAAAATCAAATGAATAATCTCCCATGATAATTTTAGTGGTCTCAACCAAGTTAATGGTTTAAATCATAACCATCCTATAAAATGATGAACCTATCAAACTCCATTTGATCCTTATAGGATCGAAACTTATATTCCTCACAGGCCCATTAGACTACAGGCTGTCAACTCCACTAATAAATTCCACCATGTTATCATGGTGTAAGTTTTGGGGTATGAGGATAAGCCCCCAAAAGATCTAGATAATCCACCTCCTAAATGTATTCAATTAATGCCCCATCATATAAGGGAAAATTGTAGTTTAGATGTTAGTTTAGATAAATAAACTATTTTCCTTCCCCCTACCATGTTAGAGTTTCAGGAGGAAACTTGTAATTTTACCTAGGGCATTGTAGAAATCAACATCAGTTTTGATGAGGACATAAAAATTCTCAAGATTGGATATTCTCTCTCCCCTGTGGAGGTATAATACTATAGAGAACTACTGAATAAATTATCACAAACTTTTTCTTTCTCCCTGTATGAATATGACAAGAAAAATAGAAATGATTATGCTTTATGAACAATGCTGAGAGCATCATAAAAATTTCCATGAATGTTCAATTCAAGTAGGATACCTTGTATTAGGACTTGATAGGAGAATAGATAAGGAAAAATAAGGTCGTAAGTTCAAGCCTAATCAGTCGAGCCCATATTTGGTGACTAAGGATTTTAATAATGGAGCTTATCAGTTATGCACTTTATAAGGTAAGGATTTTGGTGAGTCTGTGAACTCTTTGCACCTCAAACATTTCTACATATAGTCATTGCATTCTACATTTCCCTCTTTTCATAATAAATTAATGATATATAAATGAATCTAACAAAAGATTTAGGTTTTTAACTTCTCATACATCAAATATGGAAAATTTCAACATGATATGCAATCATCCAATCAAATAGATATGAGACTAAAACAAATAATTTTAGACATGTATGAATAAATTTTTTGGTAAATTAAATGATGAGGAGATAATTAATAATACAAACTCTGTTTACACTTTTCATTTCATAATATATCTTCTTATCAAATGAAGCATCTAAGCATATTACCATGAATTTGGTCTAATTAGCAAATAAAATCATCTTAACATTGAAGCACAAAATATCCTTTCATACTAAGCATGATCTTATTACCAAATATTATAACTAAACATGATCATCTTATCAAATGAAGCATGATGTTATGTATATAATGTATTCCAATGCTAACTCATATAAATTGAAAATAATCATAAATGTAATCATTTTGAAAACAATATAGTGACTATATATTTTCTTTGCTTTCTCATCTAATACTAATATATCTATTACAATATAATTGTGATTAACATTTTGATAGAATCACACTAAATAGTGTTACTAAAAAAATGCCATTGTAGTTGAGACACTAGATGAATTTAGTTAGTATATTTAAAGTAATAGCATATAAATAATCGTTAAGATATGTAACTTCTAGTGGTCTTATAACATCATGATGAATAAACTCTTAAATGATGAGAGGAGTTAGTATCATGATTATTATGAAAGGTTTAGTGTGTTGCTTACCATGTAAGTAGCCCTCATAAGTTTCATGTTGAGAAGAAATAGAAAGTATAAAAATCACAAGATCATATTGAGAGATATCTTATAAACTTATAAAATTAACATGACCTAATCTTTCATGCCATAATTGAGATTCATTTCTACTATATAATGAAAGATAATAGAAAACATGTATAAACCATTATACTAAATTCCTTCAGCATTCAAAGAACCAGATTTATTATTAATAGGCCATTTATCCTTAATAAAAGTTACTATGAAATTACCATGTAGGCTAAGAATAGGATAACAGACTTTTCTTAACTTTAGGAACATAGAACACATCATTTATAACAACATTTATAAATTTTGATTTTCCTTGCTTTGTAGCTTATAAAAATAAATTATCTCCTAAATTAGTCTTTACAAATATATTTATAATATTAGAAAAAATACTTGATAAATAAGTCATATGATGCGATGTGTTACTATCTAAAAACCATTCATTTTCATTAGAAGCAAAAACCCCAATACTTTTACCAATTAACATTTTAGAATATTTTACAAAACCTTTATCACTTAGTTTTTGACATTTTGGGAATATAATAGTCGAGTAGATTAAAAAGTAATAATGTCAATATTATGATCCAAATTATTGTCTTGATTCTAGTTTTAATTTTTTTGTTGATTATGATTTTAATGTTTCTTACCTTTGTTATTTTTATTAAAAAAAAATTTATAACAAGCTTCCTTTCTAAGTCCAAATTTACCACACATATTGTAATTTCCATTAAAATCAACTTTAAGATTATTATTACTAGATTTTTTATTCCCATTTTTTCCATTGGTAGAATTAGGGTAAGATTTATAGTTTCTATTATTTTTATAAATAGGATTGAGAGTGAGAAGTGCTATATTGGAATTCTCTTTTAAAATAAAATTTTACATCACTTGATATTCTTGAATCAGAAGAACCAAAATGGTAGTGAGGTCAGGGATATCTTATTTTGTGTGATATTTTGAATTAATAATTGAAATAAAAGTACAAAAAAAGTCATGAATATTTAACAGAATGATGAAATACAAAATCTTATCTTTAATAATATTACAATCACAAACATCTAATTAAGATTTAATGTTTTTAGTTTTTGTAAGAAAATAACAACTTTTTCATCACCTTTCATAGGTGTAGTAAGAAATTCAAGAATCATCTTAACAATCTTAGAGAGATGAGTGACCTCATACATAGACTCATGGAGTTTCTAGGAATTGTTTAGTGACTCCTGATTACCAATATGGAGTAGGAAATCATCTTTAACACTTTATAAAATAATTGACATGAGTTCTTGTGATTTTTGTTCAAATGATTCGGTGAGCTCAAGTGTAACATGTCATCCTAACGCAGGTTTTCCCTCTCAAAAATAATGTTCCATATCTTTCAGTCCATAAATTCCACCTTAATGCAAATTTTCTAGATAATATAGTAGACTCATTAGTCATTTGAGATTTATCAAGCACAAAGTTAGGAAAAGCCATTACTTCCTTTTAAAATGGACACTACAACACTAGATAAAGCTTTTTAAAACAATTTTTTAATGTGATTTTGAAATCTTTTTGAAAATAAATTGAATTTATAATGTAATCAAGAAAACATTATTCACATATATGTGAAATAATTATAACAAATTACATTAAATTGAGTGTCACAAGTGTCACACAAGGAAAAACTATTTAAACATTATTAGTTAAAAGTTTTAAAAACTATAATAAAAAGTTTTAAAACAACAAATAGACCACATTAATATGTCACACAACCTGGTCAACAAATAATAGTATAGGTCAAGTGTCGCAACATGTCAAAAATGACTAGGATTTTGAACGTGAGATAGTAAGCACATAAGTCAAAAAAATTAAATAATTTTAATTGAAAAAATAAACTATATTTTATCAATATTGACTAAAAATAAAAAAGGATAAATGGGTTTGAACTGTAGACCTTGTTTTCAAAATTTCCTAGCAACATAACACCTACCCACTACTCTACAATAACACATGAAATAAAACATGCATTATATTATATTTAAAATTAATTTTTTAATATTCTAAATGTGTGTGTGTGTGTGTGTGTGTAAAAATAATTTGGCTTTTTAACTTTTTAGATTAAAAAAGAATTAAAAATTGGTGGGGCCCTTTTTGATTTACCTAGAATTTAGGAGAACTAATAAAAATATTATTTATTAAGTACTTTAAAAAAAATAACTAACCTAGAAAATGATTCATGTAGTTGAAATGGCACACCAAGAAAACTAGGGGAGATTTTACAATGCTTAGGAGTCCATCTCAGGTCCTAAAATTTGTCATGTCCCCTTTTTTAGTGGACATCGTCAGACTTGATGATTAGCCTATTATGCGACCCTCATAGGCTGATAAGATGAATAGAGGGTCATGATGGAGATTGGCTTGGCTACGATTAGCAGAATTCCTACAGTCGGCTTTCGGTCGAGCTCTTTCGGACATGAATTAAGGGAGATATTAATATTTGATTGATTTGATCAAATATTAATTATTTGGTCTAATTTTAATTAATTATTAATTATTTGGTCTAATTTTAATTAATTATTAATTATTAACTATTTGGTCTAATTTTAAGACCCTAATTCTAATTTAAGAATTGGTCTAATTTTAAGAAACCCTAATTCTAATTTAAGAAAATCTAATTTTGGAAACACACCTTTTTGGAGGTATAAGGGTTTCTCATGGGAGAGAGTTTGAGAATATGATTGATTATTGATATTGATTCTTGTTAAGAATTCTTCTGTGAAGACTGAGCCAAGGGTTCTAGGATTCCATTTGCATTGAAGAACGTCCATTCTTCATTGTGTGCAATTCAGAGGTTGTGAGAGATCAGCTGATCTATTGCCAATTTGAGAGATAGCTTCATACAGAAGTTATTATAGAGGTTTACAGGTTTGAGAGATAACTTCACACAGAAGTTATCACATGTATTTATAGGGATTTATTTTATTAATTTTTTGATTCAGGGTTTTGATTCAGATATTGCACAGATAAAGATCTTCTATATTAGAGCTGTTCCAGATTTGCAAAAGATCAGGTTTTGAGATGATATTTGTATTCTTTTATTTGTATGACAGAGACTCAATTGTGTAATCATCTAGAAGAACAAGTGATAAGATCTTTGATTTGCTATTGAGAGATTATATTGTGATTTATTTATTTATTTGGAAATTATTTTGGCAAAATTTGTATCTTTGTTCAGAGCTTTATTTTTTCTATATTCCCAATTGGTTGGGGATATTACAAAATTTGACATACAGCCTTCACCCCTTGCAAAAAAACACATCTAGCCCTCAAAAATCCAATTTTGATGCCAAAATAATCACTTTCAAACTTGTAACAGCTAGTTCATCTATATAATGGCACCATAGGTAGATAAAATTATTGATGTAGAGGGAGAGATATTTCCAATTCAATTTTTAAAGTTACTCTATTAGGCCTTTTCCCTTGTAGCCCTCCTAAAGCACTTATTTAGTTAGTTTGGATAACACATAGCGGTTCAATACAAACAAATTATAGTTTTAGATACCCATTAAGGTCATACATTTGCTTAAAGCATTTTATGGAACAAATCTCAAGGTAAGTATAATAACTCAACAAGACCTTCTATGAGTTAGGCCTCAATTAGGTCTTTAAGGTAGTCAAACTAAAGTTTGGCTCAAAAATATTCCACACATGCCAAATATTCAACAAACCACTTTATTTAATTTTGTAACACTAAAATCAAACTTCATGTGAAATTTAGAAGTTTGAAAATGTTTCTAGGGTCTATAATTACCAATTATCCAAAAACACTATGTAGGATTCTACACAGTCTTGAGAATTTAAAAATTGATGTTTTCAAACTCAAATGGATGTTTCAAAGGATAAAACCACTAGATTTAGGTTTTTTATAACATGGACCAACTATGTGCATTGAAATATCATTCAACTTGATTGGAAATAAACTTAAAATTGTTAAACATGTGACTAATTGTACACAAAATTGTATGGTATAGTAATATGTGCACAAAAGTTAGGATTTGAATGAAGTTTAGTTATCGTAATGGACTCTTAAAAATTAAAACAATTTTATTTCACCTAGTACTAACTTTATAAAACCATTTCAATCTCCAAAATTCTTGAAATGAACTAAAAAGACACATTACTCTTCTAGGTTATTGACTGTGTCAAACACATAATTCTCAAGGCCTGATTTCATCTCATTTACACTTGTATATAAATGATAATAATCCAAATATACTAATAAATAAATAATATATATAATCACACTTACCAAGAGTCTCAAATGAAGTCACAATATTCTCCAAAAGCTTTTGTAATTCATTGACATTCTTGATCTTACACAATCATACACAAAACACTAAGGCATATAATCTTATTATTGCAATTTTGGATATTATTATTGGTTTTTTTGAATCAATACACCTTCTCTACATTTTAATTAATGTCTCATCAAATCATCTCACGCATTTTAAGTTCCTATAATTTCTCTAACTAAATTTTGATTTCCCAATGTATGTTCATGTTTGAGCAACTAGCCTTCTTAGGCGTTACATAAGGTTATGATATGGAAAACATGTCCAAAAAAGTGTAAAACAACTTAAAATAATCATAACACCTAAGTGATCCATAATTAAACCAAAATCCAACATTATATCCTAGCAAAAACATTAACTAGACTATAGATCAATGTAAGAAATTTAAGTTTTTGAATTATAGTTCTGGCAAGAAAGTGCCAAAAGAGATGCAATTCAAATTTTATTCACACATAAGACCTATAAATGACTCCATAAGGTTATTTAATACTAATAAGACCACTAAAGACTCAAAAACTATAATAAAAATCCAAATTTTGATCAAAAAGGTGAGGTTCCTGCATCATACTCCCTTAGAACAAGAAATTGACTCATGAACTCCTGTTCATAAGGTCTTTAAGAATACCTCCATGCTTGATTATGTTTGTGTATGTTATCCATATATAATCCTATATAGGATGATGTTTCCACTTCACCAAGTATTGGTAATAATCTTTACCCCTTGTTTTCTTCACAACCTTATTTTCCAAGATGAGTTTGAGTTCTTATTTTGCTTATGACAGTTAATCTTCCCACTCTTGGACTATTGTGTCTTTATTCTCAACTAGTTGATCTTAATTATCTCCTTCCTCATATGGATACAATTTTAAAACATTTAATATAGGATAAATCCATATACCACTAGGAAACTCTATCTCAGAGGCATTATTAGATAACTTCCTTATGACCTTGTAAAGGTTAATCTTCTTCATCTTCCGTTTGTTACACTCACCTTTTGGAAACCTGTTCTTCCTAAAATGAGATAACACTATGTCTCCAACCTAAAAATTGACTTCTCTCCTCTTTAGATATGCATGTTTCATTTGCTTTTCCACACTCAACTATAATTGCTTCTTCACTTGCTCATGCACCTCTTGCATGGTAATGGCAAACTCTTCTCCCTCAATACTTCTTTTCTCCATCTTTCCTAGATATCTCAACTCAAAGACTCCCCTTGGGTGCATACCATACACCACTTGAAATGGACTCTTTCCTGTGCTTATATTGGGTGAGTCACTATAATCAAACTCTGATTGTGGTAATTTTAAGTCTAATTTTTTATGATTGTCCTTTGTCAAACATCTTAGCAAGTTACCCAAACCCCTATTGACCACCTCATTTTGGCCATCTGTTTGAAGGTGGTAAGTTAATAAAAAGTTCAAATTTGTTCCTATATTATTCCACAAGGTTCTCCAAAAGTGTCCCACAAACTTGGTGTCTCTATCTGAAATAATACTCAATGGTATTCCATGTAGTCTAACTACCTCCTTGAAGAACAAATTAGCCACATGAGTAGCAACATTGGTTGTCTTTCAATGTATGAAATGAGCCATCTTTGAAAATTTATCCACAACAAAAAAATAGAGTCATGTCCTCTTTGATTTATTGTAAATCCCATGGCAAAGTCCATGATAATGGAATACCAAGGCTTATTTGGTATCGGTAAGGGCTGATAAAGGCCTACATTAGTACTCTTTCCCTTTACATATTGACAAACTTTATACCTCTCTACAATCTTCCTCACATCTGTTTGCATTCTAGACCAATAGTAGTGATTACTAAATTGAGCCAAGGACTTATCAAGACCAAAGTGACTTGATAAACTCCCACAATTCTTCTCCTTGATCAAATTATCTCTTGTGGAACTCCTTGGCACTCAAAGTTGAATTCCCTTGAATAACAAACCATCCTAAATCATGTACTCCATCTACAGCTCTATGTTTCTTGTAGTTGGCTATTTCAGCCTCATATACATCTTGAAAATCTAAATCATTTTCATATATCTCCTTAAGTGACTCTATTCCTCCACTCTCAAGCTGAATTTTACTTATAAGCAAAGTTATCCTACTTAGAGCATTTGCTACCTTGTTTTTCTATCTTTTCTTGTGTTGGATTACAAATGTGAAGTTTTACAAGTCCTCCACCCACCTCATGTGCCTTTGAATGATCTTGGGTTGATTTTTCATGAACTGAAGTGCATGTTTATCCATGAAGATAGCAAACTCCTTTGGCATTAGATAGTGTCTCCATTTCCTCAAGGTTTCAACCATAGAATAGAACTCTAGATCATAAGTTGAGTACTTTTATTAGCCTCATTTAACTTCTCACTAAAGTATGTTATAGGTCTTCCCTCTTGACTCAAGATAACTCTAATGCCCACCCCACATGCATCACACTCAACTTAAAACACCTTGTTAAAATCAGGAAGTGTCAAGACAAGTTGTTTTGTTATCATTTTCTTTAAATTTTGAAAATTTCTCTAATTTATATAATTCCATACAAATATCTATTTATCCCCTCTTATATTATCAATAATGTGTGCATAAATCCCACTAAAATTTCTAATACACTTCTTATAAAATCTAGCTAAGCCATAAAATCTTCTTACCTCATAGATTGTCTCTGGAGTTGGTCAATAAATGATGGAATCACCTTTTCTATATCCATCTTCAAAATACCTTGATATATCACAAAACTAAGATAAACAAGATTTGTCTTCATGAACAAACATTTCTTAAGGTTAATCAATAATGTCTCCTCTTTCAATGTTTGTATTACCATTCTTAAATGTTGAATGTGTTCCTCTTTGTTAGGGCTATAAATCAAGATGTCATCTAGATATACAATAAAAAACTTACCAATGAAAGGATTTAATACTTCATTCATGAGTATCATGAATGTTATTGGATTATTAGTGAGACCAAATGGCATGACAAGCCACTCATACAACCTCTCATTTATCTTAAAGGTAGATTTTCATTCATCTCCTTATCTTATCCTTATCTAGTGATAACCACTCTTAATATCCATCTTATAAAAATAGTTAGAACCACTCAAGAAATTTTTCAAATCTTTAACTCTTGGAAGGGTAAATATATACCCTATGTTTATCTTATTTATTGCTCTAGAATTTGTACACATTTTCTAATTTCCTTCTTTCTTTGGTACTATCATAGTTGGTACTGCACATGAGATGAGGCTCTCTTTGATCAATCCTTTATCCAAGAGGTCTTGTATTTGATTATTTATTTTTGTATTCTCTTATGGATTCATCTTTAGGTATATTTTTTAGGCAAACTTGCACTTGGTACAAAATCAATGTGATGATTGATGTTCTTAATAGCTAGCAGTTTATTGGGCAATTCATCTACCACTATATCAGCATATTCCTCCAACATATATTGCACATTTTGAGGCAAATAATTCAACTTAATGGTTATTAAAATAATCCTTGGTTTTATCATAACTCCAAATCCCAAATCTTCCTTTTGCATAGCATTCAATAACTCTTTCTCACTCACCATCATAACACTTGCATTGGTCCTTTGTCCATTATCTTCTTCTTTGAGAGGCAAAAGTGTATGGCTTATGCCATACTTATCCAAGGTGTATAAATTATTTATTACATCATGATTATTATTTCTATCATATTTCTAAGGCCTCTCTAAGAGGATATGACACACATCCATTAGCATATGTCACATAATACCTTATCCTTGTATCCTCCAATCTAAAAATCTACCCAACATTGATCATTCACAATAACTTACTACCCATTTTAAATCCATGAGACCTTGTATGGATTTGGATGTGGTATCCTTTTTTAATCCAAAATTTTATACCATCTCTACTGCCACTAGATTATATGTACTACCCAAATCAATCACCAATGTTTAGCACTTACCTTGACATTTACATGTTATCTTGAATAGATTCTTTATTTGGGCAAGCTCCTTCTCCTTGGTTGGTTTGATCATCACTCTCCTAATCAAAAAATATTTAACAAATTTTTATTATTTAACATGATATGAATAATCCAAACACTCTTCTTCTACTTAGACTATTTGGTTTCTACTTTTAGTTCTAGATCCAGTAGCTTGAGTATTCTCTGGGCATTCCTAAAACCTATGACCAGTAAATTTATTGCACTTGAAACACTTAACAATGAATAAAATTAATCATCTTCCTCATTGTGTGTTTCCTCCTCTTAATTATGGTATCCTTCCTATAAACCCACCTATTGAATTGGATGCATGTTCTTGAGAGGTGCTTAGTTCTAAATTTATTCTCTGTGATGTGTTTCTTCCTCTTTGTTGACCTCTACTTATATAACTTTTTCCCCTGCACCTATTTTTTTGAGTTTATCTTCCATTGAAATTTTATTATTCCTTAAAATTAGATTAGTATCACTCCTCAAGTGTCCTTTAACTTACTAGGTTGAGTTCATCTTGAATATTATACCTTAACCCATTGAGATACCTAGCAATCTTATCCACATCTTCTTCTACATGACCTGATCTAATGGTTAACTTGTATAATTCCTTAATATATTCCTTAAAACCCATCTCTTTTTTCTTCAAATTTTTCAATTTTTTTAATAGGTTAGATGATAATCACTAGGAAGAAATTTTGCCTTCAAGTTAGCTACCATCATGTCCCAAGATTTGATCTTTGCCTTGCATTTCTTTCTCCTTACATCTTGTGCATAATACCACCAAAGGGATACATGTTATTTTATTTTTTTTAAATTAAAATGATGCAAAGGTAAGGGGAGAATCCTCCATAAACATCATTATCTAGTTCTGGTCTATTCAAAGATCTCATCTACATACCATGCTTGACTTGAATTCTCTTTAATGAATTAGTTTCTTTCTCTTAGATCACTATGATTGATGGTATCCTTGGGTTTTTAATATTAATTTCACATATATATGAACTTATTGATGGAATTAACTTCTTTATAGACACTCACAACTCATTATTTACCTCATGACTTTCATCTCATTCTCAAACTTCCTCTATATCTCTTTCTAGCCTTCGACTAGGCAACCTTCTTAGGTTTAGAGTATCAAAACAAGATGTAGGCTTTAAGGATTTATATTTATATCATAAATGGTATTTTAAATTATTATTATTCTTATTCTAACCTCTTACAAGTCTTCATATTGACTTCATCCTTATTTTCCATACACAAGACTCACAATGTCTTGACAACTCTTTAGCCTTTTTTTTAGCCTTTTCTTTTAGTTTACCAAATATAGGAGCTATTTTAAATATATAATAACCTTTATTGATACCCTATATCCCCATTTATATGTGTGTAAATCTTCATGACCATAATTCTCTTCTAGTTATCACTTCATTTAGAAATCACCCCTCTTGTAGGCCTAATTAGCCCTTAAACTTTGACACAATCCTAAAATCCATACTCATCTATAATATTTCAATTAAAAACCACTTTAATCACTTTAAATATGTTTAATATATTAATACTACATATTTTTACCTTTTTATGGTTAAAACTCACTATATTACCTAAACCCTAATCTAGGGTTTTCATGCATGCACACAGCCTTGAGAGCCTAATAAAATCCATAACTTGAGTTATAGGATATTTAAAAATCTAAAATAAACTTTTATAGGTATTTTTTCATGACCTTCATATTTTCCCATATGCTATAGTATTTTTTACACTCATTAATTTCTCAAAACAAAAAAATTACAGTCAACTCTGCACTCTTTGATGACTGTGCAAGGATTTTACAAGTTTGTTTATCTCCACTTGCATTCTCCTCTCAAATTGTGTTATCCCTAAGATTAAAATTCCTTAATATATATTTAAACTCACATAATATAAGATAAATTCATCTCCATTTATTCATTACACACCCTTTAGTACCTTGACTGTGTAAACAAGGTCTGACTGTTCATGACTGTGTCAAAAGTTCAAGGATCTATGTCCAATTAACAAGTCTCAAAGATGATTCTAAGGTTTGTTTTAGTGTATAAATATATTTAAACCTATAAATCCCTTATAAAATCAATTCCAAATACTCACATCATATAAACTCTCCTCTATGTCTCTTGGCATTTATCTTGCAAACAGGGTCTTTTGACTATAAAATAGGGGCATGACTGTAACTAACAAACCATCACTTTCTTATCCATGTAGACTAGTTTACATTACTAATTTGGAATTAAAACAACACTTTATCAATAAAAACTTATATTCACTAAACATTTCCCACTCATATTGATAGGTTATGTGTTAAGAACTAAGCCTTTACCTTATTTCTTGACTATAACACATTCTATGGGTTCTCATGGAAACAGTGGCTTATATCTCTGAATTTCTCCATTGGCATAGCTTCTAAAAATAATCTAAAGGTTTTTAAAATTCCAGCATATACAAGGATATATTTCATTATGAATTTCTTCTCACCAATACTCAAATACCTTCCATTTAAGACTGTGACCTATAGCCATTTCTTGATTGTTATCATCAACCAATAAATCACCTACAACTTCATACAAGAAAAAACATATTCATGCTATCAAGGGATTATCCAAGACAATAATAACTTTATTAAATTACACACATTGAATTAAAATACACATCAAACACATTTATTTATTCATAATATTATTCCATGTTACATAACAGTCCTTTCATGTTCTAAATCACTTTGAATCCCTTCATACTTAGTTGCAATCATGTAGGTCTTATTTTCTTTACTCACGTTTATTCTATAGATTGATTATTCATGGTTTTATCTTGTTTATTATATATTAGTGATTTTTTTCCTTGATCCTAATAGAATATTCTCCTTTAGGTTCTAATAACCTCTTATGCATTTCAAAGTCTATCATTTTCTCTATTTTACTCACTTTTATTGCCTCTGCTTCAAACTTCTTCACGTTTTGATGCCTTTTCCTACCATATTGCTCATTATGAAAGAGAAACTTCTTGTTCCACTCATCCTCATAATAGTACAACATGATTTGACCAATATTGGAATTTACATACCCATGCTTAGAAAATGTAAATTCATCTTTAGCTTTACCCATAGAATAACTCACCTTGTTTGCTTCTTCATTATCCATTTGCTTGCTAACTAGCTTGCCTGTTTTCATATTTGTTTGCACAACTCTTTATGATTTTATTTGTTGCTCCTATTTTGAGTTTTTTTAGAGTTCATCCTTAAATTTTCCTTGATGTTCTTCACTTTATTTCATCCCTTTGGATGGACTGAACATGTCCTCTAACATCTCCAATTCTTTTTGCAATTTGAATGCATCCAATTATTCAAAATATTTATCAAATCGTGGTCCACATTGCTCTTCATCCTCTTGGGAAACTTGATCTTTGTCTTATCCTTGGAATCCCTCATTTTTTAGATTTACTTAAACTTTATTATGCTGCATACCATGCTTCTCAATCACTCTTTGAGGTGTTTTATTCTCATCTTGCTTTGTTACACACTCATTCATCAAGGCAATGGTTTCCATATACAAGAGATCTTCATATTTGGAATAAAATCCATATATATAATCATATAAAACATTTTAAAATAAAATTTGAGAATAATTATCTTATATGCAATCATTTTCTTACTTACATGGTTGTAACTTCATTTCATTGGCTTGGTTTGCATGCACCATCTCTCTTATTTGCTTAGTTGGATTTCTATCTTCCTCTAACTTCATACTTGCTTGGAGTACACTTACAATAGGATTATCTTGTATCTATTCATGATTTTTTCAACCCACCTACTGCATTTACCTTCTTGGGTTGCCACATTTCTCTTTGTAACACCTTCATGCCTCATGCTTTGGTTATCTACCATGCCATCTGGATGTTTCCTACCATTTGTTCTTTATTTCCATGTTTGTGCTTGATTTCCACTTGTACTTTTATCTTATTTTACCTCTTATTTAAGTTTCACCTCTTTATTCTCCACACCTATTTGTTTCATCCACTTAGTCCATACATACCCATGCCCTTGTGATCTCCATGAGGGCTACAATTTGTCCTTCTTTCTCCCAATTTTCATATTAGCCTTTTCTTCTTCATTGATGCAATCAAAATCAATGTTCAAATACTCATTTACCTCCAAATACAATTGTTGAAAGCTCATCTCTTCATTCATGTCTTCATGGGTGACCTTCATGTCTTCTTTACATGATTCTTGTCTTGTTTTAGGTTTTGGACTTGGAAATGTATCATAGAACTCCTCTTTCTCTTAATATTAAACATGTGGAATGTCTTCAATATCCTTCACTTTGTCTTCTTTAAGATACTCTCTTTCATTTTCATCCTATTTCCACTTGATGGGTGATGTTCTTATCCCATCCTTCACCACCTTTGAGGCCTCATGCTTGACCTTCACCAAAATTTTCTTCATACCTGCATATATAAACTTGAAAGCAATGTTAGCATACAAAATAAGAGACCACATAGTCTCCTTGAATGTCTTTGGCATAGACACTCTCCATCTTCTCTCCTTATATTCATTCTCAAGTGCTCTTCTTGGAAATTCTCTCTCCTTCTTGTTCTTTTTAATGAGAACTCTCTTCTCAATATCTCTATCTTGTTGCTGACTTGGAAACATCTCTCTTCTCATGCCTCTTTGGGTTAGTCTCTCTTTCTTCTTATCATCTCTTAAGACACTGATCTTATTGCTTATTTCTTTCACAAGTGACTCTAGTAGCCACTTCACTCTTCTTCTCACATTCTATCTAGTCCATTGGCTTTCTTATCTTTTTATGAGCTTCACCATGAGCTCTATCCTCTTTATACCTTGCCCCAATTCTCTTCTTATGTTTTCTACTTATATTTATATACCCATCTTCTCTTACTTTCTTTCTTTTCTAGGCCTATCTAGACCTTCCTCTTAGCAAGCTTGTAAATCTTACCTATTAGACCTATATTGGGTCTTTCCTCTTCCTTGAGTCCTCTATCTAGGACATTTTCTTATCCTCCTTGACTCTCTTTTGGATTCTTCTTTCTTTCTCTTCTCTCTTGGAGCTCTAATTCTCTCTTCAACTTCTCTTTCACTGGTCCTTTCTCAACTAGCTTCTAGTACTTTCTCATAGGACTTTGGGGCTAAATATCTTCTCTTTATCAATATTATATTCCTTTGTATTGATCTCAATACATCAGACATGTGACACACTTCTTCTCCCTCAATACCCTGAAAGTGTCATCTCATGCATACCTCATAACATGATTTTTAATGTCAAATAGATAAGTTTCAAAGAATTCAAAACAAAACTCAAACCAAACTTACCTTGCTCTGATACCAAATGATGCAGAGGTAAGGGGAGAAGCCTCCAAAGATATCATTATCTAGTTCTGGTATAGTCATAGATCTCATCTACATACCATGTTTGACTTGAATTATCTTCAATGATCTAGTTTCTTTCTCTTTGATCACTATGCTTGATGGTCTCCTTGGGTTTTTACTGTTGCTTTCACATATAGAGGCACTTCTTGATGGAATTAACTTTTGTATAAACACTCACAACATATTATTTACCTCATGACTTTCATCTCATTCTCAGACTTCCTCTTTATCTATGATTTATTATTTTTCAGAAATTAGATGTTTAATTCTTAAATAATAAATGAGACTGAGTAGATAAAATCAATAAATAATGTACAATAATTAGGCTACTGATTTTTGAAATTTGACTATAATTAGGGATTTTCTAAAAATATTAGTGAGAGAGAGAAAATCAAACTTATCTTATTTTTTACTATTCTAACTAAGACAAGGTCTATAAATTTGTGTAGGCTTGGGATACTGTCATAAATAGGAATCTAGAGTTCATTTCTTGATTAGATAGGAGTATCAAAAGTGGGACACCCTAGGTTCCAAAATTTTAGTCCTATCTTGGTGTTATTGTCCTGGTGATCTAAGCTTTCTAAGTTTTGTACGCCAAGTCTGTGTGATCCTACTTATGAAATATCAAAGCCTAAAAGTCCATAGAGCTCACTGTGTACCTAATTTAGTTTTAAATACCCTAGGTCTTCTTTGTGCTTAAATTTGAATGTAAAATTTACAGAAAGGTTAGGAGGGGTTAGTGTGTAAAGTATACGCTAGATGCACTTCACACTCCATGTGTGGGCAAGCTACCTACATATCAATACTCAAAAGAGGAATCAAGCTATATGTAGTTCTCCCATTGAAGTGTTTGGTATAATAATGTGATGAAAATGCAAGTAAATGCAAAACTAGGTGTACTTTTAATGACTAAGGACTGGTGTAAAGGTTTAAATAATCTTGAAATGCTATTAGATGGTTGTATGCAGAGAATAGGAAAAAGTACTTGAGTGGTCTTGCTTGTATTCTTGCTTCTCTCTTGTAAATGAGTACCAACCTTTCTAAATGGACTTTGAATGGATTTTTATAGGGTATTTAATGATCATGGGTTAAATGAATTTATCTTAGGCTAACATGAATTAGGATAAGGATTTAGAATAATATGACCATTAGAGGCCAAAATATACTTGGACAATAGCACCAAAAATATGACACCCTAGGTCTCAGCACTCTAGTCCAAGTTTGGGCCTTATTGTCCATGGTTGATGGGACCTGGGGGATGGATTAAGCATGAAAAGAGTAATATGGGTCTATAAGGGTTCAATTTGGGAGGTTGTGAATGATTAGGAATTTTTGAAAACATGTTTATGAGGGTCATAAGAGCAAGCAAGATGGATCTATGGATTGGGTGTCATTATCCATACTTAAGTTACCAAATTTCAAATTTTATATGAATACATTTACCCCCCCACCTTATTCTAGTAATGCAACAAAGTGAAATACTAGGATAAAGGAAAAATATAAAGCACACATGAACTTACCTACAAAGGTGAAGCTCATGAAGTTGTGTGATGTTAGATGTGCATAGAGAGAGCATAGTGTGAAATGTGAATCTATAATAAAAGACATAGAGTAGTCAGTCCTTACTAGATATGCTATATCTAAAATAAGAACGTACAAAATCTAGATAAGAGAGAGAGGAAAAGAAAGGAATGAATACACCTCATCAAATACATGAACCAATACAAAACCTATTATGATGTTGGATTGTGTTGGGTGTGAATTGTACCAAAAGTAATATCATGAATGGATTTGAGTGCTCAATTCCTTAAAAGTGGCTCAAGAATACAAATTTAGTACCTTTGGATCTATCATCACCTACTGAGTGAAGCTAACGAATCATGCATGTGTCAATCGATGTTTGGACTATGTATCCAATCCCTTTAAATAGGTGGCTTAAGAATACAAAGGTTAGCTAGTCCTTTGGCTTTGTTATTGCCCCATGAATTGAAGTTATGAATTAATAATGGTATGGAATATATGTCATAAGATATGGCTCCTAAATCCTATGAATGCACCATGATCTAACAATGTTGGCATGGATAGTCAAATGTATGTTGGAAACTAGGCCACTCTTGGTGATTTCAAAAGATAGAGATTAGGCTTGTATGAAAACCATTCCAAAACTAGTGCGATAAGCGTATGTGGAAGCCAACTCAGGAACTTGAGTACTTAGGAAGTTAAGCATGTATGAAATACAAATTTAAAAAAGGATGCCAACCACCTATAGATGGAGTAAGGAAAGTAACTACTGAGAAATTCTTGGAAAATAAATTAAACTCAAAAAAAAAGTGAAGGATCAATGTGCCATGCACATTGCCCCTAATCACTAGTGTATGGAACATGGATTATGATCTAGAAGTTATATAACTACCTACTCTGAAACTAGAAGTGAGAGCCATCATGTCATGCATGATGCCCCCTATATTTATATTCTCCAAGCACAAATTATACTGAAGCATGTTGAATCTGGACTATACTAAGCTGACAAACCTGTGACTAAACTCACTTTTCTATCTATTTTTGGAAAAACTAATTTTTATATTTTTTGGATAGGAGCACTAAAAACAAGACTTATTATTGTCTAGTGCTAGAGTCCAACTTTGGCACTATTGTCTAGGGATACATCTAGTAATTTTTATGGAATCTTTGTTGTATACCTAGTCTGTTCTGCTTGGTTTAATGTCTGGATTCTATTTTGAGTGTTATAAAAAATACTTTTTGGATTGTTAGGATCTTTGATATCTATGACAAAACCCTAATTTTTCCCCCTCTTCTGAGGGTAGGAATGAAGACATTTGTAATGACTAACCTCAAAATAAAAAGTCTTGCAAGTGTGTTATGCTACATATATATATGATATAGTAATGATAATTGATAAGATATCTTGAGATATATCAAGGTTTGTATTGAGATATTTTTAGATCAACAATGATATGCCTAGATAGATATAACAATGTAATAACATATGCAGTGTACTAAACTAGAATTGAAAGTGTTAGTTGTTAGTTTTTAGAAAGGAGGGATGGATCATGATGTCCTTCATGGTATCCAAGAAAGCAAGGAAATACATGATATGGATTATGACATAAAAAACAATAAAAGTAATAAGGTAGAAAGCATACAAAGAAAGAAGCATACAAGAGTGGCCAGGGGGGAAATCAATCAAGGGACATGGGCACATGCCACTCAAACTAGAAATCAAGCATATAAGGCATGTTCAAATGCCACATACACATATAATTGAAACAAGTAAGTTGGTGTGGAATCCCCAATCGCATAGAGGATTATAGGTAAAGGACATTGGCAAATGTTTAGGGCACACACATGAATAGAAGAGAAGTACATTATAAAATGTCCTAAGGCATATATAAGAGACAAGAAGGAATTAGAAATGCAATCCAACAAGCTACGCTAAGCAAAAAGAGAAAGCATGTAATAACTAGAAAGATAGAATCACATCTAACTAATCAAAGCAAGAGTGAAAGTGTGCAAGACATGTTTAGTACAGGACTAGGTATATGCTAAGAGATACATAAGTGCTAGATACTAGTGAAATGTTGATATAATAATCTATGTAATCTAGTAAGTAATGTACATCAACATGATAACTTGGAGTGTGTAGTGTAGGAATGGCATAACCTAGATGGTGTAGTCATGTAGAAGATGCCCCCAGTGGGTATGTATATCAATGTGTGTCTTGAATGTAGAATTAGGATGCCCCCTCAATGGGTAGAGTGAAGCAATCAAAGATTTGGATCTCATTACATACATTCAAACAAGATCAAGTAAATCATGGTAATGTAGATAAATCACCAAACAATAGCATAGAATAGTGAATGTAAGTCTAGCATAATATTAGTAATGTAAAGCATGGATGATGCATACAATTGAAACATTTTTGGTATTTTGACATTTTTGAATGTTTTTGGATTTTTAAATGTTATATTATTTTTGAAATTTTGAACTATATACAATCAATTAGAAGAGATTATGTACAATAAATATTGAAAAGAGACTATGTACTATCATGTAAAGAAATAAGTATGTACATGATAAGAAAAAATAATAGGTTAGAGGGGGAAAAGGATCCAAAGATGGATCCTATTGGGGATAGAAATGGAGGAAAGGGTCTGGGCCATCATCAAATGCCTCAAGATCATCATCATAAGTATCATCATATGCTATAGATTTTATGTTTATGGTGTCATCATGATGAAGGCAAACTGAAGGTTGCTCTGGGGCATTTAGTTCTACTAGTAGATGACTTCAGTGGAAGTGGTAGAGTTGGTGCTACTAGTGGTGATATAATCTAAATAATGCCTTGGTCTTATAGTTTATCTAGTCTCTACTATAAATTTATACATTATTTTGTATTATGGCTTGTAATCCTATGAAAAGTACAAAATGGGTGACCATTTTGATGTGATAATCTATTGATAGATCTATATCATACTATAGGTAATGTGATCAATCCATGATCAAGTATTATTTATAACATAAGTTGTGGCTGATGCTATGTGTTGCCTACTTGAATTTAAATAAATAGATCTATATTCGTAGAGGTAACCATGTGAACTATATGTGCCAAGTGATCTATCTATGGTCGTGAGTGTGGAGTATATCATGTGAGTGTAGTGTAAGATGTTAAAAGTGTTGTAGGATGTGGTATGAGAGATCTAGAGTCATCTTAGTACTCTCATGGGTTAACTAGTCTAAATCTTAATCCACACAAATATTCGTTTGTGAATGTGGGTGTTGTATCATCATCTAAAGAAGCCTGTGAATCTATATCAACATCATGTACATATGGTAACTCATAATTTACCACAAGGGGTAATTATGATATAGGAGTCACATCATCTATAGTAGTGGAAGATGGTACTACTGCAAAGGTATCTATAAATAGTGGAGTAACTATGGAATCAATTGGAACCATTGGTACTATTGTTAGTGATGGTGAATGTATAGCATGTGTTGAAACTATAATTGAAGAAGTATATGGGATAGCTAAAGTTGTTATGACTGGCAAAATATTTGGAGTTGAAGGTGTGATTGTAAGTGGAAGAGTGTAAGAAGTGATAGTCTCTCCAACCTCATATGTATGTATGTGATCAAGTTAAATGCTATGAGGTGGTGGTTGTATTATGAGATATCATGTCCCATCTGGAAAAATAGTCGAAGATGACTCTATAGTTTGATAATACCTAAATGGTTGGTTGTCTGTTGACATGTGTATAGATATCCCTCATGGAAAAATTTAATACATTGATGGAGAGTAGAAGGAATGGCCCCCATATTATGTTTCTAGGGTCTTCTGAGTAAAATATCATAGTAGAGAGGACCTGGCAAGACCTAGAATTGTGTACAGAGGGTTTTTGGTCCCACCATGATATCTAAAGTAATAGTGCCCAATATCTATTAGGGTATATCATTAAACCCTTGAATGTTCTTATATGATTTTTGTATGGATGTCAAATCTATGTCCATGGCCTATAATAATTTGATATTACATATATTCATTTTAGAATCACTATCAACAAGAAGTCTCTTGACTGCACTAGTTTTGACTTGAGCCTGTATGGATAGTGGCAAATTTTGATCAATAATTGTTTGAGAAGGCATGTCCTCACGATAAAAATAAATTGCATCTTCTATAGTTTTTAAAGTGTTGACCACTAATGTAAAATAAGAAGGTTCTAATTTAATCAGCATAAAAGTCTAAGTGAGTGCCTAATAAAGAATGTCCTTGAATACATTAGCTTTTTGAAGCAGTTCTAACATAGAAATATTAGCTAGAATGTTTCTCATTTGATCAACAATATCATATACCTTATGCAAATTTTCCTATATAGGTGGGTTGGGCCTAAGACAAGTAGGGATAGAAGGATGATAGGGCTCCTAGCTAGGTGGAGGAGGCATAGTGGCATGTTGAGTAATAGCTCTAACCACGTTATATACTATCCATATAAGAATAGTAGTAGTTACAAAAGGAGAGTGAAGATAATCGATGGGTCAAGGTGGTGGAGGGACAAAGGGTGTCAACTAGGCTCTTTGGCGATGGGTAGTACTTAGGGAAGAAAAAAATGGACCATGCAACATGACTTGGCACGAGATAGAGGATCTAAGGGAGGTGAATAAAAATATGTATTAACATGTTTAAGAATAACTTGCTTAACATCATCCCATATAATGAAAAATAAGCACGAAATGCAAAGAATGAAGCTTTGTACTAACATATGATAGACTTCATCATTCATGTACATGATAGGGACCATTATGGTTTTCTTATTATTTGCAAGAAATGTAAGAAAAGTTTATAAATAAATGAGCATCATTTTAGAAATTTGATTATAAGTGTAAGGTGATACCTCAAGAAGCAAAATAGGAGCTAGTATATGTAACTAGGGATTTTTCAAAAATATTTTTGCAAAATACTATAAAATTTTAAAATTTTAAATTGAATTTTTGAGATAAGTATGTAAAATAAAATTTAAAAATTGATGGGAAAGTGTTTGATTCAATGGGACCTAGTAGATGCAACTAGGGTTTTGAGAAAAAAAATGAAATTACTATAATTTTTTGAAATTTGAAGTGATTTTCTAATTTTAATATGCAATCAAAAATTCAAAAAATGATTGGAAAATTACTAGAAAATTACTAGGAACTAGTTAATGCAACTAGGGTTTGAAATAAATTTATTTTAAAATTTACTACAAAAGTTTAAACTTTGAGAGGAATTTTTTATTTTAATATTCAAGAAAAAATTTAGAAATTAATGGGAAAAATTAGCTAATAATTTACCCTAGGGTTTCTAGGGTTTTTATGCAAAATTTGAAGTAAGTTGGGTTCACAAAAATGATTTATTATTTTTGGGAAATTAGATGTCTAATTCCTAAATAATAAATGGGTCTGAGTAGATAAAATTAGTAAATAATGTACAATAATTAGGCTACCAATTTTTGAAATTTGACTATAATTAGGGCTTTTCTAAAATTAGTAGTGAGAGACAGAAAATCAAACTTATCTTATTATGTACTATTCTAACTAAGACAGAGCCTAGAAATCTATGTGCAAGCTTGGGAGACTATTGCAAATAGGAATCTAGAGTTCATTTCTTGATTTAATAAGAGTATCAAAAGTGGGTCACCCTAGGTTCTAGCACTGTAGTCCTATCTCAACATTTTTATCTTTATGATCTAATCTTTCTAGTTTTTGTATGTCAGGTCTATGTGACCTTCCCTATGAAGTATCGAAGCTTGAAAGTTCATAGAGCTTATTGTGTACCTAATTTAGTCTTCAATATCCTAGGTCTTCTTTATGCTTGAACTTGAATGTAAAATTTTGAAAAAGTAGAGGGGTTAGTTTGTAAAGGATACTCTAGACAAACCTTACACCCTATGTGTGGGCATGTTGCTTACATACCAATACTCTGAAGAGGGATCAATCTTTATGTAGTTATCCCATTGAATTGTTTGGCATAATAGTGTGATGAAAATGAAATTAAATGCAAAATTAGGTGTACTTGGAGTGACTAAGCATTGGTGTAAAGGTTTGAATAAGCTTGAAATGTTATTGGATGGTTGTATGTAGAGAATAAGAAAAAGTGCTTGAGTGGTATTGCTTGTATTCTTGCTTCTCTCTTGTAAATGAGTGCCAACCCTTCTAAATGGACTTTGAATGGCCTTTTATATGGGATTTAATGATCATGGGTTAAATGAATTCATATTAGGCCAATATGAATTAGGATAAGGATTCAAATGAATATGATCTTTGGAGGCCAAAATGTACTTAGACAATAATTCGAGAAATAGGGCATCCTAGGTTTCAATGTTGTAATCCAAGTTTGGGTGTTATTATCTATGGTTGATGGGACTTGGGGAATGGATTAAGCATAGAAAGAGTAAACTAGGTTTATAAGGGCTCAGTCTAGGAGGTTTTATGACTTGGAATCAATGAAAATGTGCTTATGAGGGTCATGAGAGCAATCAAGATTTACCTATGGATTGGGTGTCATTATCCACACTCAAGTTACCGAATTTCACATTTTATATGACTATAATCTCTTGATAACCTTTTACAAGGAAACCTTCTTAGGTTTAGAGTATCAAAATAGGATGTAGGATTCAAGGATTTTAATTTATATAATCAATGGTCTTGGAAAATCTTATTGCTCTTATTCCAACCTCTTACAAGTCCTCAGACTGACTTCATCCTTCTTTTCCATACACAAGACTCATAATGTCTTGACAAGGATTATAGCCTTTTTTTAGGATTTTCTCTTGGATTACCAAATATAGGAACTATTTTCAATAATTAATCACCTTTATTGATACCCTATATCTCCCTTTATATGTTTTTAAAGTTTCATGACCTTAATCCTCTTCTAGATATCACTTCCTTTAGAAATCACCACTCTTTTAGGCTTACTTAGCCCTCAAACTTTGGCATAGACCTAAAATTCATACTCGTTCATACTATTTCAATTAAAAAGCAATTTAATCACTTTAAATATGTTTAATATATCAAGACTACAAATTTTTACCTTTTTTATGGTTAAAACTCACTATATCACCTAAACCCTAATCTAGGGTTTTCATGCATGCACACAGGCCTGAGAGCCTAATAAAATCCATAACTTGAGTTATAGGCTATATAAAAATCCCAAATAAACTTACCAAAGTATTTTTTCATGACCTTAATATTTTCCCATCGGCTAGATTCTTTGTTACACTCATTATATTCTCAAAAGAACAAAAGTACATTCAATTATGCACTCTTTGATGACTGTATAGGGGTTTTACAAAAAAAATTTATCTCCACTTGTATTATCCTCTCAACATGGGTTATCCATAAGGTTCACCTTCTTTCCTATATATTAAACTCACCTCATATAATATCCATTCATCTCCATTTCTTCATTACACATCCTTTAGTACCCTAACTCTTTAAATAGCGTGTGACTATTCATGACTGTGTCAAAAGTTTAGGGGTATATGTCCAAAAAACAAGTATAAAATATGATTATATTGTTTATTTTAATTTATAAACATATTTAAAACTATAAATACCTTATCAAATAAAATACCAACACTCACCTCATATAAACTCTCCTCTATGTCTCTTGACATTGATCTTGCAAACAGGGTCTTTTGACTATAAAACAAGGGCATGACTGTAAAAAATAAACCATCACTTTCTTATGCATGTATACTAGTTTCCATTACTCATTTATAATTAAAATAACACTTTATAAATCAACACTTATATTCACTAACCATTTTCCACTAATATTGATAGGTTGTGTGTTAAGAACTAAGCCTTTACCTTGTTTCTTGACTGTGACACATTATGTAGGTTCTCATGGAAATAGTGACTTATATCTCTGAATTTATCCATCCATATAGGTTTTAAAAATCATCTAAAGGTTTTTAAAATTCCAAAATATATATGTAATGATGAATTTCTTCTCACCAACACTCAAATAACTTCCATTTAAGACTATGACCTACAGCCATTTCTTGATTATTATCATCAACCAATCAATCACCTACAACTTCATAAAAGAATCAAAATATTCATTATCTCAATGGATTATCTAATACAATAATAACTTTATTAAATCACGCACATTTAATTAAAATACACATCAAATACATTTCTTTATTCATAATATTATTCCCTGTTGCATAATAGTCCTTTCATGGACTAGAGATACTTCTCTGAGAGGTTTGTATTTTCTCTCCTCCTTTGATCCTCCTCATTATTCTTGGAGACCTCTCTTGTCTCTCCTATCTCCTCTACTCCAACCAACCCCTCAAAAATGACTTTTTTCTTTTTATTTCAATGTTGGTGTCAAGGTAGTTACATCAACTTCTCATTACAACCAACTCAATGCTTGAGGTCTATTTACATGACTAATTAAGTGTTAAAATCCTTAATTAATTATCATAAGATATGTTAAACCCATATTTAAATGACTTCTTTTACCCCCTTAAACCCACTTACTCACTTAAACTCTCCAATACATGTATTTGGCACTCTTACCCTTGTTACAACATTTGAATTTTCAAATTCTTTATTTTGTAGGGAAAACACCTAAAAGATATATAACACATCTTGAGGACCCCAAATGGACTATAATACAACAAATATATCTTAAAATTTTCCATACACTTTGACACCCAACATTGATAGATTTTTGACTAGTTATGATAATAGTTCAAAAATTATGTATTTTTAGCTTGATACTCCTGCATCATAAAGTTTACTTCATTATCATCTAGTACATTCTCATAATCAAAATATTTATGTAGCTCCATAATCCAATAAATTATATCCTCTCTATATAGGATAATTTAATAAGTGGTAAGTTTTATTTTTAGTTTATACCCATGTCCCATGACTATTTTTAGTAGCCTATCAATTCCTTCTTCCTCACGCTCTACTTCTTATTCCTCCTCCTCTAGTACTTATGGTTCTTCTTCCCTTTCACTAACATCCCCTATTACAACTCCTCTTCTATAATTGGCCTCTAATTTTTTCAACCTTGCATCAAAACTCACTATTAAGTTTCTTAACTCTTCCAATATTGCATCTCCCATCTAGATACCTGATCTTCCACCTCCTCTTGAGTTATTCCTAGGTGGAATTATGGCTTCTCAACTCAACTGACCAAAAAACAAAAAATTCCCTTTTTTCCCAAAGATTTTAAACTTCCTTTAATCCTCCTTCAAGTATATAACCTACTTTGATACCAATCTAATGCAGAGGGAGAGATATTTCTAATTCAATTTTGTAAGTTGCCTCTATTAGGCCTCTTTCCTTATAACCCTCCTAAATCACTTATCCAATTAGTTTGTACATCACACAAGGTTTAAATACAAATAAATTATATATATACCCATTAAATTCATACATATCCCTATAGATTTTTATGGAACAACTCTCAAGGTAAGTGTAATAACTCAATAAGACCTTCTATGAGTTAGGCCTCAATTAGGTCTCTACGACAGTTAAACTAATTTTTGGCTCAAAATATTATATGCATGCCAAATCTTAAATAAATCATTTTATTCAGTTTTATAACACTAAAATCAAGCTTCAATTGTGAAAAAATTTCTAGGGTCTATAACTACTAATTGTCTAAAAACCCTAGGCAGGGTTCTACACAGACCTGAGAGGTTAAAAATTGATATTTCCAAACTCAAATGGGTGTTTCAAAGGATAAAAACACTATAATGAGTTTTTTACCAACATTACTAAACTACGTGCATTTAAATAACATTCAACTTGATTGGAAATAAACTCATAATTGCTAGACACTTGACTAACTATACATAGAATTTTAGGGTACAGGACTGTGTGGATAAAAGTTAGGATTTGAATGAATTTTAGTTATATCAATGGACTCCTAAGAATAAAAAAAATTATTAAACCTATTACTAACTATCCAACACCATTTCAATCTCTAAAATGATTGAAATGAACTAAAAAGACACCTTACTCTTTTAGGTTCTTGATTGTGTCAAAGACAGAATTCTCAAGGCCTGAGTTTATCTCCTTTACACCTATAGATCAATTATAATACTCCAAATATAATAATAAATAAAAAAATATACATATAATCACACTTACCAAGAGTCTCAAATGAAGTCATTATATTCTCCAAAATCTTTCTCCATTCATTGACATTCTTCATCTTACATATTCATACACAGAAAACTAAAGTAGACAGTCTTCTTCTTGCAATTTTGGATATTCTTCTTGGTTTTCTTGAATCACTCCACATTATATAAATTGTAAGTAATTCCTAATAAATTCATATCATGCATTTTAAATTCATATAATTTCTCTAACTGAATCTTGCTTTCCTAACATATGTTCATGTTTGAGCAACTAGCCTTCTTGGGTGTTACATAAGGTTATGATATGAAAAACATGTCCTAAAAGGTGTAAAACAGCTAAAAATCATATTAACACCTAATATACCCATAAAAAAACCAAAATCCAACATTATATCCTAGCAAAAACATTAACTAGACCATAAGAGCAATGTAAGAAATTCAAATTCTTGAATTGCCAGTTTTGGCGAGAAAGTGTCAAAAGAGATTCAATTCAATTTTGTTCACACATAAGACATATGAATGAATCCATAAGGATATATAATATTTATAATACCCCTAAAAACATAAAAATTATAATAACAATCCAAAATTTTATTAAAAGGGTGATGCTCCTATAATAAATATTTCCCTAACTTAAATGGAAGCTTCAGGGACTTTGCAGGAGGTTTTAGCAGGCAAATTGATTGAAAATATCCACTTTAGAACATATAAATAGTTTTATAATGATAAACACAATTTTTTAAATTATTTTTCTCCTTATTAATCCATACATGGGCCATGCAATCATTCCCAAATAGAAGAGATCTTCAAAACAATGTTTGAATCCTTCTATAGGCTCTCCAAGATGTTTTAGAAGCTAAAAATTAAAATTTCACCTCTTAAAAAATAGAAGCATGATGCAAAATTAAATATAATAAAATTTATAATTTTTATATCCTTAAATTTCCTCAATAAGATGTGCAAACATTTCCATGGGAAAATATAACTATTGGTTGCCTTCTAGTTGCTTGATGGAGTTTGAAACAGGCTTATGATTGCTTGAAACTATTCTATAATGCTCTATAGATAACTAAAATGCCAAAATATATATTTTTTTTAATGGAAAAAAAATTAAAGGCTCTAAATTTCATACCATAGGTTGAATTTGGTTTGATTTTAATTGAATTTGATTTTCACAAGTAAAATAATCCAACTCCAAAGCCTTGTTAAGCAATTACTCATCACTAAGCTCTACTACCATGTCAAATTAAGTGATGTATGTATGTATGTATGTTAAACACACATAGGAGATCTAGATGATCATTGAATTAGTAAATTAAAAATATCAATATATGACAGATATAGGTGGGAAAACCTCCAATAGAGGTTAAAAAATGTACAGATGATACTCAGATATGAGAAACTAGAACCCAATACAATTCCTTCACTTCTCACTTCCTCTCTGTCAAAACTTCACATAACTCTTTGAATAATATTTTCCACATTCAAATATTCAATGTCATATAAATTATTTTATATTCTATGAATAATTTACCAAAGGGGTAAAACCCTTTTTCTAATGGGGTGTGAAGGTGGACCATTGTAACCAACGGGTCCAACCTCTCCCTGAAAAACATATAACCAATAGTAATAATTAATATGATTTATTATTATATTTACATGATATTTTATCTCATGTTAAATAATAATAATAAATCATTTATGATTTACCTATGTAAATCTATTAAGGGTTTAATAAAGGCACCACTTAAGCATTATATGTTCCAACAGAAATCTATTGTTAAAATTTAATGTATGCACAATGATATACAGATCTAGACATGAAATTAATAGCAAAGACATATAAAACCATAACATCATATATACGTGAAAAATCTCACAAGGAGGTAAAAACCACAATAGATTATTCATTAATGAGAAACAATTTACCCAATATAAATAACTTTATTCTCTTCACTTTTTCTTACAAACTCTTCACAAAACCAAATATTCAAATAAGTTTTTAATGAAAGTTTTGTGTATTGGTCAGTGTGGTGTGTGTTATATTTTACAATGTAAAATATCTTTATATGTGAGGTGAACTATTGTAACCAACAGGTTCAACCTCCCACCCAATCCATATTGGTAAGTCTTACAATTCTATATTTTATTATTTATTAACATGAGTATTAATTCATGTATTGTAAATAATAATATATATTATTATTTTACCAATATAATTTAATGTGTTAATGGCACTTTTATACCACTTAACTATTAATTATTCTAACACTACCCTTTAATGTTAAGTGGGGATACATTCCATAGTCACCTTTAAACTAAAGGAATTGTACTCTATAAACCATCTACAATGAGTTTAGGTTGCATGTAGCATTTAAAGGATTAATAAAACTTCATCATGCCAATATCATCTTTTGAAACAAAATGAATTATAATCCATAAACTACTTAGAGTAAGTTTAGGCTAGCACAATCATGAGACTACATCTCATAATTTCTTGTGAATAATCAACCAAGCATTTTAGAGATTTTATAACATAAGGTTCTCCATTATGAGATATGTTTTAAAGTTTTGGATAGATTTTAAACTCACATATAGTGAAATTTATCAAAAACACATCAATTGACTTATTAAAATGCTTTTAAAATTTGAGAATTATAGAGAAGAAGAAATAAAATACATGGTCATTAGAAAGTGATATTATCATGCACACTCCCCCTGAATGGAAAATCTGAGAGGATTAACATTATATGAAACTTAAAAAAATTGATAGTATCAAGTAGTTTTATGAAAATATTTGTCACTTATTCATCCATATGATAAAATTGGATATCAATATCACCATTGAGTACTTTTTTTAGATAAAATGTACATACACTTCAATATACTTAGTTCTTTGGTGTTGCACTAAAATTTTTACCAGAGCTTTACAACTTGATTTTCACAAAGAAGGGTGGTATTATGAGAAACATCCAAATATATCTATTCTAACACCCTTCGTAGCCACATGGCTTCTTTATCAACTTCAATATCACTTATATAATCTACTTGTGTAGAAGAGATAGAAATAGTAGGTTACTTTTCACTGCTCTAAATGATAACACTTGCACCAAACCTAAATGCATCTAGAATTAAATTTGTGATCTATAATATCACTATCATGATTATCATCACAATAACCATATAAATTATAATTATCAATATAATAATAACATAAACAAAAATTCATTGTTCCTTTAATATATTGAAGTGTCTATTTTGATAATTTCTAATGATCTAAGTATGGATCTTATATGAATCTAGAAGCAACACCTACTGAAAAGAAATATTTATCTTAATAATAATTGGATAAATCAAACTACCAACTAGTTGCATATATATACTAGGGTTAACTTTGTCACAAACAAGTTTTGGATCAAGCTTAACACCAACTTCAATAGAGGTAGATGTAGGCTTAAAATCAAGCATATTTAATTTAACAAGATTATATGCATACTGATATTGAGTTATAATAATTAAATTTATATCTTGGGATACAGGAATTACTATAAAATGATGAATAATTTCTAAATTAGTTATTTCAAAAGATTGACTTAATTTATATTTATATTTAATAATTAAACTAGTTTGATCACTAGTAATAAGATCATCAACATATAATACAATTAAGATAAAATGACTTTTTCAACTTTTAAAGAAACCTAATTCTTAAAAATAACTATTGATTTTAGAATTCCAATCTTAAGGAGTTTGTTTTAAACCATAAAGAGATTTATTTAACTTACAAACATAATGTTCTTTGCTAGATTCAATGAAACCCTTAGACTGAGTCATGTATATTTCTTCTTCTAGATCATCATTTAGGAAGGCATTTTTGACATCCATTTGGTGTATAATCCAACCATTTTGAGTTGTAAGAGGGATAAGTAATCTAAAAGTACTAATTTTTTCTATAGGAGCAAAAGTTTCAACATATTAAATCTTAGGTTTTTGACTGAAACCACAAATAACTAATCTAACTTTGAATTTTTTAATTTTAATAATTGAATTATATTTTATTTTGTAAAGCCACCTAGAACTAAATAATAATTTTTAAGTGAAGGTGAGACAATATCCCAAGTTTGGTTTTTAATCAGGACTTTATATTCATCTTTCATAAGAACTTTCCATTTATCATCTTGAATAAATTCCTTAAAATATTTGGGTTTACATTCATATAGAGTCATCAAAGCATGATAAGTATGTTAACTCCTAGTTAGTTTTTTAAGATTATCAAGATTAGATGAATGAATTAGAGCTACGGCCCATTTAGATATTTTAGTTTAAACACAAAATGAATAAGTTTCCTTAGAATATTAAGTTTTTAAAAAATAGATCAACCTCATTTAAGGCATCTATTTATTCACAAGAAGTAAAAGAAGAGTTAGGTTCATCAAAAGAAGCACTTTGAGGAGGTTCCATAGAAGGCTCATAGAAAGATTTCTCAAGGATCAGGACATCCCTATTCTCAATTATTTATCTTTTAGACATATCATAAACTCTCAATCCTTTAATTTTTCATCCATAATTTATGAAAATGAAAGAATAGGAGGTAGGATCAAGTTTCTTTGTTTTTTCTTTAGGAATATAGATGGAAGTAGGAATACTAAATATCCTAAGGTGAGAAACACTCAATTTCTTATCAAAATACATTTATAAGGGTGTATAAATATTTAAATATTTAATAGGGACTCTATTTATAATTTTTACAACATTATTCATGGCTTCAACCTACAAGAATTTAGAAACATTTGTAAAATGTAACATTGTTCTAGTTATTTCAAGGATGGTCCAGTTTTTCCTTTTAGCAATTCTATTTTGTTATGGAGAATAAGGAGTTGTTAAATCTCTTTGTATAACATAATTAATTCAAAATGAATCAAATTATTTACCAATGTACTCATCACCATTACCAGTTCTTAATTTTTTAATAGAAAAATTACAAGAATTTTTAACTAAAACTTAAATTATTTTAATTTAGATAATACATCAAATTTTATTTTAATATAATAAGACCATATCATCCTAGAGTAATCATAAATTAAATTAAAAACATGTAAATAACTATTAACATAATCAACTCTAAGCGATGAGAGGAGTTAGCATCATGATTTTTGTGAAAGGGTTTAGTATATTGTTTACAATGGAAGCAGCCCTCATAAGTTTCATGATGAGAATAAATAATAGGAAGACCAACAAAAATATTATGATGATACATATCATATAAACTTATAAAACTAACATGACCTAATCTTTCATGTTGCGATTGAGATTCATTTATACTTTGCGATGAAACACAACATGAAGAAGAAGCAAAAAACATGTATACTATTTTGTTGAGTTATTTTAGTATTCAGAGAACCAAATTGATTCTTAATAGACAATTTATACTTAAACAAAATTACTATAAAATTATCATTTGTAATTTGAGAATAAGATTATATATATATATATATATATATATATATATATATATATATCTTAAGTTAGGAACATGAAAAACATCATTTATGACTACAAGTGTAAATTTAAATTCTTCTTGTTTAATAGCTTATAGAAATGAATTATCACCTAAATAAATTATTTTAGAGATTTTTTTTTTTTGATAAAATATTTGTCATCTGATACAATGTACCACTATCTAAAATCTATTCATTTTCATTAAAAGTAAATAAGGTAGCATACAATGCAATAGTGCTAGAATTTTATACCTGGTTGTTATTTTGATTTTTCTATTGATTCTTATTAGAACATTTATTTCCTTTGTTATTTTTAGAGGTTTTGTTATTAGATATATTTTTTGGTATAGTCTTACCATTTATGTCTAAATTTACCACACATATTGTAATTTCCATTATATTTGACTTTATGATTCTTATTACAAGCTTTCTTGTTCTTCTTTTTGCCATTTGTATTTTTAAGTTTAGTTTTATGGTTTCTAGTATTGTCATGAACACTATTAAACATGAGAAGTGTTAGAGTGACATTCTCTTTAGAATCAAATTTTGACATCCTTGAATAAGAAAAGCTCAAACGATAGTGAGGTCAGGGATGTCTTATTTTATTTATTATTTAAAATTAAGAATAAAAATAAAATTGTGAGACTGTTCATGAATATTTAACTGAATACTGAAATAAGATTACAATCATAATCATCTAACTAAGATTTAATATTTTTGATTTTTGTAATAAAATTAAGTATTTTTTATCACCTTTTATGGGAGTAGTAAGTAGTTCAAGAATAATTTTAATGATTTTTAAGAGATGAGTGCCCTCCTACATAGATTAAAATAGTTTCTAGACATTGTTGAATGACTCTTGATTACTGATATGGAATAGAAAATCATCCTTTACACTCCTTAAAATGATCATCATGGATTATTGTAATTTCTATTTAAATGTATTAGTAAGTTCAATCGTGACGTGCCTCCCTAACGAAGGTATTTTAGTCTTGACAATAATGTTCTAAAAATTTTGAGTCATAAATTTAACTTTAATATATATATTTTAAATATTATAATTTGACCCATTTAAAATTTATGATTTATCTAGCACAAAGTTGGGAGAAACAACACAAAAAAAGGTTTAGAAATGATGTTTTAATATGATTTTATACTTTATTTTGTAATAAAACATGTATTCTAGTGTATAAAAAATATATATGAAAAATAATTAGAATATTGCAAACAATTACACCTAGATTAATAGTCACAAGTATTGCAAAACAAATAATATAAAACTAATTATATATATATAATCTTTAAAACATAAAATAGACCATTCTAATGTGTCCAAAATGTGCAAAAACATAAAGATTGACTAGTCAAATGAGCACTTTTCTATATAAAAGTGACTAGACAAAAGTTGCAAGAAGAATAGCTAAAATTTAAATGCGTCAAAAGTGTCATGAGTTTTGTAAAAGAATAAACTTTTTAATTAATTATATTGAAAAAAATAAGTTTAAACACAAACAATTTTGAGCAAAAAGAAGGGTTTTATAGGGGTTTTGAACTCTCAACCTTGTTTTTATGAGATTCTTACAAATTACAACAACCAACTCCACTATAACACTTTATGAGTTCATACATGCATGATATGCTATTGAAAGCATATTTTTTCCAATTTGGTTTTTTTTAAATATAACATCAATGTAAAAAAATATTTATTTGATTTTTATTTTTTGTTAAAAAAATTTATTTAAAAGTGGGGCCTACTTCTTTGCTTGTATGGAATAATTTGATTTAATAAATCAAGTATTTACAAAATAAATATTACAAGATATAGTGTAACCTTATTATAATGACATTGCATAGGCATGGTGTAGGGAGGAAGGTAGGGCACAATAGAGGAGAATTAAAAAACTAAAAATACATCTAAAATGGGGCATATAACCTTGTAACAACGTCCTTAACTGATAAAAATCATAAGTAACCTAATTTATTCTATCAAAAAATGAATTTTTTTATTTTTTAGTCATATAAAGTTGTATATGGATGCCATTTGAGGTTGAAAAATATCTATAATTTGAGTTTGGTCCTCAGAAGATCTACAAGAGGTTTAGGCAGGCAAAAATACAAAGGATCCATGACTTAGAGATGATTTTTAGATTGTAGAAGCATTAAAATAAATTTTTAGTGAGTTTTCATCCCACTCAGGCTATACAAGATCATGCCATAATGCCACAATCAATATTTTCAATTACATATTACATTTTTGAGAGTTGTCTAATTGTTTGGATTGAATGTTTGGTCTAAAACTATTGAGATAACATTCCACACTCCATAGTGATGCCAAACAAAAATTTAGCTAGTGTTTGTACCTCCTATTGTCATATAATAGGTCATACAATCCTAATTTTTTAAATAAATATGATTGTATAGGGTTTGAGATGCTCCAAAATCCATTGAAAATAATTCTAATGATCATGCCAATAATCAACACATCAATGTAGCTCTGACACCATGTTAAAATTAATATATGCACTGTGATATACAAATCTAGATATCAAAATGATAGCAAAGACATAGAAAACCATAAAACCATGTATACATGGAAAACCTCACAAGGAGGTGAAAAACAACAATAGATTATTCATTAATGAGAACCAATTTTCCCAATGCAAATAACTTTTATCTCTTCATTTATTCTCACAAACTCTTCACATAACCAAATGTTTTAATAAGCTTTGAATGAAAGTTGTGTATTAGAATACTTGGGGGTAGAGTGTGTTATATTTTACTACATAAAATATCTTTATATGTGAGGTGAACCATTGTAACCAATGGGTTCAACCTCCCACTTGATCCACAATGATAAGTTTTAAAATTTTATATTATATTATTTATTAACATAAGTATTAACTCATGTATTGTAAATATTAAAATATATTATTATTTTAGTGTATTTTAATGTGTTATTGGAACTTTTATACCAATTAACCATTAATTATTCCAACATTTTTCCCTAAAATTGATTTTGTCAAAATTAACCTCCTCTAGACAAAGCTAATAAAGTTAGTGTTTTATGAGTTTAGCAAGAAGTACAATGTCCCCTTTTTATCATAAAGATTAGGTCAAATTCATGTTCCTTGTAAATTTTTCATGTTTAGTTTTTATTTTCACTATCCTACATGTATCCTATTCACCCTTCGGTCCCTTTGCTACAAATTGAAATTTGTATGTTATGTAAATGAATTAGTTCAATCATCACCTATAAAAAAGTTATTAGCACATTTGTAGTTTTTTAATAACATTCACTTCATTATGTTTTCATACATTTTATTTCCACATTTAAAATATATAAGCATATCCATAACATTTATCAAAAACAAAGATACATGAAATTTCATCACATGTCTAGTCACCTAAAGTGCACAAACTAAAAAGTAACAAAATTGTACATGATGCCAAGTCACCAAAATAAGCTAGAATCTCTCTATATATAATCAATTTAAATTTTTTATACATCATGTCTCAAGCATAATCACCTTTATAGAGGTAAATTGAATCAAATAACCCAAAAATCTAAAAAACTAGATATAATAGTATGACCCTAAGTTCCTATTAGAGGCTATTGACCACCTTTAGAAGCTAAATGTCTGGGACACCTACTCTTCTAACTCATATAAGAAGGACTTGCAATAGAGGAATATTGTGGGTTATGGATCCAACACCTATGATGTCTCTTAATTTTACCTCCATGGGAGTCTATCCCTCTTATTGTCTATCAATTAGATGAATCTTGACCTACTCTATCCCCAAGGATCTCACTAAGAGTCTTCACCTAAGACTCTAAACCCACTACCTTGGCCTCTAGGCTAGTTACCTATCTCTGTTGATGAGTAATCTCTATAGATGTATGATAATTATGGATAAGAACATATGTATGCATTCGTATACATATAGGGAGACTTGCATCTACTAAAATTTGATCCTGGGTTAGATAATGTTCACCTAAAAAAGGTTGACTAGAGTGGCTATGATCATGCTACTACATTGATTATTTATATTTTCAACCATATAAAAAAGTATACATTAGATCTACAGTCCTATAAAACAAAAATAATAACTAAGAAATAAATTTGAAAATAATGTGAAAATTAATTAAAGGTATATAAGTACACTATTTACCTAGATCACCCTCCTACCAGTCTAGATCTAAGCTCTCATCATAACTCATCTCATCCTCCTCCTCTCCAATTGTCTCCTCTCAAAAATGTGTCTCCCCCTTGTAGAATCATGTCCTCTATTTCCTCCTTCTCCATCTTATGTTTATTGTCACAGTTGAGAATCTGCCTATGGTGGTGGTTTTTGTGGTAGTGGTTATACTTATTGTTGGCCTCCCACTAGCACTCCAAATTGTATAATTCATTTTATATCTATACTTCTCTAAAATCCCTCCTATTTGTACCTATTATGGGATTCATAGGTACAAAGGAATGTCACCCAAGTCTCCCTAATCTCTTATCTATGATCTCCCTATTCCCCCTAAGCATGACATGTGGCTCAGGAAGATTAGTTGTATATTATAATCCAAAATATTTGGGCACCCTATCCATGGGGTACACCTATATATGTAATTTTATATCTCTCACATATCACACATTCTTGCAAGATACTAGAGTGGCCACCTCATCTTCCCATTGTCTTATCATACCCTAGTACAGAAAGACTATTACGTGTGTTGGGTGAATATTTTGTCGTCAACTAACTGATGACAAAATGGGGATATCAGCCACAGCATAAGGGAGATTTACACCATGAGGAGTGTGGCTTTACCAGATCTGGATGAGGTAAATCTCTCCTCTCATCAAGGGGAGGTTCCCTATCAATATTTACGTGTTATAAGCGTATATATAATTAAGCAGAAAATAACACATGGGGGGTGGTATAACAGCATCTACTTCTCTTTTTTCAGAAGTAATGTATAAAGAACAATAGGGAGAAAATCCTTTGTCTAAATCCAACAACACTCCTCTTCTTTCAGGAATGGTATCAAACGAAGAGCAAGAGATTACCTAAAGTAACAAAGTCACAAGAACGCTCACGCGAACACAAAGTCTTCCGTAGCTTCTCCACAGATTCGGAACAAATACAACCGTAGAGTAAAGTGAAGCACAAAGTCTTCACCTGAAACTACAAAAGATAACTGAATCTCAAAGACAAAAGTAGCACAAAGTCTATCTTATATCCTTTAGAAATGCCTTTAGATAATATAAACACACCCACTGCTTATAGGATCAGATAAACAAGATATTACTAGGAAAAAGACATAAGAACTATTTCCTAAATAACACAGATAATCTCAACACAAAGTCTGAAATAAACCTGCTTCTCATTTATTTAATCAAAACATGATTTACAAATTTGAGCACAAAGTCTCAAAAGTTGTTTCAATTTCAGTAGTGTTTGCTATTAAATTTTCCAAAAGCCTTTTTACAAATGAGGTCTCCACTATATATATAGGGAGAAAATCCTCAAAAATAGAAAATAATAAAATATAAAATATCTTGGTCAAAGATGACTCATCTTTGACTTTTAGATATTTCTCAAAATATTTACAAGTAATTACATATTACAAAATTGCATGCATTCTGCACAAAACAAAAATGCATAAGGATAGAAGAAGAGAGAAGGGGAAGAGAGAAAATGTCAATTCTTGCTGCCGAACCTTTTCAGATGAGCATCGTACATGGCGATCGATGCCTGAATTCCTATGTTGTCTGGCGCAACTACATTCTTGGAGATGACTCTTGCTCTGATCAGTGCATCTTTTAATGATGTGATGGCTATAGAGTGGCCAGTTAACCTGGATTTCAAATTCTCCAAAGTTAACTGAGCATCCAGAATGCTGTCCACCAAAGTCATTGAGAAAGACGCTCCTTCAAAATCTTTTCGGATCATCCCTTTGAAATTCTGAATCATCTCTTCTGCTGGAAGGAATTGATGATCCTTGGAGGTTAAGTTGCAGGGCAGCTCTTCTAACTTGTTCAGCAGGCTCAGGTCACTTTTATCACTAGCTTCCTTGAAAGTCTTAAGATCAACAATTAGATCCTTAAGTACCTGAATCCTGAAGATCATTGACTCTTTGGTCTCAATATAGGAATCTTTGTTGGGGATGACACCGATAGATATTAGGGCACTCTTTTTGAGACCTTTCATCTCCTTCCATCTGCTGAGATCTTTTTCCAAGCTGTCAATTTCTTGAGAGATAAGGGAGACAAAATTGTCTACCTGAGTTTTTAATCTCTTCATCTTATCTATTCTATCTGCAACTTCTGATAGCAAAGAGACTCCCTGACTGTGCATCCTTCCAACATATTCTTCGATGACTTTCCCCTTTAAATAGGTCTTTTCAGCTTTCTAAATGACTGAATCATCCACGGAAAAGGCCTCTGGAGTTGTTGCCTCAGTTGGAATAGTGAACCTTTTGATCACTGTTGTTAACTGCTCGGCTTTGGCTTTATAGTAATCCTTCATCTCCTTCTCTCTGTCAAATTTTTGGACCATGATGTCCATCGCTAACTGAAGATCACTTTTCGCACCTTCATGAGTAACTTTGCCAAGTTCAACATGAGAGATGGAATAGCTGCTCATCTCAAAACCCTCAAGGGTTGCGTCTTGAGGAGGCTTGGCAATTTCTAGAAATTTTTGCCCCTTTTCTTCGACCAACTTGGAGAGGATTTTTGGCCTCTTAGGAGCCCTTGCTTTTGCCGGCACTATCTTGCCAAAATCGAATTCATCTGGGGAGATGGCCATTTTCTTTCTTTTTGGTGTGAAAGCAGACATCTAGGGTGGGAGAGAAGTACCTATTTTAACCATAGTTGCCTCTGTCGGTGTCACTGTAGCAGCTTCCACACTACTGGTGGTGATAGTAGTTGCAGTTGGAGTAACTGGTGAAACTGTATCAATTACTGGTTCTGGCTCAGGTGTAGGGCTCAGTGGCAGGTTGAAAAATGGAGATGATAGACTCAAAATGGACCCAAAAGAGCAGGGAGAACCTGTTGAAGGACCCTGAGGATCACCAAAAACAACCCTGGAAGGGGAGGCAGCTCTGAAAGATGGAACACTGATTGGAGAGATAGGAGAAATAGGTACCACAGGAGACTGAGGGGAAGAAGGAGAGGCGCTCTGGATTGGCTGTGCTTGTCCTGACGAGATTGGAGACTCAACACTTGGTCGCTCTGAAGGTTGATCTCGTGTCTCCATGGGTTGAGCTGTCTGTGCCTCGAGGCTTTGCTCTTTGGTTCCTTCATTTGTTGTTTCAGGCTCTTGTGTAGGCTTAGGCTTTTTGGAGACAAAAATGATTCTAGGTTTGTGTGGAATGGAAGGAGAAGGAACGTCACCTTTGTTTTTCGTTCGGTTCTCTGCCTTCCTTCTCAATTCCACTTGGTATTTAGCCTCTGATCCTATGATGAATTCTTTCAGAGTGATCCCTTTGGCTGCTAACCAATCATTGGTGTTAGCCAATATTGGTTCGAATCTCTTCCTCAGAGAAGTCAGCTCCTTTTGAGACCAGTTAATTGGAGGGAGAGGAGAACTAGCGACCTTTTCTGCCAGATATCTACTGTTTACAATATTCCCATCGTCAATTAAACCTGAAGGGATCTCTGCGAGCCCAAGGTACTCTATCTGCTCTAGTGTGAGACAGCAATAGTCCATCTTCCTTATCTCATCAGCCATCCTCATGTCTACCCAGATATCTTCAATCATGGGCTCGTGGAATTGGGTTTTCCTTCGGATCGTCTCTCTGAATCCCCTGTAGTCAAATTTCTCCTATCTTTTGAATGGTTTGATGGTAACCATTTGCATTTCTATTTCTATAATCCTGGCTTTAGTTGATGTAGCAACTGAGAACCTGCCAATCTAGATAGGAAACTTGAAGTCGAGTCTCTTAAGTTCCATCTGTTTTGTGTGCACGACAGCCAGTTGTTGGCAAAGCTCCATTAGAACTAACCTATCTGAAGGGAATCTAGGGAGCATATAAGGGTATCCTTGGTAGAAACCTACTCAAAGATAGCAAAATGTAGAGAACTGGAGGAACATGCAGCCATAACCGTTCACCACCGTCCATGCCTCATCTGATATTCTCTTCTACTCCAGCTGAGGGTCGAAGAGACACAAGAATACAGTGAAGAATGCATCATTTACTCACCTAAAATGACATGTTGACCCTTGAAGCATCAGCTGAGGATAGTATGAGTAGACCGGGGTGGTCGTTCTATCTCCCTCTATTGTCAAACCTGGGAAAGATCGCATTGCAGCAGCTATATAGACCAGGTACGAGGTCATGTAGAATTTGAAAGAGGTTTATACCCTGGTCAGTTGTTCGTGGATAGCGTTGCTGATCTGTTCCCTCCAAAAGATGGTTTGTTTGCCTTGAAAGATGATCTTAATGAATGGATACATCCATTCATGAAATTGTGAAGAGGACGGGAGGCCCCGTACTCTGCTGAGGAGGGTGATTAAGTCACCAACTTCTTCAATGAAATCACTTCTGGGGAAGCTTTTCAGCCATCTAGATAGACTGGTCCTCAAGGTTTTGAGCCATTTATAGTTCATGACCTTATTTGCCCTTTTGGGGTCTTTATCGTACTCTTTTTACACGTTTTTGAAGTCAATTTGGGTTACTTCAGTGGCTGACGGACACAGAAAAACTTTGTCGATAAACTCGGGGTCCAACCGAATTATCATGCCGCCACTGGCGTCTGAGACCGATCTGGTCTCTTTGTCGTAAAAGCACGTGCATTGGAGGATGAATTCTGCATGATGTGCTGCTATCGGGAAGGCAGCCACTAGGTGGATGTTGCTCTCAATAATCCTCTTTATCCCAGTGCTAGGATTTGTTGCCTTGGTTCGCCCTAGGAATTCAGCCATGTCCACGTGGCCAATCTCGGTATCTCGAATGTCATCGACATTCGAGGTGACTGATGTAAGCGGGAAGACGCTCTGATACTTGTATTTCATCATCTTCACCTTTGAGGGAGATGCTTCCATCATAGGGGATGATCTTGATTGGATGGGAGCAGGTGTACAAGAGCTCGCTGAAGGTGCTGCAGCCATGATCACAGATGAAAGGAGAGTGAGCAAGAGAGGGAGAGTGCAATTTAAGTGACATGGGTTACTGGAGGTCACTTAAATAGGTTGAGTTGGTCAAAGAGCGGAGAATGAGGAAGAAAAAGTGAGAAAGGGACAACTCAAAAAAAAATTTGTGAGATAGCTGAAAAATAGAAGAAATATGCATGGGCGGTGAAAATCGCCACCCTTACAGAAAGGATGCAGGGGCGGCGAAAATCGCCGCCCTTGCAAAAAGGATGCAGGGGCGGTGAAAATCGCTGCCCTTGCAGGAAGGATGCAGGGGCGGCAAAAATCGCCGCCCTTGCAGGGGGAAAGCAAAAAGTGCAGAGGAAGCATGGAAGGGCAGCGTATTTCACCACCCTTGCACGGAAGATGCGAAAAATGTGGGTGGCAAAAAATGCCGCCCGCACGAGGCCGCGGTGGAAAAAAACTACGGGCAGGAAGGGGGAAGAAGAAAGAAACAAAAACATCTAAAAACAACTAAGCAAGAAAGAAAAACAAGAAATAAATCTAAAAACAAACCCTACCTAGAAAATGTGTGCGCCACGAGGTCGGATCCGTGAGCTGGTGCGTTGAAATGCCTCTTGGGGCACTCAGAGGCAAGAGGTAGGAGGAGGAGAGGAAGCAGTGAGAAGAAAGAGGCTCAAATTGAAATATATAGGGTGAAAAACTCACCCCAACAACCCACTGTGCGCGGCCATTAATGTCTTGCACAGAAATTGAGACGTGCAAGGGCGGCGAAATTTGCCGCCCTTGCATGTAATTGGTCTCTTTTGCAGGGGCGGTGAAAATTGCCGTCCTTACAGGAAATTTGTAGGGGCGGTGAAAATTGCCGCCCTTGCAAGAAAAATGCAGGGGCGGCGAAATTCACCGCCCTTGCACAAAAATTGTAGGGGCGGCAAAATTTGCCGCCCCTGCACAAAAAACAAGGGAAATGCAGGGGCGGCAAAAATCGCCGCCCTTGCAGGGAAAAATAAAAAGAGACCAACTCCAGAAGGAGGAGAAAAAGAAAAGGGGAAGGGAAAACCTGGCCTTTTCAGGATAGTAACCACTCCCCAATCTGACCAAGATGAAAACAAATTATATAGAATTCGTATCGAAAAATGAACTTAGAGAGACAAAAGATGAAACGGACAAGTTTCGTAGGGGGTTGCTTCTAAAATGAGCTAAGCTAATTTTGGAAACAACAGCTAATTTGCAGGGGTGGCGATTTCGCCGCCCTTGCAAGAAAAATGCAGGAGCGGCAAAATTCACCGCCCTTGCACAAAAATTGCAGGGGCGGCGAAATTTGCCGCCCTTGCACAAAAAATAAGGGAAATGCAGGGGTGGCAAAAATTGCCGCCCTTGCAGGGAAAAACAAAAAGAGACCAACTCTAGAAGGAGGAGAAAAAGAAAAGGGGAAGGGAAAACCTGGCCTTTTCGGGATAGTAACCACTCCCCGATCTGACCAAGATGAAAATGAATTATATAGAATTCGCATTGAAAAATGAACTTAGAGAGACAAAAGACGAAACGGACAAGTTTCATAGGGGGTTGCTTCTAAAATGAGCTAAGCTGATTTTGGAAACAACAAGGTGTGTTTTATCAAAGTACCCATTGTTTAGGGTAAGTATCTAAATGATGGCATACATGTCCACCTAGATACCTTGATGGCCCCCATAGCTATAACACCACCCCTCACTGATAAGGCATCATATGCTCATACACCCAACTCATGATGAGTGTAGGGTGGTTCATAGATAGATCCCCTAACCTCATGATCTAATAAATATATTTATATGTCCTAGCCAAAACTTCCTGGGCCCATGTGAATTATTGGTGCCTCTCTTTGATACCCCAAACAATAAGATCCAAATTATATATTAAATGGTATGTCCCCTTGTCTCCTACTAGTTAAGAGACAAGGATCCTAATGATAGTTTTGTAGAGGGTCAAGATCATTTCATGTTATACCCCCTCCAATCTAACCCCATACTTTTCACCCACATTGGATTTGTCTACATCACTAATAATATGCACAAGTATTAACCTCACATCTCTGTGTGGCCTTTCTCAAGGTTACATCCATACCTATAGCTAACAAACCTAATATCATGTATATATTAGTGAGGGTGATGGTCCACTCTCTTGGGGCCTTAGGAAACCAAAAGGTGTTTTGATCTATATCCTAGTATGTGAATAGGTCACAAAGAAACTTACTTAATGGGGAAATAATTTCCACTTGTGTAATCTTGTTTAGGCCTACTTTGTCTAATGTGGCCAACTCATCTATCATCAATCCCTCTAGAATATTAAGGACCCAATCATGTTCCCTTGACTTACTATAATGAATATACTCCCCATAAAAAGCATAGGTTAAATTAGACCTAATCACCTTTATAGCCTTTAAATTTCATCTAAATTATTCCCTTTTTCTTCAAGGTAAAACTAATGCCTTATATAGGCAATAGTTATGAAACCTTCAAAATGTAAATAGAATCACCAGTCTTTAGGACTAGTGGTTACATAACTATCATGGTGGAAATGTTTTCACTATGATGGTTTACATAACCATCATAGGTAAAAATGTAACCTTTGGTTTATAAAGACTAGAAGTTATGTCCACCTATCGTGACTACACCATAACCCCCTTAACTAGCTCAATTTTTTACCAAAAATTAAGATTGTTGACATATTCCTAACCTAACCCTCTTTCTAAGCCTAAACATACATTATAATTTTAATTTTAATGGATTTGAGAAATTTTTAATTAATTTTTAAAAATTAAATCAAAAATACAAAAGTGAGTAGAACCTAATCATCCCTAGCCTGTTCCTCCTACCATTAGTATGTTCGCCATCCTCTCCTTGCACTCATTGATTTGAATATTTTTATGGTATAAATCCATCATAGAAAATCTAGAGATAAAATTTCTCAAAACTCAACTATGAAAATGGTTTCCATTAGTATTAAATTTTCAAATAAATAGCCTATGTTACTAATCATTATGTTTTGAAATTTTTTTATTTTTGGCAATTACCCTGTAAGACTTACATTTCTCACTCCTTGAGGTATATTCAGTGCCTAATTAATCCAAAATATATCAAACACTGACAAATTTTAACATTTTATTTCCATAGTATTATTTTTAGGGTATGTTGTTTCCATTTTTGGTTTTGCAAATTAACATCAATCTGCATTGAGCTCAAACCCCTAATAGGACGATTCAGATAGTATCCTCTCCCCTACGTACATGGTAGGAAGAATTATCTATGAGTTGATTAGTTAGAATATTTTCCATGTCTTTATTAAATTACACTTCATTCCCATTTTATAATCTTAGGTCATGAGGGTGTCTCAGTTGGATTTGCTACACAACATAGGTAAGTAAAGTAAGATTTTTAACCCTCCTTTCTCTTTTAGTGTGCCACTAGTTAAGAAAACACCCTCCTCAATTAAAAATGAGGTGCATCCCCCTAAATATGATTAGACCAATTTTTTTATATCTTTTAATTTATTTTACCCATTTCTTGGCCTTTACACTTTTCAAATTCCCCTTCTTCTAAGTCTTTTGCTTAGATTTTGACTATCTCAACTTGGTAACAAAATTGACATGGTGAAAATGTAACTACCATGGTTAAACTGTAACTATTGTGATAATTATGTAAACCATTATGGTAGAAACATAACCTCTATGATAATTTTATCTTTTTCCATCATAGTTTCATAATCTAAATTAGTGGTTTTACAAACCATCATGGTGGGTTCATTTTAGCCACCTGTAGACACTAGCGATTCTATCCTGCTATGCCCATTTTTCAAATTAACATCTAAGAATTCAATTTTCATGTATTTTACATGATTTTAGTAGTGTTTTTTTATTATTTTAATTGGTTTTTGCCTTCAATATTTCTCAACTCACTCATAATCTTATTTTTATAAATCCTTATCAAGTTAACTTGACCAAGCTCACAGTCAAGCTTTAGTTATCTTTCACATGTAATCTCCTTTCTTCCCTTACAAGTATCTCATTTTCCCTAAGATTTTAGATCTAAAAATTTGATTAAAGATTAAATATTTCAAGTTTTACAAATCCATAGCCTACCTGATTTCATTTTAAATAATGTTTACCTCAATCTACAGTCATATTTGTGTCACTCTACACATGTTTGGAGAATGAAATTTACTAAATTGGTAACTATTTCTTTGTTGTTCATGAATCATTCTAGCCATAGTCCAGTTGATCTATTTTTCAAAATTATGTCTTTCTTTCTTCTATTCTTTTGTCATCCTTTTTTTAGAGTCCACAAGGTCAATACTGATCAAAGGAGCTATCAACTTGAAGAACATATACACATAATAATTATTTTTTCACCTTCACTTAGTCTCATTATTGATCAAGATGGAGGATTTGATTTCAATTTTTTAATTTATTAAAATAGATTAGATTAGTTTCTTAATTTAATAGATACATTCATATTTAAAAAATCTTAAAACAAAATAAAATAAATTATCTTTCTCTCTCTAATTTTGCACCAAAAGAAGGTAGTTTTATTTTCTTTAGTTTATAGTCACATATCAAAGCTTCAAATAATGTAGTTTTACATCCAACCTAGAATAGATTAGCTAAACTTTATCATTACTTAAAATGACACAAATTCATTATATTTTTAGCTTTCTTTCAACGTATATTCATCAAACAAGCACATACATATATTTGTACACACCCAAAAGCTAAAAAAATAAACTTACAAACTAGATCTAATTTCTTATTTTTTCCCATGTCAATATACCAACTCAAATCATTAAAAAAAAATTATATAACTAAATTTAAGTCCATCATACATTCAGTATAGCTTCATACAATCATCAAAAAGACTAGATCACAAGAAAAATTATAAATTGCACTATATATAACAAACCTTAATTTAAGATTTTAGTTTCTTACATTTGCATGTTTAAAACCTTAATTTCATATTAAATTTCACTTATTTTCATTCTAAAATAAACTATAAATAATATTTCATTCAACGCATGTAGGTAAATCCTTACAAACTAACTAAAAAAACCAAAATCAACACATGCATGATTCATCTAGAATTTAGTTTTATCATTTACATTCATAAAATATTGAAAAGAACAAAAAGAAAAGCATTTTGCTCTGTTTTAATTTCATATATTTATTTTATTATTGTAAACACTTTATTTTAATCAAGTATTTTAGTTTAGTTTTCTTTGCAAAACACTACCAAAAATACTAAAAATAAAAAATCAAACAAAGCCTTGTCAAGACATGTACAAGCCTAAACCTTGTTTTTAACCATTCAAAATAATAAGTACATTTTTAAAAATCATAATCAAGACATTTTATACACTTTAAATATTCAAAACAACATTTTTATACCCATTTAATGACACTTCCAAAGCAAACATACCTTCACAGAGCAGGCATCTTTCTTAGAGTCAAATCTCTCATTTACAATAGTAACATCCAAAGTGATATTAATGTTTGATCTTAGAATTGAAGTTTTTTATTATACTCTCATTCCAAAAATTATCATTATTTAGATTAATTATCTTGATGAGCAAGACTTTGTAGAAGTACAACTAATAGTTATACCCCCTCATATGTTAGCTCATCAATTTAACAATCTCTAAGTCTAGACCTTCACTCTTCTTTCTCTTCCTCCTCAAGACTAGCCTTGTCATATTTAATTTAATATACATATGGCATTGATTAGACATAGTCAATATAATAGAGTCGACCAATTCCCTAGGATCATCCAACCTAATTAAACCCAATTCCCCATACCTAGTATTGACCAATAATTTTTATATATTGTCTTCACTCACACAGAGGGTTCTTGGGATAATGTCTCCTAATTTACTTCTCTTAATGAGAAGTGTGACTCAAGAGAGATATTTTAGTATCACCACAAGTATCCTTTACCACCTGTTATCCAAAACCTTATCCTTTCACCTCAACTTATTCAACTAAACCTTTAGACATGCCATCCTCTCATCTATTCATCGGTTATCTCAACTAGATCTCAAGAATTCAAGTGCATGAAGGTTAGCATGTTACTCTATGCATGCAAAGTTTTATTTCAATTTATGAACTAAAATGATGAGCTTCTTCAAGCCCATATAATTTTAGTTTAGTTCTCTTTTAAAATCTTGTTCATACAATAATTTTTGAAGTTTATCAAAGGGGTTTCATACAGAAATAATATTCATGTTTTCTTTGAATCAGTAAACCCATTCTAGGTCATTTTAAATATACCAATAAAAAATTTATTTTCATATATTATATTTTAGATGGAATATTTGGAAATATAATCTGAGTTAAAATCACTATGTTTATTCAATTTTATAAGGAGATTTTGAATATTTTGATTTCTAAAATGGTTAGTTTTTATTTCAAATCAGATTTGAGAAAATTAGATATTGTTGTAGGACTGGTCATGATTATTATAGATATTTAAGTAGTTAATTATTTATATGTGATCATATATTTTGATTAATTTACAAGTAAACTTATATTAATGATTAAATGAGTTTTTTTCTAAGCTGATTTGGGGCCCCTACCCATTAGGCATGTTATATTGTTCTATATAAAATATATATTCTTGGGACTTTTTTAAAGTTACTTAATGTAACTTATTATTAAAGTTTAAATATTTAATTTAACTTAAATATGGTAAAATAACCACTTTAGTTAACTTTATTAAGTTTAATTTTAAGTCATAATGACTTAACTTAAGTTAACCATTTATTTAAAGGTAGTTAGTTCTCAAAAGTAACTAATTATTGTAAAGGCTTATTAAAACCTGAAGAATATCAAATCAAAGGAGGAACTCATAAACAAGTAACTATGAATTTTAATTTTAATTTCATATTGTGTTTTCTACACTGTCATGAATCTCTAGGATAGAGTATGACTTGTAGGAAAAACAAATAGCACGTTCTCTAACAGTGAAGTGATTTTTCTTGGTACATAAGGCATACCTAAGTTTATTGCTTATTTATAAATTGATTATTTGAAAATGCTCAAGATTTATAATCATTTGATGATTGTAAAATAACTCAATCATATGCATGGAACTAAATCTGACTTTGCCTAAATAATGATGAATACTTTATAACTCTTATAACAAATTGTCAAACTTTGTAAAGTTGTAGCATTATTTTCTTAGATTTCATAATCAGTGATGAAAACTCTTTCAATTTCTTAATGAAATATTTTTTTCCTATATGACTAAGTCATGTTCTATTTATGCTACTTATTTTTAGTTTAGTTTATTTTTTTCTCCCTTTAATTTAGTTTATTTTTTTCTTTTTGTTTATTCATTTTGATTTCGGCAATATTTTTATAGTTTAATATTTAATTTTTTGTAATATAGACTAATATTTGCTTATTTTTCTTCTTGTCTCATAGTTTCAATGTTTTCTCTAATTTATCTAATATGTTTTTTCTTGTATGTTGTAACATTTTCTAAAATTTCTTAGTTCACATTTTTTGTTGTCTGTGCTTACTTTCTTTCATTTTCATTATTTTATTCATCCAATGTAATGTTGAGAGACAATAATAAATATCTTTCAATCAATATTGATAATTAATTTTTTAAATCCAATATGATGTTTCCTCTTTCATAGACTTTGTTCTATCAGATAGGTTTAATAAAATTTGATATTTTAACTTTGGTAAGCATACTTGGAAGAATCAAATTAAGAGCTAAGAAAATTTATGAATTGATAAAATTTGATAATTTATTATAATCTAATTTGATAATTGAATATTTTTATTTGAATATTTGGTCATTTATAATAAATATATTCCAAGAATATAATTAAGTATAAGGTGTTCTTTAAAACTTATTAGTTGAACACTTAAAATACCCTTTACATGCCTTGGATTGATTCTCCACCATAGGCCCCTCATGATTAAACTAGTAAGATTCTACCTTGACTTTCACGATAGGCCAATAGATAGATTTTTTGATGTAACAATTTTCACCATCAACATAGTATTCTAAACCAATATCAACATTGAATATATATGTTATCCATATTATATGTGCAAAATAGAAAATTATGAGTTTAAGGAGATTAAAATATCAGAAAAAAAAGATTATTATGAAATAAGCTAAGTGGCAAGATGAGGGTTATTTCTAAGACTCACTAAGAGGTGACTACTTATATCAATCCTTATCATGCCCTTTATAGTAGGTTTGCATTTTGTCACTAAACATTCATACATTTCAATTATAATAAAATATGAATCTAGTTCCCACCATTGATCCTATGAGACATAGGTTCATAAAATAGAAACTAGATTTCACTTAGGCATTATCTTTGTACAAGTATGCAAAAATATAGAAATGAATAAACTTAGAATTACTTGAGAGACTTGATATATAAAATTAAATTTTATCCTTGATTGTATGCCTTAGACTTGGACACTTAAAATGCTTTAAGGTGACTTGTATATATAGACTTGTTCAATTAAAATTAGGACATATTGGCATGCAATCAAATGATATTAAAGTGGGACAACTGACAATAATACACAATAAAACATGGTGAGCATGAGAGATAATGGTTAATGGACTCACAATGAACTTTACCACTTTTGTACCATATGATAGTTGTCAAGACCACTTTCAAACTATTCTAAAAATAATCAAGAATAGAAAAACTATGAAATATACACATATATGAATTAAGGATACATGGGTAGATAATGAGGTGGACAAATAATATATTAGGAAACATTCAAGAAGGAATGATGATATGTGAAATAAATATAGGGATCAACATCAATAAAATGTGTCAATAAGAGCCTAATTTGAACCAATGATCTATATAGGCAAATGAAATGGTTTTGATTGACTGAATTTAATTTATTTATGTGTCTTTTGGGAGTAAAAATAGCTTAGTATTTGCATGGGTTCATTTCTTCACTTGGAAATTTTTCACTTAACAAGTTTAAATTAGTTTTAAACTTAGAAAATGGGTGTTCTTACTTGCTTATTCACCATCTTTTTACTATTCTTTTGGATTTGAACTTAACCATTGTCATTTTAATTTGAAAACTAATGGCTATTCCATTTTTCATTGGCCTTTGGTAAGCATGGAATTTCCACTCATCAATTGCTCATTTCCTTACGATCTTTCCTAACTTAATCATTTTTTGAAGGCATTCTAGGTAAATAAGATGATGACATGTGTCAAGATCCTACTTCCCTACTTCATTAGGGCACCTCAATCTTCAAGTTTAGGTATCTAGGCCAGATGAGCAAGATCACACCACATGGTAAAGTCTCACTTCTCTATATCCCCAAGATAGTCCATACATTTTAAATACATAAATTTTGGGTTCTTAAGATGATGCCACATGTCAAGATGTTAAATCCCCATATAAGTTGATACATAGTGTAAATATAACATGGCTCCTAGGTGAGTGACATAATTCAATGTGGTAAAATCTCATCTCACCATAGTAAAAAAGAGGGTAGTCTAGTTGGAGAACTTAGTTGAGTCCCAGATGAATAAAGGGTCACCACATGACTTGACCATGCCAAATAAGGAATTTGGGCACCCTAGTCAATAATGTATTAGCTTCAATTTGATGGTCATCTTGCCCATCAAAACTATCAAACTTGAAAATGGACTTGGGTTTCTATGAGATGTTTAACTATTTTAGGTTTCCTTTTCTATAGCCTTTCTTTGATAATTTAGCCTGGTTCTACTTTGGTTTGATTTAAAATGACTAAGTATTTGGGTGATTTTATGCTTTTACTTGGTCATTTTTTAGATAGTGGGTCAACTTTAGCTTTGAGTTAGAAAAAATGGTTGCTTTTATTCATGGACTTATTCCCGTTTTGTCTTTATTTTTTATTTTACCTTAGTCATTTATATTTGGAAATATGAAAGCTAACGGCTAATTATTTTTTAGGCTAACATTTATTTCCTTCATTTGTAGGCTCCCGAGTAAGCATAGAATTGCCACATGTTAGTATCTTGCTTCATCAAGCCCTTCAAAATTTAAAGATAAGTCTTCAACATCCTATATGAATAATATGAGGATGCGAGTCAAGATATCACCACCTCTTTCCTCATGTCCTCTCAAATTTCATGTCAGGCCTTCTAAGCTTTGGATGAGTGGGATGTGGAAATGTGTCAGCATCCAACATCCCTACTTCATTCAGGCTGCTAGATCATGGAAATAATGACCCTAAACTCTTGGACAAATAGAATTCTATTGCATGGTATGATCCATTCTCACTTTATCTTGAGGGTAGTTTGTGCACATTTAATACATAGTTGAGCTCCTCAATGAGCGAGGTGACACCATGTAGTGAGATCTCATCTCAGTAGAGCAAAGGAACAAGTACCATAATTAGATATCTAGTCAAGCATTAGAGGATTGAAAAGTTTCCACATTGCATTATCGTATAGGTGGAGGACATGTTGGCAACCTAGTCAAAATTATATGAGCCTAAATTTGATGGTTATCTAACCTATCAAAATCATAAGACCTAAAAATAGATTTGAATCCTTATAATTTATTCAGTTATTTTCAAGGCTTCTTTTATGTAGTTACCTTAAAAATTTTGACCCTTTTGATCCCTTTAAAGTTATTTCATTGACTATGTATATTGCTTCATATTTACAAATTAGTCATTTTATCTTCAATTTGACTAAATCGATTGAGGGTTTGATTGAGATATGAAGTTTTATTTGCTAAATTTATCTGGGACTAGTCTATTTCTACTTTGTTTTGGATTAAAATGGCTAACATTTTTAATATTTAATATTTGGACTTAGTTGATTTTGTATACATAAAGGACTCATTGGGGTTTATCTATAAAGGTCCTTTTTTTTTACTCTTGATAGTTGTTTATGTTTAAAATCTTAAATCCTAATGACTACCCTTTTTCTTCATAGGTCTCTACGCCCCTAGATGAACAAAATGTGGCCATGTGCTAGGATATTTCCACCCCCACAACTCCCATCACTTAAATATTTGTTTCAATCCTTTGAAGCCCTGATAAAGTGAGATGGGGACACATATTTGGATCTAGTTTTTTGCTCCTTGAGGGTAGCCTGAATGTTTTCTAGGATTCTACAAGGCTTCAAATGAGTGAGATCTTGATAAGTGTCACAATCTCATCTCATCATACCTATTTAAGGTAAGCAATGAATTTAGACCCCATTTACATATAGGATATATGGGAGGCTACCACGTGGCATGCTCTTACTAATAAGAGGACACATTGGCATCCTTATCATCAAAGCATGAGCTCAAATTTGATGCTCATCTCACCTATCAAAAGCATTTAAGACCAAAATCAATTTCATTAGAGATTCAGATGAATGAAATGTTTACAAATATCAAAATTCCACTCTATCAAGACCTAGGGGAAGTCTATACTCATATGGTAAATCAATAATCCTCTAAATAAATGGGATGATGCATTGTGATAAGATCTTGTTACCCATGCCCAAAATATGGTTAAAATAGTATAGGTAGATAATAAAACCTTAAATACCTAGAATTAGGCCATGTGACAATATCTCAGTACACTAGAGTAGTTAAAGCTTATATAAAATCATTTTAGGACTATTAGGGCCCTAGGTGAGTGAGAACATGACACTTATCAAAGTCTCATCTCATTAGATCCAAGGAAAATTCAAATGACCTGGCACCCTCAACCAAGTTACAATACTATGAGAGGTTATCATGTATCATAGTCCTAACATTATAAAGGACATGCTATATTTTTAATGTAGTTAGGATTGGCCGCATGGTGCGACCTTCCCAAGGTAGATACATGAGTTTCCATGACAAGAATGCAGGCTCAACTTTGATGATCATCTTGGTTGTTGAGACCATAAATATATATAAATTGGACTATAGGCCCAATCAAATATTTACAATCAAAGTTATGATTTATTTTTTAGTATCATAGGGATCATGGGAAACAAAACTAAAGGTTTTCAAGTGGCATCTTAGACCAAATAATGTCACATGCATTAGGATCAGCAATGGACCATAAAATATAAATTTTTCCTTAGCAAGGCATGGTCTCTGACTATGTAGAATAATGGCATTACACTACATAGAATTCAAGTGGACTTAATATAGTGTGGCCCTTAGTACTTGGATCATGGTTTGAATGGAGCCTAAATTAGTTTCTAGTGGGTCCAACTCATTGATTTTCACAATCACCCATCTATGGACTAAATTAGAGGCCCATTGGACAAAGAATCTATTTAATACCAATTCTCCATTGTAATAAGGGCTAGTTAATTTAGATTTAGAAGCTATAATAGAAGGACTAGACCCTTTTTTCATTTCCTTGCATTTTCTTGTTGTCTCAGTTTCTTTTCCTATGAGCTAGGTTGTTCTAAGACATTTCTATAGTTTCAATTGAGAAGGGTGAATCCCATACATTTTTTAATGTAATATATTTAAATTGAAAGGTTTTGAGGCTAATGTTCATGATTTGCACATTTATATGGTAATTTTGTTCCTTTTCCTTTATAGTTTATGTTTTCTCATATCTTAGCACCATCTTTATTCATGACTATGTGAATATTGGTCAAACAAAAGAGTTGATTCATGGGATTTATCTAATCAAATGAACCAAAATTATCTACACTATAGTCTAAGCTCATTTTTATTTCTATCTACCCTCTATATTTTTATCTTTTTTATAACATGTTAGCTTAGTTTTAGAGTAGTCAAATCTGTAATTGTTGCTTACAAGTTTCATCTAGATTGCATGCCCTCTGTTTGTCTCTTTTAACACATTGTTGAATCTCACTTATTAAATTAAAGCATGAGATTAGTGAGGAGTTAATTGATAAATTTTAATGAGTTGATTCTCCATTATTCTAAGTCTATTTCATGAGTATCAAAGCACATTTTAGATAGGCCACTTATATGGAATAGCTTATATCAGCCAACTGAGGTATCTAATTCATCATAACCTGGTAGACAAAGACCTTGGGGAAGTTATTGTCAAGCTTTATTCCTGTAACTATAGGTGTAATGGGTATCCTCACTAGTTGAGCCTTCTATATTTCCACCTACTTTTTTATGTGTGCCAAAATGCATTTCAACAGGAATAACACTAGAAGGAAGGACTAATTGAAGTATTATTTGATATTCATGCTTGATTACGTTTAAAATTTTATGGGTATTGTTTATAAAAAATGTTATAGGTTTATAAAACTATAAAATTAAATATTTTTTACAATATCAAAGTCCATTGAGGGTGACTTTGAGCTATTACAACTTTTAGGACATAAGAGAACTAGGATTGATAAAGGAAAGTTTAAAACTAGATATTTTGTTTAGTCAATAGTTATCTGACTATTAATGTTCCTTGATGTAAAAACTAAGATAAAAGTATATAAACCAATGTGAAAATACAAGATAAAAAAACTTTTCCCAAGGAATAGATTAGTATAGAGCATATGAGCATGTTTTAACAAAGCCAAGAGGAAGAAATTGTAAATTAAGAGCAAGACTGATGCTTGAAAATAGAATTAAGGGTAGATTTTGATCAAAGGAAAATAGATACATCAGTAATAAAGTATAAATAATATCAAAATTTTATTATTAGTATGTATCTCATGGATATGGAAGGTGAGATGTAAATAAAGCAAAGCAAAACAAGAGAAGATCAGCAAGCAAGTAAGAAATAAAGTGAATGGTAGAAAAAGATGATGAAGCAAAGAATAGAAAAAGAAAGACAAGAAGAAAAGAATAATTGTAATACAAGTAAGAATATTCATTTTATTTTTAGCTAAAATCTTCCCACTTTGGGAGTATGATGTAGAAGCATCATCAAGGTCAATGTAAATTTTGGGTTGATAGGTCAATGTTTGGATGTTGGGTCTTAAATAGGTTTATAAATTCACAATTAGTCAATAAGAAGCCTTTTTATTATTCATGTCATATTGAATTGGTTATTTTTGAATGTTTAAATTATTTTAATGTCCTTTATTATGTGTTCAAATCACTATCCATGCAGGATTTGATCATTTAAACCTTATTCTAGTTTTATCGCCAAAATGGGAAATTTAAATTTGTTTTGAAGAGTTTTGAAGGTGGGAACATGTGTCTTAGTATATTAGTAAAGTTTATTATAGAATAATCATACATTTTAATTGATTATTCACCCTCAATTAAATATAAATGTATCCTAAACTCAAATGAGATGTATCCAACGTAGGAGAATGACTAAATTTAGCATGTTTTAGATGAGTCTTAAGTTGTTAAGAAATGTAAGGTGCATGTATCTAGAATAAACCCAGTTTAGACACTTATTTATAAGGTGACAAGGCTCAAAAACATAAATCAAGGATCCAAATAAAATTTCAAGAGGATGAATAGAGAGTAAGACGTTGTAGGTCTCTAGGTCTAAGTGTGGTTGGTTAATGAAGAATTGTAGGTTAGTGTATGAAGTTAAAGATATTTAAATAAAAAGGAGATTTTTAATTGTGTTATTCATTGAATATATGTTAAATTAAATTTTTTTAGTTATTGTCTTAATTATTTACAAAGCTTTCTACATGGTTTTTTACTAATTGCTTCCTTGATATAAGTTTAAATAATGCAATTCTTAGAATCTTGGTGTTACAGTCATAGAAAAAGGATAAGTTTAAAAAAAAAATTGGGATTTGAACACCTTATTATTGATTATGAGAGTAAGATAACTTTTTTAATATCTTCTTTCAATTATAATCATGATTTTAACTTCCTTAAAACTCAATAACCATCAATTTTAGTGCTCTCAGGTCTACAATTTGGTCTTAAACCCTAGGACAAGGTTTCACCTAGAAAAAGTGTCAAAACTCCTAAATGATCCATCAAAATGCATTAAATTTTATATAAAAATGATATAGGATTACCTTTAAATGATATAAGTGGTTTAAATTATTGGTTAGTCTTGGAAATAAATATATAAATGATTGTGTTTTGCAGACATGTAATAAAGCCTAAAAAATAGGGTTTCATTCACAAGAAGTTGAATATCTTTAAAATAAACCATAATTATTATATGAAACTTTTTATTATGGTGATTTATTATGTATTTTATGTTATCAAATATTTTTAAATCATTAAATTACTTTTTAAAATTATATATAGGTGATTGAGCATTTTGGACCTATGTTTTAAGCCTAAAGTAATGCTAATTGAGCAAGTTTTCCTAATTGCCTTGAAACTCAAGATAATAATAGGTTATAGAATTTGTTGATTGATATTTTAAATTTGTTAAATAATTAAAATTTTCCTTTGATGTGTTCATAAGTTTTATATTCATTCTATTATAGAGGATAAAGATGCATAAGGTGATATAATAGACCTAATTGAGAGGGCTAGAAACCATGTTTTGTTGCACTTTGGTGAGAATTAAGTTAAAGGCAAGGAATAAACCTATGTATTAGGTTATTAAATATTTATATGATCCTATTAATCTTATTAAATCAATTAGATCATAAGGTTGTGAAAATTAATATCATTGAGTAAGGTGATAATTATATGAGTACAAGGCCAAGTTAACAATAGGGGTCTAACAAGATTGTTTTAGGATTATATGAATGAATCAGATTTAAAAAAGGTTAGGGATCATTATTATAAATTTGAAAACATTGGAAATTTTATAATAATATATCAAAAAGACAAATAATCTTTATTGATGATTAGACTTAGTACAAGAATACTAGAAAGCCTAGAAGAGACCTAGAATACCTAGTTGGGTAAACCTAGAAGAGGTCTACTTACATCAATTCACTAACCATTTTATGATACCAATAAACCCTAAAATATTATACCATAAATTTTTATCCACCCATAGGTAACCTAAGATCCCACGAGTATTTTCAATACTCAATTAAATAAGCTATATAAGAATTTAAAATATCCATATACGCAGATAGATTTGGTTGCTATATAGATGTATGTAAGATCTATAGGCCCCATGAATTATATGTTTCTTAGGATATCCATGGTATATATTACATATTTATCCTTAAATTATAATTATGTTTTAAGTATCGAGTAGCAAATGATGCCTCAAGGATATGGTGCAGGCCCCTTACCCTCATTGGGACAACCAGGTGCCTATAACCAGGTCCCCATGATCAACTAAGCCCTTATGAAAAACACTCATTTGATGAAAATAATCCTAAGGGTTATGTATTCAAGTCCAAATCTAATACATAATCTAATTCCCTTGAATCACATGCAGAATAACCATCCCTATGTTCCTCCAAACCATGTGTTGTCATAGCCTACAAGAGAATAAATTGTTCATGTGGCCTAAAAAAATGTTTCTATTGTGTTGAAATCAAATGGATATGATAATCCAAATAATAATAAGGTTGTCCCTATAGTTTTAAATTCTATTACACTAGTGGATAACCCACTGCCTCAAGTTGGGAATAACCAAAGTGTTGATGTGAATCCTAAAATATCTAATTTACAGTAGATGGTCTAGAGATTGACCAATGATATGATTAATTTGTGAAGATAAGTGCCTCAAAGAACCAACCAAACTAAAAATAGCCCACTGTATAATAGGAATTATAACTTTCAAAATATTAATAGATAGTGGAACACTATGCCTAATAATGAAACTAACCAAAATAGTTATAGTGCCTTAAATTGAGTGAATATGGTAGACATATCCCTACCCACTTGGCTTTAAATTCACAATATAGTTGACCATGCTAATACAGATTGTGTTTAGTTTGCATTGGCTTCAAACATCTTTCAAACAGAGATGGATAATCTTGAAATAGTGCCTATATTAAAAAATAGTAAACCAAGCCTGAGTGAAGATAACCTAATATTTTTATGTTTTTGGAGACATATGAGTTTCCATTTGAAAGTGACAATGATTCCAATGATAAATTGAAGGAGGTCCATGCTTTCAAATAATTTCAAAGGGGAAACAACTATCAGCTGAGGATTAAGTTGTGCATAGTCCTTTAACTACATCTACTCCTCTGAATGACCGTTAGGTTCTGCCTAATGAAAACTCAAGAAATAACCCTTTACCACCTAAAGGACACTCTACATCCCATCAACATTTGAAAATATCACCCTCTCCACAAGTTGATAAGCCATTGAAACAAAACAAACCAAGATATAACATTGTGGAGGACTTCATGAAAACTAAGGCTAACATAACAATGTTTGAGTTATTATAAATGTCTAACTGGAAATATTTGTTGTTAAAATAATTATCTCCCCTAGGAATAAAGAAGCTAATAGCATAGTTGATTCTCATATTGGCCTATAAAGAGAAAACTAAAACTCCTCCTTTTTTACTAATAATTAGAATTTTTTGGCAAAAACCTACACAATTGTTTAGTGGATTTAGTACCTTACAAAATGTTATGCCTTATATAATTTTATAACAACAAGAGTAACACCTACCAAATCAAACATTAAGGTAGTTTATCTAGACAAATTAGAGGTTAATATGGTTGGTGAACTCAACCACATTCATATGTAGCTAGAATCTAACCCTAGGGTGCAAAAATTTGTAGTTATTCAGGTGGTCGATATTCCGAAGGCATATGGGATACTTCTCAATTGAGATTGGTCTAGAAAACTTAATGGGTACATGGTCATAAATTTATGCCACATGTGGCTTCCATGGTGAGGTATGCCCAATCAAATTAGAATTGAGAGAGAACCAAATATGGATTACATGATCATAGAGTACAACAAGACAAATGAGATCTTATTTGAGGAGTCTTAATTGAGAGTTTATGTACTTGAGAAGGAAGCAAAAGCTTATGGGAAATTTTCCATTAAATTATAACTATGAAAGTGGGACTTGAATTTGAATAACTTGATCAGCTAGATGAAGAAGATATCTTATGTGCACCTGAGGTGTTTTCATTTCAAAGCGTTACCTTAACACATGAGAATGTCAAGCAAGGTTATTCATGTGAGAATAAGGAGTGTAAATGCTTAAATATTATGGATGCTTATATTATAAATAGTTTAATGCTTATGTCTACTACTAAAGATTGATCTAGAAGATCATTAATAGTTGAAGAGAAAAGTGTGTCCATGCCAGGAACTAAAGAAGATAATAAAAAAGTGAACATAAATGCAACACCCACATTTTAAAGTCCATCACGCATAGTTGAATACCACATATAGACCCTAAATTTTGATGGCTCTAAGTCCAAGATCAAGTGGGGTATTGGTTTGAACTTGTCAACCCAATAGGGATGTCATATTTGGTAGCCTTCTGACTGAAATTTACTTGCACAAATAATTTAGTTGAGTATGAAGCATTGGTGCATGGCTTCAATTTTCACTCAGGAAGAAATAAAAGAACCTAAAATTCCTTAGGGATTCAAAACTTGTGATCAAATAAATAAAAATCCAATATGCTTGTAATTACAAGCATATTTCTAGGTACTACAATAGAGTCTAGAACTTGATAGAATATTTCAATGCATTCAACATCCAAACATTGCAATGAGGGAATAATTACATGGTGGATGCATTTTCAATGACTACAAGTACCCAATAACCCATTGCTAGCTCTAGATTGATGATATTTTTAGTGGCCTTCCAAGTCTTCAATGATGACTATCATATCATTGACTTCATCATTAACACTAACATATTTTAATCTCATATCATTGATGAGGACAACAGAGAGGAGTTTAAGCTATATGAGGAATGAGTAATCAACTTGAAAACCAATAGCATAGTGAAAGGTATGATGTCACTAGAGAGGTTGTTCAACATGGATTATCATGTTGAGAAATAAAAAATAGCCCCTGTCAAAATTATTTCTCATGAGCATCACAATCTAGGAAATATAGGGGAATCAAAATATGTGATTTTAGGAATTACCTACACTAATAAAGAGAAGAAAGAACTCATGTAAGGCTTGCAATACTTTGCAAATAATATTACGTGGAGTTATGAAGATTTTAAGGTATTCAACACCTCAATCCTTACTCTATATAGTTGACTATGTGAATCTATGAGATTACTATGAATCGGGAATAGGGCTTCACTTAAATATAGGATAAGGTTGTGTTATATGGATTGGGTCATGCCACACTGTACTTTATATAATGCACTAGCATCTAGTAGGATTTTTTCCCTCTGTGTAAAAATGGGTCTTCACACCTTCACCTATGAGTCTTATGTCTGTGATTTGAGTCTCTCATTTTATTATGGAAATTATTGTGTAACTTACGCTTCACTTAGAACCTATTAATGCTTCTAAATGTACCATAAGTGTCATTAGTGCTTAAATGTCACTTCTCATTTTAGAATTTATAAAATTTAGAGCATGAGTTTCAAGTTTTGACAATTTGGTTGTCTGTAGTGAAATAGCAATAAAGCAAGATAGCTATTCCATAATATTTATGTAATTTTGGTGGGTGGGAGCCACCTTGGCCTATCTTCTATGAATATTTGTTGATGCTTAGTGAATTACACTCATTCCTTGTGCTACAGACTAATCTAAATGGATATTTATAATGTGGCTAAAACTAAAGTGATCATGGTGTAAAAAAAAATCAAAGAGAAGGGTAGGGTAGAAAAGAAATAAGTGATTGCCAATTTTGGTCCTAAACATTATGACAAGATATTAATGATAATTGAATGTGCATTTAAAAAATATGTAGTGAAACATAGCCTAAACTCAAATCTCTTTATATTTTAGTTAAACTTCAGAGGAAAACTTTTAAGAATCACAAATAAGAACTAGGTATACTTTAGAGATTTACTACCATAATCAAATAGTTGTTGCACATCTGATTACAGAGCAAAATGAAATGAAGTAGTACCTACAATCTTTTAGCTAATCTAGCATAAGCACAAATCAAAAACCTTATGATTAAAGAATGTTATTTAGAATTCAAAGATACTATTCAAATTCAAGACTTCTATTGACAATTGAGAGAAAATCTACATTTAGCAATTAACAAATTAATATGGAAAATCCTTGTATAATTCTTTGATTCTATTGATTGTTTTGAGTATACAAAGATGCTCAAAAATATCTCATTTTTTTACAATGGTGATACATGCCTTTATAGAATGATCAGGTAGTATACCAGTCAATTTATATATATAGGTGTACAAAGACAAGGATAGTTGTCCTTATAGGCACTATGATACATGTGTCTTTTCTAAATTTATATTAACCTAGAGACAAAATATGTTTATAAACTAGCATATGCCTTTACAAAGGAATATTATACCATAAAATTCCACCTAATTTCTATTAGAATAGAATATTGTTCTAACTTGTTGGTTGGGCCCCTGTTTGTTGCTGGAGGAGGCTCATGGCCTTTTCATGTTACTCATCAACCAGCTCAAGATCCACAGCAAGATTCATGATGTATTCTTCCTCCTGGTCTATTAGCTCATCAAATTCTTGGTCATTTCTTGCTAAGGCCTCCTTAATACTTCTAGATTTGTTGATCCTCTCACCTGCATTGAAGATCATATCCAAAATCTTATTGTTATACTACATAGATTGGCCTTTGCTTTTACCATGGACTTCTTGAGTCACCAAAGTGGATCTATATTTGAAATCTTCATCACTGATAAGGCCAAGAGTAGTAGGTTATGTAGTATTGATGAGCATGGTCCTGGGAAGTTGTTCAATTCTTCTAATGAGTCATTTATCATCTCTTAGAAGCCTCATCACCTTGGTATGTCAGGTACTCAAGCTTTGAACTTTATTAATAACAATCCCTAAGATTGTGCCTAAGTGTCCCATACTTATGGTTCTAAAGTTTGATACCTACATCTTTACTTGAATATTGAGGAGCTGAGAAATATTATCCTTTGAGGTCTGCCATTGGGTAACCAGGTCCGTGGCTAATGTATCTTGGTCTTCTAGTGCACTATGCCTCATCTTCATTGATTTTAATGCCTCAAACATGTCATAAAATGACTCATCAAGTATCTTAATCATGGAATTTGGTATTGATAGGATTTCCTAGGTTTTCAAGTTATCCTTCTCCCTTTCTAAATTATAGATCATTTATTGTAGACCCTAGACTCCAGCCTCAGCTTATTATGAATGTGCCTCCATCAAGCTTTCCACATCTTCTTCATGTATTGCAGCTTCACCAAGTTATTGTCCTACAATATGGGTTAAACCTAAAAAAAGTTCCACCTTCTAAAAGGTGAATACTTTTTTCCCTGCCATAGCTATCCTGGTAGTAATACTCTCTAATCATATTGTTTTAGGAATGAAGTGAACTACGTTAATTGGATCCTTAAACCTTGGAGGCTCTAGGACCTCCATGCTTGAACTATTAGATGTTCATGGAGCATCCATCTTATCTCCTAAGCCTTGAGTGACCATAATTCTCCTCTCTTTATGCTCCTTCATTATAGATTTTATCCAAGGCTTTACATCATCATGCACATCCACCCCAACCCTTGTCATGGCCCATGAGGGGGAGAGAGAAATAATCTTTTGCAACTTACCATAAATGAACCAGTCAGGAATGATTGGTCCATGGATTGGAAATTTGTCACTAAAGAGATTGACTTCACTAGTGGGATGAATGAAGGTTAATCTAGGCTTTTTTCTTGGTCTCATAGGGACCAGTACCAATTCTGCTTGCTTCTTCTCTTGAGAGTTTATTGGGACTAGTTCCTTCCCTATTGCCTCTTCTGAAGGGTTCTCTTCTCCACTTGAGCCATAGGATTTTGTAAGCTCCTTGAGGGGACCCTCAAGTGTCTCTTCTAGCTCTAAGGCAATCATGTAAATGTACTAGATTGGATAAGGTGGTCTTTGTTGCATGGTTGAAGTTAAGGGTCCTTCCCAAGGTCTTTCTTCTAATCTTACCTCTCTAACTTTCTCTTTTCCTTTGGATTGACCATCCTAAATTAGCTCAACCTATTGTTGGGACTGCTACAATTGTCTTTTCTAAGGTTGCTCATGAGTTTTCCCAAATGGCCTTGGTATTAAATCATACTACAAGGGTTACATTTTCCATTTTTCCCCAGATGGCTTGTTGTCTTTGACCAATCTATGCTCTAGCTTGATGTTGTGACCCTAGACTCTAGCCAATATTTCCCCATAGTTCTTGACTCTAATATATATGGTGTCATGGACAACTAGTTGGTGTACATACTCAAGATTGAGCTTCTTGTCTTTTAGATGATCTCCTACCTTGTTCCTCAAATCCCACATTTTGAGTTCATCTAGCTAAAAGCCAAATGAATTCTTATGTGTGACCATAACTTCCACTTGATTCCAATCTCTAATTAGGACTTTCCCAATGTCTAAGGGGAATGGGTGAAGCAGACCTTTCCTTTTCTCTTTGCAAGCCTTGTCAATGCCAAGGATGATTTGGGAGGAAATCTCCTGCTCATCAAGCTTATTCGAGACATATACTGGTAGTCTATAGTTTTGTGACATGATTCCTTATATCTTGATGACTATGTAATCAAGATAATACCATACATGCCCTATCATTTCAACCTACCTCTTGATGAGGGGGTGGAGCCTAGGCATTATAACACCTATGATGGGTTCAACTATTGCTAGGAAAATGTAATAATAGATAAACTATATGTGATTTGGTACTTGAATATGTACATCTTGGAGTAGTAGTGTGAGATAGCTATCCTACCCTCTGGGGACCAATTCTTAATACCAAGGAAGGTAGTTAAAGCCAGAAGGGGGTCTAGGAGGTATGACATCATGTAGAATTTCTTAGAAGTCTTTCTCTTGATGGATATGAATTATTTGGCTAGGAAGGTGTTGATCAAATCTCATATCAGAGGAGTAAATTTCTCCTCTACCAATAAATATACATATAAGACCCAAACCTTGTTCACGTAGGTGGTCGAAGAGGAACCAAACTCTCTATTCAACAAGGTCATAATCACCCTAATGCCTTCTATAAACTAAATGATAGGGATTTTTCCATCAAGGGTTATAAATTTTGAGGCCCTTAATGGATTTAGGGTCTTAGGATGGAGTCCAAGTCATTGATATTGGTCCATTCTCTCATTTTGTGAAGGTCCACATGGGGAAGAGGGAGTTTGTGGTACTTTTAAAAAGCAAAAGGGGAAATGTATGACACCTCTTTTGAGTTCCCCTCCCTAATAATCCATTCACCATCAATATTATAATCAAAAAAAATGGGGGAAAGAACATTATGCAGTGCATTGCCTCTAGTTTTGCCATGGCATGGTGGAGGTCAACCATATAGATTGTAGCCAGGTCATTATATCATCTGTTGGTAGTGGTGTTTCTTTATTATTCCCTTGATATGGGCTATAATTATTTTATCATGAAGAAAATCTCAAATCAATTTTTGATGTCATGGATGTTTAATGCTACAAGGTCCAATTCTATATCATTGAACACTTGGCCCTCAATATCAACTGTCAAATAGATCTTTGCTTCCTCCTTTAATTATTATCTGCTAATAGCCATGGCCTCAATTTCTTACTAATTTTTCACACTGGATCATAAATGATCTCTATGAAATCCCCCTCGCACTGGATCACAAATGATCTTTATAAAAGCCCCCTCCCACTTAGAAAACACAATGGAGTTGTCATTTGATTTAATTATAGTAAATTGAGCCTATTGGGTCACTTTATACAAGGTCTAAGGTTTGGATCTTTAATGGAAAAATATATCTAGGATTTGGCTTATATGTGTTCTTGATTTAATTTGAACCTTTGCCTATATACCTTTGTTTTTTTGAGCCCATGAGATCTTCAGTTTTGTCCTTTTATACTTGCATGGAGATTATGTGGCACTGGTCTAGATCTTTCATGACATTTTTTATAAATGTCATTTGAACACTAGTTGTTGGTATTTAAAAAATACCCCCTTTTTCACTTTGTAGGATAAAAATCTTGGCTTAGCATGAGTTATTGATCATGATTGGGGTCTTTGTATTTGATAGGTTTACTGGTCTTAATCCCTGCAATTATGATACTTGGCATGTCTACATATCTTCCTCATGCTCTAAATATTTTGGTTAGTCGATCGTCAAATGGGTATCAGCCACATGGCAAGCTTACAGGCTTTTGAAAAGTCATCAGGTCATCTTCACACCATTGGATCAAATCCAGTGATGAGGCATAAACTATAGGATCTATAAAATATGAGATTGTTAAGTCAGCTCATTAATAAAGTTAAGGATTAGGCTTATGTTTTTTATGCTAAGGTTTATTTTGAATTTACCAAGTATTAGACAAACCTTAGACTACAAACTTAAACCTAAGTGGTGATTAAAAGGGGGCAAGGTATGGATATTCTAGGCTAAGGTTTGCATTGTGTTTAGCAACACCATGAAAATATTAGGCTAAAATATCTATGTCACGTGCCATGAACCATTCTCAAATTAGGTTCACCATGAGATGATGATTTGTAAATGTTTATAAGGTGAGTTAATGATTTGAGGTCGATTATGCAAAATTTAATGCAAGTCTTAAGGCATAGCTCAGGCTTGGTATATATCATTGCTTTAGAAGTTGAAGCCTTCCATTACGAACATATTTTGAGTATTTTCCTTAGCTTATAGGGTTCCAGATTAAAATAAGATTTTGGGATGTCATTTGAACCCTTAAGTAAGATATTTCATTAGTTTAAAATTGATGGTCTCATAGTCATCGAATACACTCTTACGAGTGTCTATTGATGGTCACACAAACATCAAGTTTAAACTAGTGAAAGTTTCATTTTAACAGACTTAAATTTGATGATCATGCGAGCATCAAGTTTAGCTTTTTAGACATTTGGGTAATAGTCATGTGAATATTAATTTTAAGTTTGTTAAAACCTTTAGTACTAAATACGAGGGTGCCACTTGGCATTCCCATGGAGCTTCCTAGGGTTTTGGTGTTACTTCGCTCTATTGGATCAAATATCATGATAAAATTATAGTTGTTGATCATGATTTGGGCCCTTTCTTTTGATTGGATGTAGTGTTAAGTGGGTACCTCTTGTGTTTAATACTCACATGTAATGGCACTGTGTGTCCATATTTTAGGCTCCCTATGGCCTTTTGACTTTTTAACTACACTTTGCTTTATCTGATCAAGTCTTGTAATAAAGTGATAGTTGTTGGATCACCAAAGATGCATGTGATTTAAGCTAAATTTTGCATCATCCTCATGCTGTTGGATCAAATCTATTGATGAAGTGATAGCCATAAGATATAAAAAATATGAATAAGTTAACATTAGGATTGTGGGAACATAAAAAACTTAGGCTTAAGATGCTAAGAGTAAGGTAGTAATTATATTAATAAATACGTTGTGGGCTTAGTATTAAAGTCTTAGGCTTAAGTTGAGATATATTAAAAGGGACCCTATAAATGAACATTAGTTAGGCTATTAGGAAATTTTTAGGGAGACAAAGTAATTATTAAAGGGATCAAGTTTCTTTTTCGAGTTGTGTTGAAAAACATGACTTAACCAAGAACATGTGTTTCATACTTAAAGTCTCTATGTTGATTTTTTTTTTTTTAAATTGCTAATTTGGGTTCTCGCCTCTATTCAAATTTGAATTAAGGGTTTGTTATGGTTTTATAACATAGACTCCTTGGCAGTACATGCCATGAAACATGTATTTAAGAGCCTAGTGAACATTATTAGCACAGTTAGTCCATACTAAAATAAAATTAAAATATATAAGCATCTACTTAAATAAAGTGGATGACCTTCAAACTTCCACCATAGACTTTGACATGATAAAATTTCCATGTTTTATATTCAATATTTCTCAAGGGTCCCAATTCAATAAAATGGGGGTATGTTGGTCCCAATAGAACCCTATGCTAATAGACAATGAGGAAAAAATATGATAAATGGAGAAAAAGGGGTTAGTGGTTAAAGTTGTGATTGACCTCAACAACCTCTATGTTGATCATTGCCTACATATCAATACTCCAAAGAGGGATCAAATCCATGTAATTATCCCATGTTACAATTATGTGTGTGAAATTCTGAGGTATTATTAGATGTTAGTGCAATTTTGGAGTAGATAAGTGCTTCAACAATGGCTTGTGACCTTGGAGATGTATTCATACTTAGTTTAGGGATACTTGGGTTGTATAGACTTAGAATTGGGAGGAATAAGTATCTTTTAATCCATGTGAAGTTAGAATAATTTTAGTATATTTTAATATGAAATCCTCTTGTCATATAGTGAGTAAATGAATGGAAAATATGTTTATATTATGATTTTTGGGTAAATTCCTCAAACAATACTTGTGAAACATGAAAAATCCCTCGTTAGGTGAATTTGAATTTGAGTTATTATCCATTATGTGGTGGGAGGATGTAGACAACAAATTTAGACACTACTAGTAAGTGGGATAGTCTTGAAGAAGTGACCTTATCTGAGAAGTAAATATAGATAAATTAGAACTATGGATTAGTCTAATAATGAGTTTAGGTTGTTTAGAATGAAGAATAGGAATATTTTTCATTAAAGTTTCTTAAGAGTAAGGGTCATTTGAATATAAATAGAAGAATAAAAACTTAGATCCATGGATTTGAGCATGATCAAGTGTGTAAAAAGGATTGGTCACAAATGCATTATTTTAGAAATAAAGCTTAATTTATGTGTCTAAAATTCCCTATTGAGTTTCCTATATTACCACCTCTATAATATAAATAATTTAAAATTGATCTTGTGCTAGAGGCAAATCCTATATCTAGGGCTCCTTATAATATTACCACATATGAGTTCTATAACCTCAAGATACAACTAGAGGATCGTATTGAGAAGGGACTCATCTACCATAATGTTTCACCATAAGGAACACCTATCATATTTATAAATAAAAAGGATGGTTATATTTGCTTGTGCATATACTATAGACACTTGAATAAGGTAATGATCAAGAATAATTCCCCCCTCATAAACATTAATCATCTCTTTAACTAGATGTGAGAAGCTAGGGTATTCTCCAAAATTGATCTCAAGTCAAGATATTATTAGTTGAGGATAGCCAAAGAAAATATTCATAACCACCTTCCTAACTTGATAAGTACATTATTTTAGTTATTAAAATTTGGTATTAGATAATTTGAAATGTTAGTTTTTACCTACCCTCAGCTTATCTGACTTGTGTGTGCATATATGACTCTCATTCACTATTCTCTCACACTCACATGTTCTCCATGGGTCTAGCCCTCTTTAGTTTCTATCAGTCACCTAAAAGGATTTACCCCAGTCTATGCCAAACTATTCAATTATCGTACTCAAACATCTCCATATCATCAAATCAATATTCCTATCTCCCAGATATAACTATCAAACTTAGATGATACTAGAATTTTAATATCATCTACACCTAACATTTTCATTATGAACCATGCAATGATAACATTTAAAATTCACATCATTCTTATGGGTTGGCCTATGTGTTTATCATGTCAGTATGGCATGATAAATTACCTAGAGAGTCTCTTATAAATATAAATTAGTCCTGAGCCTATTTCTTATCTAGCAAGCATCTATCAAGCCTACATAAACACTTGTACCTTCAAATGTATTGTCCTATTCTTTCCAATTTACCAAATAGTCACAATAAGTAGGTCTTATCCAAGTTTGAATCACCTCAAAGTTAAGCCAAAGTTTTCATTTTCTAAGTGTTGAAATCTATATCACAGGCTACATACACTGAATGATCATTATTGCACACATTCACCTAATGAAGAGAATTAAATGTGGATTGACTTCCCTCTTTAGAGTATTGGATATGTATCTAGTGTTCAACCATTCAAAGGTGAGTGGTTTAGGTCAGCTCAACCCACCTTTATCTCTCTTTTGTATGCCTAAACCTAGTGTCAAAAGTGGATCTAGGGTTTCAAGTGAATAAAATAAATTTTAGGTATTGCATGAATAATTAGACCTTAGGATCACACAAACATACATAAAATGAGTAGTTACATCAGCCCATATTGGAAAAAAAATCAAGATATTCATAAATGAAACCATCATATTTAAGGCATAGCATCATAGAGCAAACACCAAATGTTGATGGTAGTGTGTCCAAGCAAGCATAGAACTCTAGCTCTTGATCTGAGCAAATCATAGTCTAATTTATTGATTTCCCTAACACCTATATATAGTGTTAGTCCTTCACATAAAATATTAACACTAAGTATTTTATTATTTTTATTACTTTTCATATTTAACAATTACAATTTTCAAAATAGTTTGTCTTTTACATTCATATTTATAATTTAGTTAATACATAATAATTTAAATTAATTACACATGGTTTTTATCTTATTAGGGTTATAATTAATCCAAAATAGGGTAAAAAATATTGGTGAACCTACATATTATCTTGAACATAGCCAAACCTTAGGGTTTCTTTCCTTTTTCTAGGGTTTTTTATTTTTGCCATATGGTTTGATTTTTAGACCTGATTTCAAATCATTTCCTTCTTCATAAGTGAAAAATCTATTTTTTCCCCAATTTTTCCTTAGGGTTTCATGCCCATTCTCCTATTAGGGATTTCCTTTGTTAGGGTTATTCCTTCATTGGCTAATGCTTTAATCAAAACAATTCTATTTTTTAAATGCTCTGAGGTGTTTTGTATTCATATTGAGTGGATAAAATCCTATTTTTGTTCACCAAAATAATATACAGTTATTTTAGACTTTAGAATTTACTATTTTTTATTAAAATCCATATAGAGGGTGAATGTTTCATATATTTTTAATTTAAATTCAATGTTTCATTTATCTATTTATTTCTATCAAAAACCTCTTTTAGTTTCTAAAAATATGTCATAGTTTGCTTTAAGTGGTCAACTCTTTATTTTTCACATCGTATGGTGGCTATAATGGATATTCACCATGTATATTTTCTATTTTAATCAATGATTGTTATAATTACATGTTGTTGGCCTGAAATATGAAGTATATTTCATAATCGTGTAATGAAATGTATCAAATTCATGTACGATAGAACTAGGCTGAAATTACTAATGATCAATTTTTATATCTCCTTAGAAATACATCTTCTATGAATGTGGAGTCCCAAGTACTCTCATATATGCCTTATTTGGTCCCACTTAAAGGTTTTGATAGCTAACATCCCACTATTATGGAGGTCTACATTTTCAAAATCCCAAGAGGTAGGTAGACTCATTCTATATTATAAATCATAGGTCATTATAATGTTCCTCCTTATCCCCCTCCACCTCCCACACAACCTCTTGATGGCCATTGTATGCATATTCAATCGGAAGTGCCTAGAGTTTACACTTGTGAAAAAATTATAGATCAAATAGTTACTATGATCAACTCCATATAGGCATTCCAAAAGTAACTGAGTCTAAACATTACATCACTTTAAGATAACATAACATATATCAAGAACTTTGAGCATACTAGTATCAATTACATTTATGCTTCTCATTTCAATATTTTGTGCTTCAAAACTTTCATCTCAAGCATGGGTTGAAAAACATAAGACATCTACAACCAAGGGTTAAAATATCTTACATAAGGTTAATAAGACACCAAATGAAACTCTAAGAGACATTTTTTGAAATCAGTTGATCGCCTTGCCTACTATGTGTCCTGCTAATAAATCAAAATATTATTATTCTTATCATAGAATGTAGGAACATCATACATATTACTTTTGGGATTTAAAGAGAAAATAAAAAATATTATTTATATTAGTGATCCTACATTGGATACATCCATTAAATTAATACCATATTTAAGCATGCCTCTTATAAGTGAGCAACATACTCAAACTATGGCTATATCTTCTAAGGAACTATTGTCACCAAATCCTGCACCCTAGAAGAAGTTGTATAGGATTCTTTCATATTTTGGAAACATGGGAACATTTATAGGTATGTGGGTGTACCTACATTGGATATGAACCTCTAAATTTAAGAATTATCTCCCTAAATGTATCATGTAATGCTTATCACTTAAACTATTGCTTACTTATGGGGAAAAGAGTAAGAGAATGCATAAATTAAACCTACTCTAAAGGAGGTGATGCACCTAAAATGTCTTCCATATGACCATAATATTTCCACCATGATGAAACAAAGAATACAAACTAGTCTCTAAGTCTTAATAGTATCTAACATGAGTATTTTAATATAGAGGTGACATGTGAGCAAAAACACAAGGCAAATGAACAAGAGGGTAGATTGCACACTCCAAAGATAATTGTACACTTGAAAAAGATTTACACACTATAATACACTCTATATGACCTATTATACTAAGAACTCTTTCTCAAACATGAAAGTATAAGGGAAGGAAGGATAGAGAATTATCACTTCTCACCACCATACATCACTTGCAAACTTAGATTATTATTCAAAACTTAGAAACAAACTTGGATTGATGTTCAAAGGTAAAATATGACATCAATCTAGCAAGGATTATCCATACATCGTGTGGTCTCTTTACAAGGGCCAAAATGGAATCTACTTATAGCATTTGAGAGAGACAAGTGGGAAATAATAAGCCCCAAAAGGGAATCAAATAATTTCAACCTCCTTTGAATCATAGTTGTAACTACTTCTACAAATATGCTCATTCAAGATTCTTGATTGATCTGGGCTACTTTAAGTGGTTGCCTAGTTATAACATTCTTTCATTGATGTTCCCTAATGGTTAAAATGGTAGGGTCAAGTTGTTATAGCTTAATCTTGGCATCAATATAGTTATAAACCTTGGATCAATTTTTAGAGCTTTATCCTGATACTAACTACTCTAACTAGCTTGTTGAGGCATGCAAGAGAGAAGAGAAGGATCTTTTTCATGCAATTGATCTTGGAGATGAGACTATTGGGGTCCACATGTATGCCCTGATGGCATCCTTAAAATTCTAGCTCTTGTCTAAATGGATCATGCTCGAGCTTGTCCCCATGATTATAGGTCCATTATATCCATTATGTCATTATAGGAATCGAGGATTCATATATGCATAGACCCTTCTTTAAAAAAATTGAACACAGTCCTAAAATGACACTACAACCTACAGATCTTTAAATTAAAGGTCCATATTAAGCTCCAATGGTAGTCTTTTATATTCCTTGTTCCTGATTGTATCACTATGCTCTTTTCATGGCATTGGATTAAGATTTAATAGTGGATCAATGACCTTGTAATACCCATTTGCCTTCGACAAAAATGGGCCTTGGCTTCTCAACCTTTGTTTTTATTGGTCATAAATATAAGATATGGGTCTTTGACTTACTGACCAATTTCACACCATTTATTTTATTTAGTACGATGGAGTGGGAGTCATTGATATTTTCCTTGACTTACCAACTATACCCCATATTATGCCACATGGTAGCCCCATATTTGATTTTAGGATCCACTATCAATCTACTAGCCTCATGTGCTTATGCCATGTGTAAACCTCTTGATCCCCTTGAATGTTTGACTCATGATGTACCATTGGATTAATATGTATGATCAAACAAAGACTGTTAGATCTTTTGAAACCCACCGTTTAAACTTCAAAGGCTAATTTATAGGCAACTATTTGATGGTCTAGCAACCATTATTGGCATTTGTACGACCATCAAATTTAATCTCAAAAGGATTTGTTTTTCTTGGGCTTAAACTTGACATTTTCATGACCATCAAATACGTTCATGAGCTCATCAAATGATGGGCATGCAGATGTCAATTTTAAGCTCTAGTGGTCTTTTTTAAATTAAATGATTATTTTTTAGAGTCTAAATTTGATGTTAGCATTAACATTCCACATTTTTTGACCAACTTTGGAGGCTTATATCTAGAAGCACAAAGGTCATAGAAGTACCAAATTTTTAGGAAATGTTCTTGATGCTAAAAGGGATGAACCCATTTGATCTACTGGTCTTGGGAGCCTTCTAAGTGTTTTTATAAAATTTTCATGTGAGCTACCTTGTGCAATTTTTCATGACGTCCATGTACCTATCATGGTCAAAAATGGCCAAGTGTGTAAATTTAGTGAATTCTATCTAAGGATCGAACTTTGAACATGCATAACTTTTGTTGTGCTTAGACACATGGCCTGAAACTTAGTGAATTACAACTAGGGACTAAGTTAAGCAAACCCATGTGACCATTTTCCCTTTATACTACCATATGTGTGAGATATAGCATCATCAAATGGCTCACTCAACTCTATTTGATCTTCTTTGGAAATTGGCTAAGTGTGGAAACTTAGCAGATTTTGACTGAGAGATAACTTTGAACATTCATATCTTCTATTGTGCTTAGATGTATGACTTAAAATTTGGTGCATAATAAGTTTGGACTAATGTTATCACAAATATATGACCAATTATCCCTAACTCATCCACATGTGGTAATGATAATGGCAGCAAACTACCTTCTCAAAAATTTTACCACTAGACCCAAAATGTCTAGGTGAACACAATGAATAACCATGCTCTAACTACATTGATCATGATGAAGAACCAGATGAATGTTATGCACTTCCACACTCATTCCAATCACTCTTATCATCCCATAGGGTCTCTACAACACTTTTTATCTTCTCATCCATTACCAACCTGATCCATGCTCTAACTATATTGATCATCATGAAGACCTACCACTTGCATATATGACCCTAAAATGGTCCCTTAACACTGAATGACACAAATACCAAGTTAGAATATTATTAAACTATAATGGCATAGGAAATGACATAAAAATTATATAACACACCCTATGACATTATAAAAATCCCCTATACAAGATCTAACTATAGGAGGTTGACCCATTTTAGCCTGTGGGGAAAAAATGGTTAACATTCTTGGTGATGATAAGATTATTTTATGAGATAGTTTGGTTAAGGTTTAAAAACACTTTGTGGCCTCAACACTACTCCATATATCATGAGGGTTGAAGTATTTGTCTTCCCAACCCATGGACTTACCTTAATTACACAAATTTATGACATAATTAGCCCAATTCTCTAATTGATTCAATAAGGAATCACAATTATCCAATGCTTCAACAAGGAAGCATAATCTCCAATAAGTTATAAGGCAACATGATTTACTCACTTATAGGTGTAATCCTTCCTTTCTCTTAAATTTCAAATTTCAATTATGGTTCAAATTTCATATTTCATTTTAAGGATATTAACTACTACATGATCATTTCAAATTTATTAGGAGTAATTTATACATTTGGAGTGTTCTCCCAAATATGAAATGTTTTTTTCACACTCAATTACATATCTATATCTTTTTACTCTAGTATTTTTATTGCATTTAAATACTAAATTAAAAGGTAAATTTGTAGATATTAAAATTTGGTATTAAATACTTTGAAGTGTTAGTTTTAACCTACATTCAGCTTACATGACTTGTGTGTACATATATGAATCTTGTTCAGCATTCTCTCACATCCATATGCCCTCCATGGGATTGACCCTATTTAGTTGATATCATTCACCTATGACAATTCCCATCATCTATACCAAACTAGTCAATTATCATATTCAGTCATCTCAAGATCATCATACCAAATGTTCCTATCTCTCATATAGAGAAGGCAAATATAAATGGTACCAAAATTCCTATATTGTCCAAATTTAAAGGTTATATCCCACACCAAACAATATTTTCATTTCAAATTCAATTCATTCTTAAGTTTCATCCTATACATTTAGTATGTCAATGATGTGATAAATTACCCAAAGATCCTCTTATAAATATAAGTTAGGCCTAAGCCTATTCCCTATTTGGAAACCATCTATAGATCCTATCAAACCAATTTCATGTTCAAATGGATTGCCCTATTATTTCTAATTTACCAATTATTCATAAGAATCAAGTTTAAGCAAGAACTAAATCACCTCAAATCCAAGCCAAAGTTGTCATTTTCCAAGTGTCAAAAGCTAGATCACATGTTACATACATTGAATAAGCATTATTTCACACATTCACCTAATAGGAAGAGCTACATATGTTTAACTTCACTCTTATGAGTATTGGATGTGTATGTAGTGCTCAACCATTCAACTCAACCCACCATTCTTCCCCTTTTGTAGGCCTAAACCTAGTGTCAAAATTGGACCTAGGGTTTCAAGTCAATGAGATATGTTTATGGGTATTGCGTGCATAATCAGACCTTCAAATCTCACATACAAACATAAAATGAGAAATTGCATTAACCCATATTGGAACAAAAAAATTGCACATGTGAAACCATCAAGTTGGGAACATATCATTAGATGGTAGTAACCAAAGGCTAATGATAGTGTTTAATCAGGCCCAAACTCTAGTTTCTAATCTAAATGACTCATAATCTAGTTTCATGCTTGCTCTTCCACTTGTATATAGTCTCATTCTTGCACAACAAAATAATGCTAATTATATTAACCTCATTAGTACTTTTCATGTCTAGCAAGTGAAATAGTCAAAGTAGTTTTAGTATTTTACATTTATATTAATGTTTTAATGTAATAAATAATAATATGAATTAATTACATAGATTCTATCTTATTAGGGTTAAAAATAATCCAAAATAAGGTAAAATAATTATGAGTTCACAATGGTGTTGTTTGGTTTGACCAATGTCCATGCAGTGTTAATGAGCCTCATGGAGAGTGTCTTCAGACCTTTGTCGATAGATTTGTGTTAATTTTCCTTGATATTTTTGTCTATTCATGAATTGAGGAAGAACATGATAATTATTTATGCCAAGTCTTGTAAATTTTATGTGAAAACAAGTTATATGATAACCTAATCAAGTGTGCATTCTTTTAGATGTAAATTTAGTACATTGGTGACATTATTTCAAATAATGGGATTTTTGTATACCCCTCAAATATTTGAGCTCTTATAGCAAGTCAAACACCTACCAATGAGTCAAAAGTGTGCATATTTATGGGTCTAGCAAGGTATTATAACCACTTTATATAGTATTTCTTTCAGATAGTGCATCCCAATAATTACCTACAAAGGAAAGGGAAGAAATTTGTTTGGTTAGTATAGTGTGATCAGGCCTTTCAAATGTTGAAAGAATGTCTAACTATCACACTAATCTTAGTATTACCTAACCCAGAAAGAGAGGTCTTGGTATTCATGAATATATCTAAATTTGGTTTAGGAATAGTTCTTATGTAAATAACCATGTGGTATCTTTTGATTACAGTAAAATCAAGGACTATGAGTTTAAGTATCTAACTCATGACCTTGAGTTGTAAAAAGTAGTTCATGCACTCTCAATATGGTGACACTTTATCATAGGTAGATAATTATTGTTGAAGACTGATCACTTGAGTTTCCAACACATTTTTACTCAAACCAACCTTAAGTCCCATCAACTATGTTGGATGGAGTAATTATGTGAATATCACTTTGATATCCAATACATCAAAGGAAATCAAAAAAAATTCAAATATGTATTGATCATGAGACATCATGAGCTTGTAGTAATGATCATCATGGATGCACTATATAGGCAACATCAAAAGATGTAAGCAATAACTCTATAGATATAATTTTAGGATAGGATTCTTTAGTAGCTTATTATGAATAGTTTTTATCAAGAGGTTTGATAGATGTTGGAGTCACAAAGGGGCCTAACGGGAATTTTTTTAGGCTACTCCTTGGATTTAGATGGTTTTTTTAGGCATAGAGGGCACATCTATGTGCCTAATTCTAGTGGGTTACATGATTTAATGTTTCTAGACTCTCTTCAATCCCCCTATTCAAATAATCTTGGGGTAAATAAAATACATGCATTATTGAGGTAGTTTTTTATTAGGTTGGTTTGAGGGGCACCATTGTAGACTTTGTGTCTCAATGTCTTGAGTGCTAATGAGTCAAATTAGAACACCAACATCTAGTAGGTGTTATTTACCCACACAATATTATATAATGGAAGTGGGAAACCATTCTTATGGACTTCATAATTGGTCTACCCATCTCATCTGATCATCATGACATAGTCATGGTGATTGTGTAAAAATTGACCAAGGTGGCCCACTTCTCACCGATGAAGACCACCTATAATGCTACACTAGTGGTGAAGTTATTCCTTTAATACATTATTCAATTACATGGGATTATAAATAATATCATATCATATAGTAACCATGTTTAAACCTCTATCTTTTGCACTACACTTTGGAAGGCATTGAGCACACAATTCAACTTTATCATCACATATCCAATGGACACTAATGGGTAAATAAAGCAAGTCAACCAAGTTTTGGATGATATGTTGCACATGTATGTTATGGATTAGTGGTCATGTTGGTAGGAATACCTTTAATTGGTTGAGTTTTCATACAATAATAGTTATCATAACTCTATTGACATGGCCCCATATGAGGCTCTCTATGAAAGACCTTTTTAGACTCCTTTAAGTTGGGATAAGATTGAGGATAGAATAGTGATTGAACCTACTATTTTACATGACATGGAGCATCATATAGTTCTCATTTTAAATATCCTATAGGAGGGATAGGACTAAACAAATAAATACATTGATGCAAAGAGGATAGATTGATGCTTTATAGTTGGTGATAACGTTTTTCTAAGAATGTGTTTGCATAAGATCCCAATCCCAATCCACTATGGAAAAGGCTCTAAGCTTGTGCTTCAATTTTTTGGGCCCTTGGAATTATTTCACTGACAGGATGTATTGAGATTAATTTTTATGTGGTACATTACTCTATTTGTGATCAAAATGTTATGATACATAGTGTTTCTTATTGAGGTATACACAACAAAATTGCATAGCATGTTAATTCTAATATTTAAATTATTATGTCTAGGAAATGTATTTAATTAATTATCATGTTAAATAATGATTTTTATTGTTTATCATTAGATAAATATTTATTTAATGGATGTATTTTATGGTTTAAATTGAGTGTGTAGGATACAAGTGGCCAAGATAGTGGAAAAAAATGTGCACATAGAGTCTTGGGGGACAACTAATTCCTTGTCAATGCGTTCATAAGCCACCTTGGTCATTTCTTTGTAAATGTGATTATTTGTTACATGCAAGTGGTTAAATTATGTAATTATTTTTTGTGTAATAATCTGATTTTAAACTATTAATTATGTTTGCATTTATTTGATTATCAATATGTGACTTGTGTGCTAAATGTGTGTGATGTGTCATACTTGTGTCATGTAAACTCACTTATGCCTAAACCATCACTTTCCGTGATAATATCTTATCCTAAGTTATTTTAAGGATTCATAAGCATATATAGGGTAGGTTGAGTTCCCCACAAGTCCCTTTCAAAATGGATACTTGGATTGGATCTTGGAGGCCACTTTTTAGGGATGATAATGACAAGTGGGAGTCTTACTAGGTGATTTATATGTTCTAGGGTCATAGGGCTTAGGGAATGTTATCTTTCCCATTAGTTTTAAATCTCATTTAAGTTCAAAAATCATCCAAAATCAATAAATTTTATGGGATTTAAAGTTACATATGAGGGTCTTGAGAAGAGAGTTGAAATAATTTTGGTATACGAAGTTTGTAAGAGTAAAAATGACATGTTCAAAAGATATGGATAGGTATTGGAAAAGGAGATTAATAAATAAATTATTTAAAAAATCCTTTATATCCTTCTACTTATGCAAGGAAATTTAGCTTAGTTGGGGTTACTTTTTTTCTTAGATAGAATTTGAAGGAGATTGGGAGAGGGAGATTAGAATTTAAAGCTTGGATCAAGAGAAAAGGAAGCAAGATATATAGGTATGACATCCTCATCTTATTCCTTTTTATTTTGATATAAATGTGTTGATTGAATATTCCTTGTGCATGAAATTTTTGTATGGTGTGTGCATATTATGTTAAAATGGTGTCTCTACCTTGGAACCCATGAGAATAGTTTGTGGGCCTTTGCATTTTCTTTGTACTTGTTTTACTTGTCTTGGGAGGAATCATTGAAATGTGATCTTATTGTGTATGAGTCAATGCCCAACTTGAACTTTTTTAAATGGGTTGATGGAGGTGTATCACACTTTTAATTGTGCTTGAGGCACATGGTTGTTTTAGTGAGAGTGGGGCTTGTATGTGTAAGCCATATAGGTAGTCCACCCATTTGATTACATAAAGTTGGGAATGATTTGTTTACATGGATGTTGGAGGATGTTTTTGGTTTGGGAATGGTGGTGGATGTGTAGTTTTGTTGGCATGGATGGTGGTGTTTGGATGTGATGATGTTTTAGAGATATGTGTAAGAAATGGATGTGGGTGTGTATGTGTGTGGAAGAGAAGGAGATTAAAGATTTATTGGAGAAAATCTTATTAATGTTTATGATCCCTCCACTCCCCCTTGTTTTGAATTTTAAGGAGAGGCTTTGGCCCTTAAAATATTTTTTTATTTTTCTCTTATTAGAGTTTTAAGGATATTGTTTAACCCTTAAAACTCATTTAGTGTTTCTATTTTAATCTTGTAAATAATGTCTTGAGTTGTGTTTTATGTTGATGATATTTTGTATAATGTGGGTTCCTCTAAAACCCTCATTGGTTATGAAACCTTTGAGATTTTTTTGTTAGTGGTTAGATTTGTGCACATTTGGCCTTGGATGTTTGCTAGTGATTTTGACAAAATCATCCTAAGTTTTTATGGGTGGTGAACACTCCACACTATGGCATTCACCCTTTTAGAGACTTTGAATTTGTTTGTTGTAAGTGCATCTTGAGCCTCTAATCAACTTAGAGCTTTTGAAAAACAAATACTCTTTGTAGTACTTTGTAAAAGTTATATTTGGATTAATAAGCCCTTTGTAACTTGTTAATTTCTACTCTTGAGAACGGGTTATGTTGTAATGAAACCCCTTTTTTTAAAAAATTGCATTCTTTTCACACTCCATTATTTTTGTGACAAGCCATTTGAGAAGTGATATATGTAATTCTCTACTGATAAATTAATGAGAAAGTGGTATTGTAGTATGTTCATTGTATTGTTTACTAGTAGCACTAGAAGGAAAAGGAATGTGATTGGAAGTCTAGATTGTTGCAAAGTATGAAGGTTTACTTCAAATTATGAAGGTTTAATTATTGATGTACTAAATACAATGTAAATGAGTGATCCCTCTCTATATATCTTTCTTATTTGTCACGTGTGTTAAAAAAAATGTTTAAAAAAGCCATGGTTAACATTCTCATTATTCTTACCTTTGCATGTGAAAAAGTTTAGATGAAATAAATATATATTATTTTCTCGCCTTTCCTTTCCACACTTTTGGAGTTGAATAATATTTTTCCTAATTGATTTATGTGAGAAAGATTTCTAGTTATGACATCTTATAAATCCCATTATACTTACTCATCCATCCATATGGAAAGAACATAGTCATTTGATGCATTGTGAAAGGTATAATGTATAACTATATTTGACTTAAATGTTAAACAATGTTTCTATGATTTTAAGAAGGAAGTAGCTTAATAATACCATTATTTAAGATTTATATTATTCAAACTCTTGTATGTGAAAAAAGTAGGAAGAAAGTAGATTACTTATTCTTGTTTTACAAGTAATGATTGCATACTTCTTGTTGAAAATAATGTAGGAAAAGGAAGTTTATTTCTGATATTTTATTTAGTTATTGTTTGCTATTGTAAATGCTCTCTCTCTACCCTTTTTCTTAAACAATGTGTTTCCATATTTGTTTAATATTAAAAATAACATAAATAAATATATATATATATATATATATATATATATATATATATATCTTTATCTATTTATTCATTAAAAAATAGAGAAGAGAGAGATTATAATTACAATAATAATATGCATAGTTATGCGATCATATTTTAATCAACTTAAACTATATATAATTTAACTTTATATATGCACATTAATATTATATTATATAAATTTTACCTTTATATATGTACATTAATATAATTTAACTTTATATATATATAAAATTAAAAAAATAATAATATTCATAGTTATGTGGTTATATTGTAATCAAATTAAACTCTGATTATATATAATTATAAAAATAATAATATTCAGAATTATGTGGTTATGATCGCATAACTATAAATATTATTATTCATATATATATATATATATATATATATATATATATATATATATATATATATAATAAAATATTAATGTACATTAACATTTTAGTGTATATATATATATATATATATATATATATATATACACTAAAATGTTAATGTACATTAATATTTTATTTTATATATATACATTAATATGTTATTTTATAAATATATATATTATTATAAAATATTGATGTACATTAATATATTATATATATATATATATATATATATATATATAAATTAATATTTTATTATATATAAATAATTACAAGAGTAATAATATTCATAGTTATGCAGTCATATTTTAAACAAGTTAAATTATGTGTTTATATAATTTAACCTTATATATATTTATTTATTTATTTATTTAAATCTCAAGCTTTATAAATGAGATTAATAAAATAAAAATATGCATAGTTATGTGGTCATATTTTAATCAGTTAAATTTTGTTTATATATATATATATATATATATATATATATATATATATATATATATATATATATATATTAGGGGAGGGAGTATCGGCCAAAGGTTAGTAGCCTTCCCAATCAAACTTTAAATAGTCTACGGGATGGTTTGACCATCCAACCTACCTTAAGGAAGGGGATTGTTTTTGTCATCCCAACCCTCATTAAGGATGACAATGGAATATGGTGGTCTTGCCATTGGTTATAGCAGTGGGACAACCATATTCCTATCAAATCATATTGAGTCCAAGTTGAGTGAGGATCAATCCCAACCTGAGCTTCTATGGAGGATCCCCCATATCTAGAGAGAGCATAAGCTCAATTGGATTCAAATCAACATTTTATTCATTGTGAAAAGTTACATATATATAGGCTTTTATATTTCCTAATAAGAAGGAGATATCCTTATTAAAAAATCCTAAAAATCGCTCCTACTCTCTTTTTCTCCCTCTTAACATCTCTACACACTCTTATTTACATAAGTTGTTTAAACAATCCAAAAAACTTACATAATATATAACAAATATGTTTCCCACATAATATAACTTACTCTCAACAATACTAATGGGAATACTAATGTAGAATATTTGTAACATTCCCCCCACCCCCTTAGTGCTCACATGGGTGAATGTGTTTGTTACATAAATGAGAAACTTCACAATGAGGATCATCATGCATGATTTATTGAGATAATAATTGCCTCTCAGCATAGGCTTATTTAAAAAAATTGGCATAAATGACAACATTTAAAAATAAAATGAACATGTGTTATTTGACTAAATTGATTTTACTTATTTACTTTAACGACAAAACAACTTACAATAATTTTATTTTGTCTTTTAACTTTGATAAAAGTGACACTTAGAGATTTTATGAAATGAATAAAATATTTAAAATTAACTATTTGTGATTACTTTTCAAATAATACTAAACTTATAAAATAAGATGACTTACTTTAAAAACACATAACAAGACACTACACTAAAAACTATAATTAAAATTGACTGAAGACACTAACTTTGACAAGATGTAATTGGATAGACTCTAAATAATGACACATTGAATGAAAGTCAATTGATGAAAATGTGACTATTTTATTTGGACTAACGAATCTTGACATAACTTGAAAACCTAAAATAAGACACTAAAATACTATGACATTATATATTTTTTAACCATATATTTTGTTACACCTATAAACATTACAAGCCCTTAAAAAAATCTTTACCAAATAAAATTACCAAAATTATAACACTATAACTATAACATTAATCAATTTAAACTCAACATTTAAACCAATGACATATAATTCCCATTTTGACTATACATGACAATGCAAATAGATAAACACATGACACCTATATAGAATTCAACTTAAATAATAATGAAACACAAAACTAAACATTGAACTAAAACCTAAATACCACTTAAATATTGAATAAAATTGTAGGATGTGCAATGATAGTTTGGAAAGTGAGAGAATGGGCAAGGAAGAGTTGAATCAAGAACATGTTGTTGTGAAATTTTGCATTTCATGGAAACACCTCTAATTACACTACTATAGGTGATTGGAGATGTTTCAAATACATAAATGGTAAAATTTCATAATAAATATACTAACTCCAATGACTAATGGACAAGGCCTGATGAACCCATTCATAATTTTACTCATAAATAAATCTACATAGGAAATTTTGAAAATTAAATTTTCAAGAATTAATGTTCATCATGGTTGGTATTTATTGCATCCAACATTCATTACCTTTATTTCTCTTTCAATTTGGTTCTCATTAGATTCAATATTATTTTATTTGATTTATAACTTGTTCATCAGGTATTCATTTGACCTTATCAACATCAGTGTGAAATTTAAGTAAAACTTCCCAAAAAGTGCCTGATTTTTATCTTAGTGCAAAGACCAAACCTAAGAGATGAATTTTGACTATAAACACTTGGTACAAAAACTCATCTCAAACTTCAAAAATAAAGGAGAATCACAATGGCAAAATTTGTTCAGGGAACTCGATAATTGTAAAAGCATGTCAAGGAACCTGACAATTGTAAAATCAGGTCAGGGAACCTGACAGGTTCAAAATTAAGTCAAGGAACTAGATAGGTACAAAATTAGAGCATGGAACTTGAAAGATGCAAAAACAGGTCAAGTAACCCAAAAACTACAAAATTAGGTCAGGGAAAAGATAACTAAAAAGTAGGCAAGGAACTTGATAACTAAAAACATAGGGTGGGAAACCTCACAGGTGCATAATCATGATAGGGAACATAAAAAATACAAAATTATGTCAAGGAACTTGATAGATGCAAAAGCGGGGACCAAGTTCCCTTTGTTCATAACTTTTGCATCTAAACTCCATTTTGGCTCCCTTTTGATGCATTAAAAATATATTTTGATGAGAAATAAGTTATCCTAAGGACTTATGGTATAAAAATTCATATATAGTTTCAAAAATCAAGGGGGATAATCACACCAATAAAACATACAAAGGAATATGATAGTTACAAAATAGGTCGAGGAACCCAATAAATTCAAAAGCAGGGTCCAAGTTCCCTCTCTAAATAATTTTTACATATGAGCTCCATTTTGGATCCCATTTTTTGCATTGTAAAGATATTTTGGTGAGGAATAATTTATCTTAAGGACTCATGGTCCCAAAAGTAATCAAAAAATTAGGGGGAATTTTGGTGCAAAAGTAGTAAAAACTTTCAGCTACAAAAGTAACTCAAGGTTCCCATAGCTACTAAAATAGATCACTAAAAAGAAGCACAAATTTCCCAAAACTAAAAAAATATGTCATTTCAATATCAATTCAAAGTTCCCATAACTATGAAAAGAGGTCACTGCAAAAGTAGGTCAAAGTTTAAATAGTTACAAAAATTGGGTTAAAGTTCCTTATGTCCATAACTTTTGCATTTGAATTCCATTTTGGATCTTCTTCAATGCAATGGAAATATATTTTGATGAGGAATAATTTATCTCAACTACTCATGGTATAAAAACTTCATCTTAACATTCAAAAATCAATGGGTATAATTACAATTTAAAAAGTAGGTCAAGGAACCCCACAACTACTTAATAGGGTCTAAACTCCCTTTGTTCATAAATTTTTCATCTAAACTCTGTTTTGGTTCATATTCAATGTTTTCGTAAGATATTTTGATAGGGAAAATTTTATATTCAGCACTTATGGTCCCAAACCTAATATATTTTCTATGGGAATTTTCAAAGTTTTGACAACTACAAAGAAGGTTTAAAGTTACCTTTACTACTCAACAGGATTGCATTTTGACAATGTCATTTTTTAAACTTTTAAGTTATGCATTTCAGCAATTTCATTTTTACAAATTTTAAGTTGTGCATTCTAGCAATGTCACTTTTGTAACTTTCAAGTTGTGCATTTTAGAAATTGTACTTTGCAACTTTTAAGTTGTGTGTTTTGACAATGTCATTTTTACAATTTTTAAGTTGTACATTTTTGTTAAAGGACTTTTTTAACTACTCAAAATTTCATACAAGGTGGTTATGCCCTATAACCACCACCTTGTAATTTATAAATAGGACCTTTGGCAGTCATTCAATACATTCAAAATTTATTTCTCTCAGCTCATGGGAAAGTGTTGTTGTGTCTTTGTACCAATCGATTCATTTTCAATAAATCTTGTGAATACAATACAAATAATCTTATAATATGAATCAATTACTTTATGGGGTTTTCTTTTTTCTTTTTCATGAAATCAACTTTACAATTTCTGAATAAATAAATTGGTTAAAAATATGTACTATATTGATTAAGTGTAAACTATCTTGGCTTTGTAAACTTTGTATAGAAAATCTTAGAAGACAGAGTTTGTGTTGTATACACATAACCCAGTTTGAAAGAAGACTTTGAGATTTTGTGTAATCATTGATATTATTTGTTATGTGTTATCATTTACAATATTAAAAGGAATATTCCAACTAGGACTATTTAATGCCAAACAAAACCCTACTTAAAAGGAGGAAATAGAAACTTTATGTTTATTTCCAACTAGAAATACATAGGAGTTTATTATAACCTTGTGTCTTGAAGCCCCTTTGGTGATGCACTTTATTCATCTATTTGAAGTATGTCATTCTTGCCTTTATAAAGATACAAATTTCCATTATTAAACTATCCAACCTATTCTATTAAATTTGGGTCATTTACATAGTTTTATTTGTTTATCTTGTTGATTATCTCCCATTCTCTCTTTCATTTCTATTTATTCTCTTTCCATTCCTAATTTTATCCTTTCTCCTAATTTTTTTGACTTTTCATACTCTCTAGTTAAAAGTACCAAAAACCCAAAAACACCCATCATACAAAGGAGTTTCCCCTCTCAAACGTGAAGGAAAATCATGCTTAAACTCATGATTTTTCCAATGTTGTAAGTTTCATGTCACATCTAGTTGGGTAAGTCACAGATAAAATCTAAAAAAAATGATATAAAATCTTGCCAATAATTTTTGGTGACTCTATTGGAGATCGAGGTACCTTATGCACTCAATTTTTAGATATTTCAAGGAACCTCCCTTGGAATTAAAGTTGGCAACTCTATGGAATGAAAGTACCTAGTTCCTGCTTCTTTTTTATTTAAGAAATGGTGTTGGTTCACCCCAAACCCAATGTTATTTGTGTCCCATGGGAAAACATTTTGGGTCATTGGCTTTGGCCAAATATAGTGAGTTACCTTCAAGCTCAAGGAAAATATTTTTAAATTTTTATAGAGATAAATGGAAAGATGCAGATAATCATATCATTGCTTCCATAGTGTCCTGCAGCATCTTGGGAGTTATGCATGAAGATGTTTATGTGAAACTTTTTATTAAAACTCTCACTAAACATGTTATTGAATGGTTCTAGCACCTATAAGATGGATGAATTGTGACTCCTTGAAGAAAAATTCCCTAAATAGATTCATACTAATTTTGGTTGCATGTGTATTATTATCAAATTTATTCCAAATTCAATATAAATAAGAAGAATGGATGAGAGAGATAGTTGCACACTTCAAAAAATTATTGAGACTAATTCCTCAAGCTAATCAACCAAGTCTTGATAACCAAATTTGTCTCTTCATTAGCTCTCTACATTCAGATATCATATTCATCTTGATGAAGAACAAAATGAATGATATATAAGTTGCACAATAAGAAGTTCTTGACATTGAATATAACATGATTTTGTCTGTAATATTATCAAAACATGTTAAAATGCTTTAAGTGATGAATAAGTAATGAAACCTAATATAATTAATATCCCTCAACATTTAGAACAGAGATTTCAAAAACAAATCTTTGATCAAGCATATTAAAACATTAATAAATAAAAAGAGAAAGTGTTTCCTGTGATGTATGATTGTTTTAGTTTAAAAATAGTGGAAAAAGTGAACAGTTAGAAAAATAAGTGATTTTTAATAAATAAATGAAGAATTCAGCTTACCTCTTAGCAAATCATAAAAGTTTATTCATGTTCTAAAATATTTATTAAACATCATAGTTCTGGGAGAAAATGAGTTATCTGAGGAACAACCAATTGAACCATAACAAGAAAAAACAATAATGTAGAATGTGATGTTTTTCTTTTTGAATAAGAGGATAACATTGAACTAGTTATCTATACAGAAGAAGATCTCTAGTGTTTTAGAATGTAAGACTCAATGTTTAATGGTGAATATTTTCTTAAGTGTTTTTTTTATTTTCCACTAAAGAAGAATTTTTTGGAGAATCTAAATCTGAGGAAATCAAGCCTACATAGATTGAATCTCATAGTCATGTTGAGGTTTAAATCAAAGAAGATGCAAACATAAAACAATATGAGTGGTTCTTAATATTTATCTCAATCAAAATGGAAATTATCAAGTTAGAAGAGTGATGAAAATTATGATGATTCTTTTGACAGTGAATTATTTTCTAGTCATAGGAATAAAATATAATCATATTGTTTATCCAACTCAAGAAGAGATATGTGACTAATTCCTCTCTAAAGTAGATCCAATATATAACACAAATGCATTTAAATACATTCAATAAGACATTGAAGAGGTATATTAATTCTCAAAAAAACTCACAAAAGATTAGATAATTGGTAATGATATTGTTTCAAATCATGAATACACTACTAATTTGTTCATTCATGATTATCTCAATATGCATGGTAATTTTAAGTTCAACTTTCTTCCACCTATTTGGTCATTATTTTTTAATGTCATTGGGACTCAAATGTCAAATCCATTATTTTGAAAAGGTATGTACTTCTTCCAGATAGTTAGTGGTTTTATATAGCCATTTTGTTTTATTTTGCTCCTTATAAATAGTTCTACTCTCTAATTTTGGCTTGTTTTCCATTTTGGTGTGTGTTATTTCAATAAATGCAGTACCTTGTTCACTATTCTTTCCCTTTCCATGTGTTGGTATTTTTTATACACACATGTTTGTAGTTGTGTTCTTTACCTGGAAACTCTTAGTATACAATCATATTATTTTCATAAAGAGCTCAAGATAATCATTGCTTCAGAATGGATGACATAATTACTTTTTAGGAGATATACACTCATTTTCTAATGGTTAAGTGTTCATATTTATATTATTTTGGATGCCTACTTTGAATGAAAATGATTTGGAAATATACAATCCTATTCCAATTTTATAGTGCAAATCTTCCTTGGTTTTCGAAATGACATGCAGAAAAGAGCCTTGAAGCATTTCAGCCAAGTGGGTCTCTAACCCAAATATTTGATAGTGTATTTAGGCAATCATATTTACAATCATGAAAATGTTGATGTGAAGAATTGTTCTTCAGATGTCAAAATTAACAAGTAAATAGTTTTGTGAGAATCTTCAAGTGAACAAGTACATATGCAAAATTTTCAAATAAAGTGATATAGCTAGTAGTGTGTGTGCATTTCTCATACAATTGAGATAGGTGAACTAATTGTCAATTGGTCAGATCATGTTACATAAAAATTTTGAAGCAAGTGATTTGGCCCAATAGCTTGTGTTCATTTCTCATATGATTTAGATAGGAAAATTGGTTGCTAATTGAACAAAACAGGATGTGAAAATGTATGCTACACATTACTTACAAGAATCGACATCAATAAGGCACCAGTCATAAAAGATTATGGAGTTCTCTTACATTCTAAAAGGAATGTGGTCCCATAGTTAGAGCTAGTTATTGTCATGAAATTTTAAATTTCATGATAACACCCCCAATTACACTCCTACAAGTTATTGGAGGTGTTTCAAAGACATGAATGGTATATTTTAGAATAAATATACTGACTTTATAGCCAAATGGATAAGTCCTGGAAAACCCATTCATAATTTTGATTATAGAAAAATCTACGTGAGAAATTTTACATAATGAATCTCAAGAATTGGTGTTCATTGTATCCAACATTCATTACATTTAGTTCTCTTTCAATTCGGTGCTCATTGGATTTAGGGTTGTTCTATTTGATTTGTAACTTGTTCATCATGCACTCATTTAATCTTATTAACATCAGTGTGAAACTTGAGGTAAAATCAAACTTCCTAAAAAGCACTTGATTTTTATCACATGTGGAGACCAAACCCAAGAGATGAATTTTGACTATAAAAAATTCATCTCAAACTTAAAAAACCAAGGGGGGATAATCACAATTGTAAAAAAATGTCAAAGAATCTGACAAGGTGTAAAATTATGTTAGGGAACCCAAAAGCTACAAAAGTAACTTAGGGAACCCAATAGATTAAAAATTAAATTATGGAACCCAATAGTTACAATAAAATGTTAGGGAACTCGATAGGTGAAAAATTAGGACATATAACTTGACAACTACAAATGTAGGTCGGGGAGCCTAATAACTATAAAATTAGGTCAAAGAATTTGATAGATGAAAAATTAGGTTAGGGAACCTGAAAATTTAAAAATTAGTTTAAGTAAATTGACCACTAAAAATGTAGGTCGGGGAACATAATAGGTATAAAAGTGGGACAGGGAACTCGATAGCTATAAAAGTAGGTCAGGTAACCTAATAGATGTAAAAGTAGGTCAGGGAACTTGACGGCTACAAAATCATGGCCCAAGTTCCCTCTATTCATAACTTTCACATCTGAACTCTATTTTGGCTCTCATTTGATGCATTAGGGAGATATTTATATTAATTAATAATAAATGGGGATAATCACCATTGGAAAACATGAAAGAGAATCTGATAATTCAAAAATAGGCTAGAGAACCCAATAGTTACAAAAGTAGGGTCCAATTCCCTCCATTATTAACTTTTGCATTTGAGCTCTATTTTGGATCCTGTTAAATGTGTTAGAAATATATTTTGGTGAGAAAACAAACATCTTAAGGAATCATGGTCCAAAAAATAATATAAAAATTAGGGGAGAATTTAGAGCAAAATTAGTAAAAACTTTCAGTTGTAAAAGTAACTCAAAGTTCTCATAGCTAAAAAAATAGATCATTGCAAAAGTAGCACAAATTTCTTTACTTGAAAAAATAGATCATTTAAAAAAAAAATCAAATTTTGGATAGCTATAAAAAGATATCACTACAGAATTTGGTCAAAGTTTTGAAAGTTGCAAAATTAGGGTCCAAGTTCCCTTTATCCATAACTTTTGCATCTAAATTATATTTTGACTCCTGTTTGATGTGTTAGAAATGTATTTTAATGAGGAACAATTTATATTAAGGATTCATGGTATAAAAACTTCATATTAACCTTCAAAAACCAATGGGGATAGTTATATTTTTAAAATTAGGATAGGGAACTTGATAGCTATAAAATTAGGTTCCACGTTCCCTATGTTCATAACTTTTTCACCTAAACTCTATTTTGGTTCTTGTTCGATGCATGGAAATATATTTTTTTATGAAAAATAATTATATTAGGGACTCATGGTATAAAAAATTCATAATTATATTCAAAAATAAATGGGGATAATTATAGTTACAAAAGTAGGTCAAGGAATCCCACAGTTGCTCAACAGGGTCCAAGTTCCCTTTGTTCATAAATTTTGCATCCAAACTCCATTTTGGTTCCCATTTGATGAATTTAGGAATATAATTTTATGGGGGAAATTTTATATTAACTACTCATGGTCATAAACCTAATATGTTTTCTTTAATAATTTTCTAGTCAAAAAGTAATGCAAAAAAGGTAGTTACAAAAACAAGTCGAAGTTCTGATAACTACAAAGAAGGGTCCAAGTTACCTATGCTACTCAGCAAGATTGCATTTTTAAAATTTTATTTTTGCAACTTTTAAGTTGTTAATTTCAATAATTTCAATTTTGTAACTTTTAATTTATGAATTTTAGCAATGTCACTTTTGCAACTTTTAAGTTGTGCATTTTGGCAATGTCACTTTTACAACTTTTAAGTTCTACATTTTGATAATGTCATTTTTGCAATTTTTTAGTTTTTTTGTTAAAGCACTTTTGCAACTGATAAAAATTTCATAAATTGTGGTTGTGTCCTATAACCACCATTTTTTAATCTATAAATATGACCTTGGATTCATTCAATAGGTTCAAATTTTCTTTCTCTCAGCTCATGGGAAAGGGTTGTTGCATCTTTATACCAAGTTGTTCATTTTCAATGAATCTTGTAAATATAATATAAATAATGTTATAATATGAATTGAAATGAGGCACAAATGGTAAAGGAGTATATTTTGTTTCTCCTTGTTCTAGTTTTATGTATTTCACTATACACATTATATAGAGAGAGAGAGCGCGCATATATATAATGTGTATATAAAGAAAACACACACACACATGTATGTATGCATTTTATTATACACATTATATATAATACGTACATACATACATAAAGAGAACATATACATAATGTGTATAATGAATATATATATATATATATATATATATATATATATAGTGAGTGAGTGTGTGTTTGTATATATATATAAAGATAACATATACAAATGTGTATAATGAAATACATATACATACATACATGTAAAGAGAGAATATACATAATGTAAAAATAATGAAATACACACACACACACACACACAAAGAGAGAATATACATAATATGTATATATATAAAGAGAGAATACACATAATGTGTATAATTATATATATATATATATATACACATTATGTGTATTCTCTCTTTATATATATACATATTATGTATATTCTCTCTTTGTGTGTGTGTGTGTGTATTTCATTATTTTTACATTATGTATATTCTCTCTTTACATGTATGTATGTATATGTATTTCATTATACACATTTGTATATGTTACCTTTATATATATATATATATATATATATATACAAACACACACTCACTCACTATATATATATATATTCATTATACACATTATGTAAATGCTATATATATTTTTATTATACACATTATGTATGTGTTACATATATTTCATTATACACATTATGTATATGTTCTCTTTATGTATGTGTGTGTGTGTGTGTGTGTGTGTGTGTGTGTGTGTGTGTGTGTGTGTGTGTGTGTGTGTGTGTGTGTGTGTGTGTGTATTAATTATACACATTATGTATATGCTATATATATTTTATTATACACATTATGTATGTGTTACATATATTTCATTATACACATTATGTATATGTTCTCTTTATGTATGTATGTACGTATTATATATAATATGTATAATAAAATGCATACATACATGTGTGTGTGTGTGTGTTTTCTTTATATACACATTATATATATGTGCTCTCTCTATATATATAATGTGTATAGTAAAATACATAAAACTAGAACAAGGAGAAACAAAATATACTCCTTTACCATTTGTGCCTCATTTCCAAGTTTTTCTAAACCTACAAAACAAAATGATCAAAATGAAACCTGGTAACGAGGAAAAGCTTGTGCATTCAACCAAAAGGATGATTAGGTTTCATTATGGTTTCACTCAAACCAATGTCCTAATTTAATTGATCTAATGATGGAGATGAATTAGTCCACCTTGGACTGAAATGTGCCTTTGAAACTTAAGTTGACATTTTATAATTTATTATTAAGCTAGTTATTTAAGTGGGCATCATCTATTTAAGATAAACCTTTTCCTAGAAACTTTATTTAAGTCACCCTCTTAAACTTGATTGGCTCCTTTTCTAGTTGACCAATGAATTAAGCCATATGCATACTTTATAACATAAAGTAGTGTGATACTTAAATGTCCCATAGGGAAATTATTAGAACATTGGTGAAATTAAATTAAAATCTAGGTTGTTCCTTAGTATGCAAACATTAGATTTTTATAACCTAGGATCCCTATAAACATTATATTTTTTATCTTATTACCCATATAAACATTAAATATTAATATTATGTGTACCTAGGTGATTTTATCCTAGCCAACCCCAGAATCACTATGCAGGGTTAAACACTAGCATAATTTAAACAAATTATACACACAACAAAATAATATAATCAATAAAAAAATTATTATGATATTCTAGTGACCCTAAGGTGATTAAATTTATGGCATGACACTTTTTCCTCTCCCTCGATCATCCTCATTTTGTTTTTTTCTTCAAGGATGAAGGTTGTGGTGTGTTTTGCTTTCTTGACATTATTGATGGTCAGAATGAAGTATATGGATTTGGGCATCACTTCATGTCCACTTACTAAAACCCTACCCAAAAATTCCACTCCCTTCACCTCAACTCCAACCTCTTTGTTCGGTTTCAACACCTCTTCATTTTCTTCATTAATCCCATCTACCTTTTAACCAAGTGGCTTATTAAAAATCTCCACTACATTCAATGCATAACTTGTTTTAAGCACTTTGGATATTTCTTATTTCCCAATATCATTTTCTCTACTTCTACACATATCTCCTCAATTTAAAAAGAAGTGTCCTACCATAAAAGTGGTATGCAAGACCATGCAGATGAATACATATCATTCACTTACACTAGAGGAAATAACCTTTAAGAATATATAATGTAGGTTAATTTTTATTTGCTTACTACTATAACACTACTCCAAATCTCTCCTCATCCCAAAACCCATGAAACTTTGAGATATAATCATAACGAGAAAAATATATGCGTAAAAATAAAAGTACATGAGATACTTTATGCAGGTAAAAAAGTGAATAATTTACTAGAGGGGTTTAGTGCTAACCAACGCATAGATTGGATGTCACTAAAATATGTATATTTGGATGAGTTGAGAGGGTGTGATTTATCAAAGATTAATATTATCTCAAAATATAAGATATCAATCCCATTTCATAGCTCTAGCTTAAATGCATTTACTATATATTTACTTGGAATTTTGCATGCCCTAAACTTCTTCCACCTAAGCTTATTATATTATCCTTTCATGAATCTTTATTTTTGAAAATGATCCAAAACTAAGTCACCTACTTGGAATTCTCACTTTGATCTATTCAAATTTGTAATTTGTCTCTAATCCAAGATAATATTCTCTAACTTCTCTTTTACTTCTTGATGTACATCATTTGTATACAATGCATAATCCTCCACTTTATCATTTATTCTACTCATATTCATTATATTTTTCATCTCACTAACACTTCTAGGGGTTTAAACCACACACAAATTAAAATGGACTCTTGGTTGTACTTCTATGTACTAAGATTTTGTAAGCAAATTGAGCTTGTGACAAAATCATTTCCCATTGTTTAGGCTTAATTGAAACTCAACCTCATTCCCAAATTTTTCCACAAAGTTATCCAAAAGTGACTAAAAAACTTTGTATATATATTTAAAACCATGCTCTTTTGAAGTCCATGTAATCTTAATACCTCCTTGAAAAAAAATATAAAATTCCATCTCATCATTTTTCTTCTTACATTCAATGAAGTATGTCATTTTTTAAATCTATCAACAACAACAAAGATAGATAATTGAGTCTATGTTTATGTGTTCCCATGGTATTTCTAGTATTTTAAATGGTTGATGTAAACTTACATTTTGCCTTTATCTTTATCATGTTGGAAAACTCTACAAACTTGCACAAATTTTTCCACACCTACACTCATATTTTGCCAATAATACTTCTCACTCAGTTATTCCAATGTTTTATCCACACCAAAATTACTATTTAGTATTCCACTATGCTTCTCCCTAATAAAATTATCCCTTGTTGATACTTTCAATATATACAAATTTTCCCTTAAACAAAAAACAAACTTGTATAAATAAGTATAACCATGAAGTTCTATCCATTTTAGTAGGGATCTTGCATGCTACTCAAACATTCCTAAAATATAAATCTTCATCATAAAACTCTCTCATGGAGTTAAACCTAACTACATATAATTTCATCTCATTCACCATAAGACACTTTATATTATATACCTCTACAACTCTATTTTCCTTTCCACTTATGTACTTCAAAATAAACAAATAAATTTTAAGGAATTATACCCATTTCATATGTTTTGGGTTCAATTTACATTTGTTGTTAATGAACTATAGTGTTTTATGATCCATATACAAAGTGAACTCATTAGGAAACAAATAGTGCCTCCAATTATTCATGGCATGTACAATAGCATAGAATTATTAATCATAAATAGAGGACTTCCTCTTAGAATCATTACAATTCTTACTAATTAAGCATTGGGATTTCCTTATTGACTCAAAATTGCACCTTTTCCTATCCCATTAACATCACAATCAACTTGGGATACCTTGTTGAAATATAGTAACCCTAACAACGGTTGTTTTATCACCTTAGCCTTCAAAATATGAAAGTTAATTTCAATCAATTATCCATTTAAACTCTTTCCTATCACCTCTCATTATTTCTATAGTGGGTGCACATATTCCACTAAATTTTCTAAATAAATTCTAATAGAAATTAGCTATCCCATGAAAAATTATTGCTTTAAAAGTACTCTTTAGCGATGGCCACTCAATAATAAATTTTACCTTTTATGGATCCATTCTTAACCAATCATGTGAGATAAAAAAAATCCCATATACATAACCTTTTCCTTCATAAAATTACATCTATTTATGTTAACCAACAAATTTTCTTCTTTCAACTTTTGCAAAACTATCCTCAAATTCTCTTATTTTGTTCTACTAAAAAATAATGATAAACTTACCAAAATATGGATTCTACACTTCATTAATGAGCTCAAGAATGTGCTTGGTGCATTTGTATACCTAAACAACATAATTAGCCACTCATGTAAAATATCCTTTGTCTTGAATAAAATTTTCCACTCATCACCATCTATAATTTAATTTTACGCACTCTTCAAATCAATATTTTGTAAGTACCTTTCTCCAATCATACAATCCATCAAGTAATGTTCCATATGATCTAGAGGAAACCTATATTTGATTTTAATCTTATTGATGGCTCATGAATCCATACACATATGTCATTCCCCACATTTATTAGGTTCTAAAAATTTTATAATTGCACATGAGCTCAAAAAATTTCTTATCAAACCCTTTTTCAACAAGTCTTGAACTTATATCTTCACTTCCTCATTTTCCATAGGTGTCATCCTATATATGACTTGTTTGGAAAACTATATATGATAACCAAATCTATATGATGGTTAATGTTCCTCATGGATGTGAATATATCTAGAAAAAATCTATCATATTCACTCAAAAAATCATTCAATTCAAATGGAATTTAACTCACCTTATATGTTTTCCTAACTTGCATGGGTTTTGTAATTGACTAAAAACACACCTTTTCCTTCTTTTCCTCTTTCAAAATATCTTTTTTGAAAACTATCAACACTTTAGGACTATTATCCAATCCTTCCTCTTTATCTTTAAATAGGCTCAAAGTAAATTTTTTTCCATCCTTAAAAAGTGTGTAGGTATTTTCTCTACCATCATGCACAACCTTCTTATCAAAATTCCATGGTCTACCCAAAAACACACGGAGTACATCCACGGGAAAAATATCACACAAAAATTCAATATTTTATGAATTAATATTGAACTTAACCATACATTTTTCATTCACAAAAATATTATGTCCCTTTGTAACCAAGGAACCTTATATGCATTCGAATGTATCACTCTTTTCAATCCAAAATTCTCTACCATATCATTAGATACCAAGTTATATGTGTTACCATTATCAATAATAACCTTACAACACTAACCTTATAATTTGCATATGGTTCAAAAATATATTTCTTTGAACTAGTTCATTATCCTCCATGACTAGTTTTAACAATGATCTCTTCATCATGAGAACCTTTCCATGTTTTAATCCTTCCATGATATTATATGATATAAAAATTTCTTCATTTTCTTGTGCAATGTGATTTATAGTATCATTTATTTTATTGATGTAATTTAGTGCTTATGGGATTCAAAATCTTTATGATTAAAATATTTTCCCTCAAAGCATGTACCCATGAATCATCTACCTCTTCTTCTAGAAAGATATCCTATCCCTTTTTGTGCATGATTCTTATTTTAAGAAGTGATAGCTTCTCCCTTATGATTATTTTACCCTCTTATGGGATTTTCTTAACCCCTTCTTTTGAAAATATTCTTCTACCTCTTACTATAATTTATTTTCTTATTGACAAATTCTCTTCCACCTTTAATACACATTGATACACTTCATCTATAGTAAACAACTTGATCATTCCAAACTCATCTTATATGTAAATATGAATTCCTTTCACATACTTTGAGATCTTCTCTCATTCGTCCTTAATATGACCCACCCAAATTTTTATCTTGTAAAACTAATCTATGTAATCCTTTACACTTGTCTCTCTTTACCTCAAGTTCTGCAACTTTGTAAACAAATTAGAAGGCAAAACTTTACATTTTAACTTTGAAACCATCCTATACCAATTCTTGATTTTTTATTTTCCTATTATAACCCTCTCCATATGCACATGATCTCACTATAAAGATGCATGTCCTTTCAACTTGGTGTAGGAAAAAATCACTCTCTTAGGTTCCTCCCTTTTCTCATATTTAAAATAATTTTCCAAATATGTGATCTAATTAGTGACATATTTATGGCAAAAAATTCCTAAATAGCTAGGGGTGTCTAACTTAGTTCATCCATACTTATACTAGTATGTGAATGATTCATTGTTAAACCTATAATTCTTAGGTGCACTTATCCTACATTGGGACTTACATTTGGTCCCTACCTTATTTTCCCATTAGGGGGAATTATACCCTTCTTAATTTTCTCGAGCCTATTACTACATACATCATATACAAATGAAGCTTACATCAGGGCATGGTATTTTTCCTTTTCATTGTGGATCAAATTACTTACATATTGTGATTTACAACAACACATTGGCCTTATTACATTACTAGATACTACTGAGATTTGACATTACATTATTGTACTACATATATACATTTCTAATTTCATTTGGAGGAATCATACCCACATCCTTCTCCTCAAGCCTCATTATTATTATCTTATTCCTATGGAGATTTATTATGTATGTGCTTTGTATTATTACATTCATGGGAACATATGCCCTACATTATAATCTTGCATTATGGTTCTAAAACTTGACACATACATGGTTTTATCCTACAAAAATTAGCATTCATGACTTATACACTACCAATAAGGGAATTATCCTTACAAGTTCATCATGAGTTCTTTACTTGCCATATTTTGTGTTTATGAAGACATCATTACCATCACTACATTTATCCATATTATGGATATTTCCTATAGCATTTTGGTTCATGATTTCAACCTCTCCTCTCTTATGAGATTCATTTATTACACTTATATCTACATTACCACTCAAGGGCATAATACCCACAATTTTCTCAAAGCCTATTTTCCAGTTACATATCTAACATCAATGAGAACATCCTACTATCTATACACTAATCATTTCCTAATGCTTATGTGGGAATTATACCCTCTCTTATTTTGTGATCTTCATTAATGACATATATCTATACATTTCCATTCATGGGAAATAAACTCACATACATCTCCATGACTTGTATCAATACATGTCTTATGGGTGCACAGTACCCACATGTATTTTTTCCTAAATGTATATGTTTTTATTGAATGTAATAGTGGGGTTGTAAACATTATCTAATTCTGATAGTATGGTGAATTCATTGTAATAAAAGTATTGATCGATAACTATTTATCTATGTTTTGATCATTTTTGTAATGGATATTCAACTAAGTTTCCTAAGATTTTCTCTCTATGGTCATTTATCAATTCACACAGTTAGATAGATGTAATTGTTTTATTTCCATAGTTTTGTTAAATAATGTCTATTTCATGCATATTTAAGCTTGATCTATATGATTAATATAACTTCTTATATTATAATCTATGTTGCCTTCTAGATATGTTTTGTTCCTTTGACTATCTATGTTTTCTCGTACTTCATAACTCGATTCGCATAGTTATCCTTGCAATTAGCATGGTTTGAAGAATCATCAAAAACCTTTGCTAATATGGATCCTCTCACCCCCTTGTATCTAGTAGACTTTAATTTCTCTTACATCAAGATATGTGTAAACCTTGGCATATTTTTGGTTTTCACATGATACATATATTTCCATATTTTTCTATATTTGAGTAAATTTCCACAATAGGGCATTATGTTGCCCTACATTATCTCATCCTCATTAGTATGATGTTCCCACCTATGGACCTTAGCATGATGTTATATTTAGTACATGGTTTCATATGGACATATTATTTATTCATATTTCATATTCCTTCCACAATGGGGCATGTGTATTCCCCCCACCCTTAATTCATCCTCATAGGAGGATACACACACATATTAAGAATTACACTATTTTATTTATAGTATATGGTTTCACATGGATATACTACTTGTATATCCTCTTATATACAAGTAATTCATATACTTTCCCCAATCTATCGATCCCCATTCTCCCTAGAGTTATATCTTGATATTGATAGTTACATGATGTTTTCTATTCTATATGGTTGAAATATGACATGTTACTTATCTATCTTAGTGTCAAGTTTCACATGACAATATTTTATGATCATTTCATACATGTGCATATACAAATTTATCAAGGATTTTCAAAGCTTTAGTTATATATTTACATAAGAGATGATGATTTGAACTCTTTCATTTGATATGATTGATAGAAGGAGTTAATTTTACAATCCCTTACCTCAAATGGGGGAATGTATCCAAATATATTCAAGATTTTTCAAGATAAAATGTAATTAAGAAAAAATATTTATCAAAATTGAGAAAATTGAGACCACTATAAATGTTCTAATTGTCTACTTCCCATAGAAGCGTTAGTTATGTCTAGGGCTTATCTAAAAACTTATAATCAAAACAACGTTTTATTTTTCAAATTGGAAGCATCAGCATTTTTAGTACCACTAGGTGTAGTCATTCTTATGCTTATTTTTTAATTTATATTCTTAAAGTTACTACATGTTATATCAAAATGTTGATTACTTGTGGGAATTTGACCATTGCTCACATGCACACCAAAATTTTATGAACAATCAAGGTGTGGTTGGACACACATAAATACTTTATCATTCCTTCCCTAGGAATTCAAAATTATATGATTCAATTATGTATTAATTTTATAATTTGACACACACATGCATTAATTCACATATGCACATCAAATTACATTATGTAGACCCCTAATATTGGAACAAAGTTTGTTGTTGCAATGTTTTAAGTATTTTTTTATGCATAGGGATCATTAGTTTGAATTATGGTATTATTGGCACTTGTTTATGTCTTTCATCCTTCTCCTTCTTCTTTGTGTGATCCTGTGGTCATTTATTCTACTCTTTTAATATTTTTTTTTGTTTATCTTGCGTCTATAGGTCCTTTTTCTGTGTTTTGTCTTTGTTCTTTAGTCTTCATTCCTCTTGGATAAAATTTATGGTCTTGTCAAATGTGCCCTAGGTAGAGTTGCAACCTAATGAATTGTCTCATGTCTCTTTATGGGCCTATTTTCCCTTCCTTGCATCATTTCAATGTTTGGAATAGTTTATGTCAATTCTTTAATTTTTATTTAGTTTGCTTGTGCACTGGTAAGTATTTTATTCAAACTTGATAAGTCTATATAAAAAATCATATAGAGACATTTTAAAAATAAGGAAGAAATAACCATTAAAAGGAATTGTCCATCATTTTAAGTCTAGGCACAATATTAAAATATTTATTTCTACTTAATGACTTTTCATTAAGGGTTTAGTTACATTTTGTACCAAAATAAGGATAGGAGAATTTTCATGTAGTTGCATGGCACATAATGAAGAGGAGGTGAAGCCTTCACACAAAATAACATTCAAACTACACAATAATTACATAGGTTTTGACTCCAATGTGTGAGATATGTGGCTACTACTCCCTTGTGGTTACCTAGCCCATAACATGTTTTTTTTTGTTTTTCATTGTGATTTTGCATAAAACTAAGTTAAGAGAAAAAGATATCAAATATGATTTTCTACCCATTATTTAGTAAAATGAAGACACAAGATTGTATGACATCAAATAATGCACCTACATAATAAAATTCAAAATTTAGAACATGGAGTGCTTATAAATTCAATGCAATAGTACATGTTCAATCGTAATAACACAGGGGCATAGTCATTGGATGAATCTATATAGGGAATATTTGAAGGCATCCCAACATGCATTGAATATATTTGGTGACAACAAAAATTATAGATTTTAGATAGATATTTATTATCACCTCTAGATTACTTTTGCAATCTCAGAATCCTAAGTTTTTGCCTAGGTGTGTTTATTTCTTCATCTTCAATATTTTTCTTAGGCCATTGCTTATTCAATTTTTATGTTATATTTATTTAATTTTTTTAGTACATTGAATCTAGGTTTGATTTTTATTTTGACTTGTTTATCTTAGACCTAGCATGTGTCATAGTTTTACACATTTACTTAGTTTCAATATACCCTAGTGTCACTATTTGGTAAAATTAGCATCCTTTAATTAAATATCATATTCTTTTATTCAAATATTAAATCAATAAAATGGATATTTGATATATGTTTGATATTGTATAGGTGTGAGAGGTTGTGATAAGATTACTTTGGTACATGGGTAGGTTTTTACTTCAAATTTTGGTGTGTTGATGTAATTGTTTTGGATTAATGTCTTCTTTGGTAACTTTTAAGGTAATATTTTAGGTTAAACTTATGATGGGGATCATAGGTTGTGCCTTGCATAATAATCACTTTATTATCATTAAAATATTAAAATTATTGGTGTAGTTTTTATGGAATTACTTTTATTTGATTAAGCCATGATCATCCAAGTAAAATTTCATGTCTCATTATTTGGTAAAACATGAAACCAAACTAAGATGGTCTTAGGACCCAATATGACAAATAAGGTAATGCCTTCAATTTGTGCATGAGAAATTCCATCATATATTTTCATAATGATAGTTGTATCATATAAATATCTAAGAGTATATCCAAGACTAGTAACAAATTTTCTAGTGCATACATTTATACTTAAACCATTATCAGTCATGATTCCATTTGTAAATCTTGAATGTGTATCAATGAAAGCTTGAAAGAAGAGTGGTCCATTACTATAGTCATCCTTTTGGATTTCATGATCATAGAATATAATTGAGGAGTCTCTTTATACATTTTACTAACCACACCTAAAAATCCATTAAGCATATGAGCTTTAAAGTATTGTGATGATTGTTTTTGAGCTATCATGTTAACATTGTGATGATATTTATATTGAGTGTCATGATTTATAAGGGGACTTTTACCTATTTTCAAGTGTTTTTTTGGTTATGCCATTAATTCATCAAAGTAATATTGTGACCTACTTGAATTTGATTATTTTAAATGAGGTATTAGATCTTGGGTTTCAATGGTATGCATATGTTTGAAGAATGTCATTATATGGTAACATCATAAATATTAGGAAATAACTTTAATGTATCAAGATTCATAATATGATATAATGTAATCATATTATAATCAAGTAATTTTTTAATCACATTTTAGGGACTCTAAGTCAATATTATAAATTATTTGCATTCTCTTTGTTGTGATAAGACTGACTTATTAAATGGTTGGTCTATTGTATTTACTACAATCTTGCACCCATTATTAGATTGAGATTTATTATCACTACTCTTAACTTTTAATGTTGATTTTTATTATATTTTGGCTTCGTTAGAGGTAGGGGAATTTCTCCCATATTAAGCATGTTGGCCTCTAAAATCTTGATCTCATAGTTTCTAACCACATGACAAAGTTAATAGAAATATTGGTAATTAATAAAGACCACTTTGACTTTAATGGGTAAAATAAAACTTTGAGAAAATATAATTTTTTATTCATTATTAGGTAATTGGTGAGTCATATTGGTAGACATAGTATTTAATCTAAGCACATACTAAAATTCTTAACAGGTCCTTATTTGAGTTGAGAAATTTGAGAAAACTTGACCTTCAATCTAAAGTCGATCAAAAAATGAGCTCACAAATCATTAGCTAAAGCATTGAAAGAGTGTATGGATTTAGATGGTAAAACACAAAACCAATCAAGAGCATAATCCTTAAGGATTACATGAAATAGTTTCATCAAAAATTTATCATTATGCACAAAGTATAGACATTAAGCATATAAATATTTGATGTAATGAGAAGGATCACTTTTACCATTGAATAATTCAAATTTTGGAGTGAAAAAACCTATAGACAAAAGGTAATGAAGTAAATCATAAACCATATGTTTAATTAATATATCATGTGAAAGTGACCCTTAAACTTGAATTTGAAGATCCTTGAGAGATAAGATTGACTTATTGTTGCATATCACACATGTTTTGTTGAAGAGATGTAACTTTAGGCTTTGGAAGAGATGTGGTAGTGGTATAATTAGGAATGGTATAACATTGGGTACCTAAGAAAAACTATGAAGAAGAAATGAAGATTGGGAAACATGTTGAGATGATTAAGGATATTTAGAACCAATAAGTGAAGGATTGAGACCAATTTGATAAGGAAAAAAAACAAAAATACAACTAGAATAAATGGGAAGAGGATAAACATTAAAAATAAATTGGGAAATAACAACATTATAGGGGCATGTAAGGGGATCCTAGATAAGGCTAAGCATAATTTGAAATATTCAATTATCCATTATTCACCCAATGCAATGAATCTTCAACTAGGTGCTCTTGATCTAAGGATTTTTAGTGGACATCTTTGGACACATACCACATTTCATCTATTTTAGTAGGATGGTGCAGGATGTGTTGTCTAAACAAATAAATTATTTCAAATCGATCCTTCTCATCATTGAAAACATTAATAATTTGAGTTTAAGTCACAACAATATCATTGGAATTCAAATAACTTAAAACATTATCATTCACATTTACATCAGAATATGTAGCAGTAGAAGGAGTATTAAAGTCACTGAGAGAACAGTTTTTATTTCAAATAAGCATAAGTATGAACCCAAAAAAGTTTAACAAAATTAAGAGAATTTTAACTCAATTTATCATTTAAAATAGTATGGGTCTTAGATCTAAGCACCTTATGTGGAATAAGATGGAAACATATATAGAATTTGAATATATCATAGGGTTTGAATGATAAAGCAAGCACAAAAAATTGGGGTTTTTAAACCACACACAAGGGCTAGGGTTAATGACTATAACAAGTAGAATGATCCCTATAAAAATCATATCTACCACAATATTAGTAATATCTAACCATATAAGGCAAGGGAACATCTAATTCAATGCATACTCACCAAAATTTAGTATGGTAAAGTGGTTTTACATTAATAATACACTACACAAAAACCATAAACAATGTGCATTTCAGATTGAAATAGTTTTATCAAAATAAAAAATATAAACATACCTAACTATAACAATGGAAAGTGATAAAATATTTAAAATTTAGAAAGAGATCATTTTGAGAAGAATATTTAATTGTCAAAAAATATTAGGTTGTTTGAGGGTGAAAATAGGTCTAGGAACTAAGGCAAACAAAACTCGTAAACCATTCTATAATTTGACAACTTTAAAAATTTAACTTGGAGTGGAATGATATACTCCTAGCATGACAAGGTGGAAAATGGTACGCTCTTGAAAAATGTGTCCATTCCTAAAATAAAATTGATGAATCTAATCCTACGTTATTTAGATTAAAAAAACTCTCTCTTGTTGTTGAAATTAATTGTGCATCACCTGGAAATCCTTTTCCTTCCTTTAAATCTTAATTAACTCATAAACCTTGTGAATATTTTTAAAAAAATAGTTAATTAGTAGATATACCTCAATCAAACCATATCCTTGGAAATTTTGGAAACCATCACTCAATACATTTCAATAAGAAACTGTGTGATGCAAACCCTAATCCTTATATGACTTTTCACGACATCAATAATTAATAATGATGCAATATGAAGACTCCAAAGGAAATATGTGATTCAAATCAAATGCTATACTTTTTATTATTAATATTGATCTCTTCTTAAAAATATTATTTTCATTCACTTTCTTAATGGTTGATAATTTTGTATTATTTTTCTTATATGCACCAATGCACTAGTGTATATAGACTTCTAAAATTCAAATTAGGGCCCTATGAGCAAGTAAGCCAACACACAAAGGATGGGAGAGCTAATAAAATGGGACATAAACACTAGATAATTAGTTGGAAGGGTTAAAAGGACATAAAAAATAAGGGACCAAGAGCATACTACTACGCTACTAGTCAACCAAGAGCATACTAGTACCCTCTTAGAAAAATCCTAAGAAACACAAGAAAAATGAGGGGAAACTAGGGGAATATGGAAGAGAGAGAAAAAAATTCAAGGGAGGTAAATGCAACCCAACACATAAGGAATACATGCCAATAATATTCTAATATCAATTTATAATAAATATATTTATAAGTACCCTAAATCAATACAAACTGACATCTATAATTGCCCCTCAACCAAAATTAAGTGTCTGCAAGTGTCAATGTTGTTGTTGATGCATATTTAAAAGGAATCTCTCTATCTGTGCTAGGGAAAGAAGAGTGATGGGATAGATGATATTGAGGAGTCATTGGGTTGACTCAGTACCTTAGAAAGTTTGGTGAGGAGTTAGTTAGAAGTGTTTGTCCATAGATCCAAGTAGAAGTGAAGGCTTTGTTCATGAAGATGGGTATTTGGATGAGCTTATAAATCTAGACCAATTATGGTAGACTCGGGTGAGTTAAAAGTCTCAATAGAAAGTTAACTAGTACTTTATATATGAGGTAGACTATTTGATGGACTTGATGAGTTAAATAGATTTTTTGTGTCCATATAGGCAAGTTATGTGAGGATCTTGGTGGACTAAGTAGCATGGGAAGTTTGGAATATGTCCAATATATAGTGTTGGGGAACTTTGGTAAAATGCATGAATAGATTTGAGATTAGTTAGGGCTTGAGGATCATGTTTAAGGAGAGATGAAATGGGAGTTTTACAAGGACATTCCTCCTACATGGCCATAGGAATTGACTCTTAGGGGTATATATGGTATGGTTAAAAACCTCCATGCTCTATGATAATCCTCCCTCCATTCTTAATCTACAAACACCCAAATCAAAAAAAATTAGTATTATTCACAAAGATCCTTGTAGGCTTGAGGAGAATTAAAGATGAAATCATGTATGAAAGTAAACCTATAATACCACAAAAATGTGTGGGGCCATAAAGGATATGGGAAGCTTTGATGATCTTAGGGAGAGTTCATAGAGAAGGCCATGGAATGAGCCTTATGTAGATAGCTTATTTTAGTATAATTCTTTTAGTTACAATTTTTTAATCATGTTTTCATACATTTTGATTTTTAATGCATGTTATACTCTTATTGGTACACTTTCCCTTTAGATTAAACCTCTCGTAGTCTTTCATTATCATCATTTGTTGATAAATGGGTTTAGAATATTTCAAAGTGATTAAACCTACACAACAACTATCATAATAATACTACCATTGTCAAAGGGATTTCATTATTTGAGGGGTATGGTGTTGGTCATGTCACTATCATAACAGTTTAATTTTGGTCATTATCTCATATCACTATTTGTTTTTTAGATGTTCTTCTACACTATTCTAAGACCATCTCTTCATTAATTCCAATATTTTTTAGAAATTTGGTATGTAACTCTAAACCCCCTTGCCAATTATAAATTGTGTTAAGTAATTTTATTCATATTCACCTTATTTATGCTAGGCATATCTTATTTACTATATTTTACAGTATTTAGGTGAAATTTCCTAATAACCCTATTATCATGGTTGGTGTAGTTTTTTAACAATTGTGTACCCTCCACCAAAAAATATTTTAGTGAACTAAATATTTTTAAAATCTCCAACTTTAGGGTTTCATGCTCTTATCACCTCTAGGAAAACATTTTGATGTGTTTTCATATTGATCTATTTAGGGTTGTGCTTCCTTATTGTGATATCATTAGCCCTTCGTTTTTTCATGATCTTTATGTTTCTCTCTTATGCCAATTAAGAAAGTTATAAGACACCTACTCGATGAAGTGATAGATTGAGTGGTAGACATATTGATTTTGTTCAAATTCCTTTACTAAGTACTCATGCTTGTTTGAAAAATAAAATCATGAATGTTAATGAAATTCATACACCTTATATTAAAACAAATGTATATGATAATGAAAATGGTATAAATATGAATGATGAAAATGTAAATGATGTAAATATAGATGCTATAAATGCTAATGATTTTGATGACAATATTATGAATGATAATTTTGTGAATTTTTAATGGTTCTAGTAGATCTCAAAACATAAAAATTATGATGTGGTTAAAGAAAGAGTGAAAAAAATTGTTGAATTTAGACAAAGTGTTAAGGAACATCTAGATCAATTGAATGGCGTATTAGATATATCAAGAGAAGAACAAAAAATATATATCTAAGGAATCTATATTTGAATAAGTAAAAGCTATAAATAAACTATTTAATGTTTATATTTCAGATATTAGAGGGTCTTCTTTCATATTAGGCAACAAGGCTAATACTACTATTGCTTCTACTCTTGTACCTCTACCTATTTATTCTACTTATGTTACTATGTCTATTCCTTCATGGAATGGACTTAATGCTTATTTTATGCCTCTTAATTCAAGACTTGTTTATAAATCTACATCTTTTGGTCATGGTCTTTCCCAAAATAATAGAATGGTTATCCCTACACATGTCATTTCTCCTAATTCTCATGATGTACTCCTTTAACAAACTATTCAAAACATGAAAGCACAAATTCAACAAATCCTCCAAGGATATTAAAAATCAATTCATGCAGTTACTTCTCATGATATATTACTCAAATTTATTAGCTTATAATTTCCTTGTCTACCCTTTTTATACTAGTTTCAATGCATCTAAGTTTAAATTATTCAATATCAATGGTGATCCTTCAAATCATATCAAATATTTTTATACTTCAAATCTTGAGTTTACATAAAATGATAGATTATTAACTAAGATTTTTCCTCAATCTCATATGTATTATCCCTTAGATTGATGTTATGCCCTTCCATTAGGATTTATGTGTTAATTTTATTCTTTCATTGATAGTTTCTTATCTCATTTTTCAATCAACATTAGCCACAAGGTCACATTTCACAACTAACACAACTTAATCAAGGACCTAATGAGTGTATTAGTGAGTATATGCTTAAATTTTACTTATAAATATGTTTTACTATAGACACTTCATTTTAACCACTTCCTTGTCTAAATGACAATCAAGAGAGACTTTTTGTAATCACATGCAAATTTAACTAGAAATCACCATTGGACCTAATTTACCCACACAACTGCCATTTTAACCCAAAATCATAATGACACATCCTTAATTTAGGAAATGGATTGTATTGCATCACTAATCTTACCAAAATAATTGTTGACGCAGTGGATTGCACCCTGGGCAGGAGGCCGAGCTCCTGCCTTCCACACGTCAAAATGGAAACTACCCTCTCACCTGTGGGACTGGCAAAGCTAGAGGGGAGAGTCTCTAGTTAGGGATAGCTCCCTCTGATGTATCTTTTAGGCCTTGGACTCCTACTACTAACAAATAAAATTAAAAAATGGGGGATGAAAAGGGAGAAGGATGCTGAAACAGAACCTAAACCTAAACTAAAAATGTGATACACCAAAAAGATGACCCACCCAGCCTGAATATAAACTTTTCACCAAGAAAAAGCTCCTATACACTTCATCTGATACAAGAAATCCTTCTACATCAGTGAGCTAGGTGTCCTTGGAAATACAGGGAGGAAGAAACTACCAGAGGCATCCTCAGACACACTTATGGTAGCCTATTCACAGGCACCTACACTCCTCTAGAGACACTTCTGGCAAACCTGCAAAAGAGAAACTCACAATGCACCAAACATGTTGAAATCACCCTATGAAAGCATAAGTAAAATGACAACATAGAACAAAGGCATAGACACATCCAAAAGTGCAAGCTCAAATAGAGGTAAAAATGCTAAGTCCTGATTTAAGGTAAAATCTGGCAGAGTTCTACCTTACAAGCTCGAGAGATTTTTGGGTAGAGTTTTGCCTTAAGGCTGAGAGATGGATATTTCTCAAATGAGAAGTTTTAAAACATATATATAATAGGAGAAGAAAACTTGGCACTTTTTTGGAAAGACTTTGGCACTCTTTTTCAAGTGGCCCATGTGCGCTCTGAGCCTTGGGAAGAGGAAGTCATTTGATTATCTGCTCCTGCTTTGACTTTGGCATTCCAATATTAATACGAAAGCATGGCCGCACCTCTTTTCTACAAACAAACTACTCTTTCTAGATATTCATGTGGTTTGTCCCCCTTATAAATGTAAAATGGAGAAGACAGGTCACACCATTTACTGTTTGCACCATTTGATGACCATCTGGCAATAACTTGCCTCCCCTTTGCCACTTTGACTGCTTTATCTTTTCTTGCACTTTGTCTTCTTCCTTGCTTTGTCTCTTTTTGGCTCCTTCAGCCCCCGAGGCTATCTTTTGGTGGGTCACTACATTCCTTGGGCTCCTCTTTAAGTTTTTTCAAAATCAATGGCTATTTTGTGAGCCTTGAAATTGACATTCGTGCACCCATCACTGCATTTGAATACCCAACAGCTAGTTTGTCGTGCTTGATTTTGACATCCTCGAGCCCATCACCCCTTGGAATTTCTTCAACTTTCTTGCTTCGACCTTTTCTATAGACTTCCTTCTTTGCACCTTCCCAAAGGGAAGGTGACCCTTCGGCTTTTGGAAAACGTCCTTCAAATTGGCTGAGAGTCCCCTGCAAGGGCACCTGCCCTTCGGGGTCCTTTGGCTCCTCGACGGGTTTCCCCTTTGGGATTTTTCCCATGGACTTTTTTTTTTGTGGATAATTTTCCTGTGAATAAAAAGTTGGCGAGAATTCTTTGGCCGCTTTGATTTCTTTCGGGTTTTCTTCCCGGCCACTTCCCCACGGCTATCTTCCATTCTGAATTTCTTCAAACTTTTTGTCTGAAGGAATTCCTTCGAACAAAAAGTCTAAAAGAATTCATTCAATGCCTTAGTCTTTTCTTTCTTTTCTTTGGCTTTGTTGCCCTTCCGAATTCCTTTGAACTTTTTGTCTAAAGGAATTCCTTTGGACAAAAAGTCCAAAGGATTTCTTCTTTTGCTTCTTCGACTGGCCTTAAAAGTGCCCTTCAAGATTATTGAAATCAACCCTTTTGAAGGGTAATTTTGCCAACCAAGTGCCCTCCATAAGGGCACTTGTCCTTTGTGAGGCTCTCTTGAACTTTTGCATTGAACCGCTCCTTTGAACCAAGCTGATGAACCAAGATTTGAACCAAGCATTGAACCAAGCTGAATGAACCAAGTTGTTGAACCATCTAAATTGAATCGAGCCTTTGAACTGAGATTTGAACCACTTGATTGAACCAAAGCGATGAAATTTTTTGATTCAATTGAAGTGATGAACCAAGGCATTGAATCAAAGCATTGAACTGGTTCAATGGTTCAACGGTTCAAAGATGCTAACTTTCCCTGTGAATTTCTTCAGATAAGAGTCTAAAGGAGCTTTGTAAAACCTTGCACTTTTTGACTAGTTCTTCATGCATCAAAAGAATCACCTACAGAGTCCATAGAAATGGACCTGCAAAGTCTATAGAAATCCTCTTTGCAGAGTCTGTAGAAACTTCACCTGTAGAGTCTGTAGAAATGGACCTGCAGAGTTCATAGAAATGGACCTGCAGAGTTTGTAGAAATACTACAGAGTTTGTAGAAATTTCTAGACTCGTGAAAAATCAAAATGTACTAGCTCAAGCAGCAAGAAAATAAGGGAGACCAATTTTTTGGCCTGTTGGACAAAAAATGGTCAACAAATTGGTGACTCCCAGGGGAAGCATGCCTGTTATGCTTAGAGACCAGTTGCTTTGAAGTCCATTGGGCACGGAGTCAGAAATTAGCTTTGAAGAAAGGTTAGCAACGGCCCTAAAAGATCCAAGAATCAAACATGAAGCTTTTTTACCTTAGACACAAAGGAAAACACACACAAGGCTAAAAACACTACTTGTGCAAACTGCACTTAGGGAAAGCAGGAAAGAAAACTGAAAGTAAACTACTATATATAGCTAACTAGGTATATTTGCCTCCCTCTTGGATCAAAGGCAAAATTTCTTAATTCCCATTCCTAGAAAGAATACTTATGGTGCCAGACAAGTGGCTAAATGAAAAGGGGATTTTGTGACCTGCTCCTCTTGCCTATCACCTTGGATGGCTTGCATCCGAGTGGATCAGATTCAAACATGCTTCCAACATACATGTATTCTTCTTATTCTTGGAAGCTTGTTGAATTTTGGTCCTTCATGTTGGTGCATTTTACCAAGAAATTGATGGTTGTTGGCTCATCACCATAATCCCTTTGATGTATGTAGTCCCTCTGTAGTGATCATGGTTTGACTTGTTCCCTCTTGCTTCGTTGAAGAACCTGTCAAACTCATCTTCTACTTCCTCTTGGCTTTCTTCAAGAAGGGTGACTGTTGTGATGTCTAAAAAGGAATCACAAGCTGATTGCTCATCCCATAGAGCATTACCTATTTATTCAAAGCTCTCTTCTTCAAGGCTTTCCTCAAGGTAGACAGGCCTCTCCTTTTCCTCCTCAAAGATCAGGGTCTCTAGATGTTCAAAGACATTCTCCTGATCTTCCTCCAACTCTAGCTCCTTGGCATAGTCATCCTCCTCATCAAAGAAACAAGGGAGTTCATCGAACAAGGGGGGAGAGAGCTCACCATGCTTATGTTTCTCCTCATATTGCTAGAACATCTGCATGTGTATGTGACCTGAGTCTTCTCCATTGCTGATGATGTCTTCATAAGGAGCATCGATGATGATTTCTTCTTCATTGTCGCTCATGATAGCCTCTTAGAGAGCTACAAATTAGATCTTCTCTTCCTCACTCACCTCTCACAAAATAGGTTCCTATTTGAGAAGGGGTGAAGTGAAAAAACCATGTGGTAGGGGAGGCAGTCCTTGAGCTAGAATCGAATGATTCTCCTCCTTCCACTTGGCTAGCACTTCATCTATATCAGGTGTGACCTGATAGTTCTCTTGGAGGGGTGCAGTGGGGTCTATTCAGACATGGAATGTGTTGTTGGGTTTGAACTGTCCATCACACTTTGGCTGAGGAATCTCTCTCTGGATTCTAACTTTGCAATTCTTCTGGCTATATCTTCTTGGAAGAGCCTTTTTTGGAGGTCAGAAGAAACATCATGATTAGGAGTAGCTTTGACTTCTTAAAGGTTTTGAGCAAAACCTTTCTTCTCCTCCTTCCTACCCCATGATTCTAGTATTTCCCTCTAAGTTAGGATCCTGTCATTAGGATCAGTGACCTGAGAGAGTTGAGGAAGACTAGGAAAGGGCTGGTGATGCATAAGAAGAGCTGCTTCAAATGAAGGCACATTTTGGCATGTATAATCCATTGCTTAAGACCATGTACCTTATATTTCTTCATATGTTTTGATCAAGCTCAAATCTTTCATGAAATCATCCAAAAAGCTCTCTTGGTTACCCTTCAGCAATGAGGGAAGTAATGCTAGAGTTTAAAGGTGGTTTCATGACAGCTTGAGCTCGATCAAAACCATATAAAAAATGTGATTTCTTGATGGCATCAGGACTACTTAACTAGTTGATTCAACTCAGAGTCACCATTAGTGTTGATGCAAAATCCTCCAAAGGCTAGTTGGTTGAACAACACACCAAAAATTCTTCAACTCTTTGGACACAACTTGTCCTAGTTGATCCCACCAGGCGTGCCAAAAACTGTTGATGCTATGGATTGCACCCTAGATAGGAGGCTGAGCTCCTACCTTCCACACGTCAAAATGGAAACTCCCCTCTCACCTGTAGGACTAGCGAAGCTAGAGGGGAGAGTCTCTAGATAGGGCTAGCTCCCTCTTATGTATCTTTTAGGCCCTATACTCCTACTGCTAACAAATAAAATGAAAAAAGGGGGGATGAAAAGGGAGAAGGATGCTAAAATAGAACCTAAACCTAAACTAAAAAGGTGATACACCAAAAATATGACCCACCCAGCCTAAATATACACTTTTCATAAAGAAAAAGCTCCTATACACTTCATCTGATACAAGAAATCCTTCTGCATCAGTGAGCTAGGTGTCCTTGGAAATACAGGGAGGAAGAAACTACCAGAGGCATCCTTAGACACACTTATGGCAGCCTATTCAAAGGCACCTACACTCCTTTAGAGACACTTCTGGCAAACCTGCAAAAGAGAAACTCACAATGCACCAGAGATGCTGAAATCACCCTATGAAAGCATAATGAAAATGACTTAACATAGAACAAAGGCATAGACACATCCAAAAGTGTAAGCTCAAATAGAGGTAAAAATGCTAAGTCCTGATTCAAGGTAAAATTCGACAGAGTTCTGCCTTACAAGCTTGAGAGATTTTTGGGTAGAGTTTTGCCTTAAGGCTGAGAGATGGATCCTTCTCAAATGAAAAGTTTTACAATATATAGAAAATAGGAGAATAAAACTTGGCACTTTCTGAGAAAGACTTTGGCGCTCTTTTTCAAGTGGCCCATATGCGCTCTGAGCCTTGGGAAGAAGAAGTCACTTGATTGTCGGCTCCTACTTGACTTTGGCATTCCAACATTAATGCAAAAGCATGGTCGTACCTCTTTTATACAAATATATTGCTCTTTATAGATATTCACGTCGTTTATCCCCCTTATAAATACAAAATGGAGAAGACAAGTTGCGATGTTTACTGTTTGCACTATTTGATGACCATCTAGCAACAACTCACCTCCCCTTTGCCACTTGGACTGCTTTGTCTTTTCCTACACTTTATCTTCTTCCTTGCTTTGTCTCTTTCTGGCTCCTTCAACCCTTAGGGCTATCTTTTGGTAGGTCATTACGTTCCTTGGGCTCCTCTTTAAGGTTTTTCAAAATCAATGGCTATTTCACGAGCCTTGAAATTAATGTTCGCACACCCATCACTACATTTTAATACCCAATGGCTAGTTTTTCATGCTTGATTTTGATGTCCTCAGGCCCGTCACCCCTTGGACTTTCTTTGACTTTCTTGCTTTGACCTTTTATATGGACTTCCTTCTTTGCACCTTCCTGAATGGAAGGTGACCCTTCAGCTTTTGGAAAGCGTCCTTCAAATTGGCTGAGAGTCTCCCTCAAGGGCACTTGCCCTTCGGGGTCCTTCAGCTCCTCAATGGGTTTCTCCTTCAAGATTTTTCTTTTAGACTTTTTTTTTTTGTGGATAATTTTCCCGCGGACAAAAAGTCTACGAGAATTGTTTGGCTGCTTTGATTTCTTTTGGGTTTTCTTCCTGGCCACTTTCCCCATGGCTATCTTCCATTCTAAATTTCTTCAAAAATTTTGTCTGAAGGAATTCCTTTAGACAAAAATTCTAAAAGAATTCATTCAATGCCTTAGTCTTTTCTTGCTTTTCTTTGACTTTGTTTCCCTTCTGAATTCCTTTAGACTTTTTGTCCAAAGGAATTCCTTCGAATAAAAAGTCTGAAGGATTTCTTCCTTTGCTTCTTTGACTGGCCTTAAAAGTGCCCTTCGAGATTCTTGAAATCGACCCTTTCAAAGGGTGATTTTTCTGACCAAGTACCCTCCACAAAGGCACTTGTCCTTCGGGAGGCTCTCTTGAACTTTTGCATTGAACCGCTCCTTTAAACCAAGCTGATGAACCAAGCTTTGAACCAAGCCAAATGAACCAAGTCGTTGAACCGTCTGAATTGAACCAAGCCTTTGAACCGAGCTTTAAACCACTTGATTGAACCAAAGAAATGAACTTTGCCAATTGAACTTAAGTGATGAACCAAGACATTGAACCAAAGCATTGAATCGGTTCAATGGTTCAACGGTTCAAAGATGCTAACTTTCCTTGTGAATTTCTTCAGATAAGAGTCTAAAGAAGCTTTGTAAAACCTTGCACTCTTTGATTGGTTCTTCATGTGCCAAAAGACTCACCTGTAGAGTCCATAAAAATGGACCTGCAGAGTTCGTAGAAATGGAATCTGTAGAAATCCTCTTTGCAGAGTCCACAGAAACTTCACCTGCAAAGTTCATAGAAATATACCTACAAAGTCCATAGAAATGGACTTGCAAAGTCTGTATAAATCCTACAAAGTTTGTAGAAATTTCTAGACTCATGTAAAATCAAAATGTACTGGCTCAGAGCATCAGGAAAAGAAGGGGGACTGATTTTTTGGCCTGTTGGACAAAAAATGGTCAACATGCATATTGAATTAAATCAATCATTTTCAAGTGTATTCAAAGGATTATTAAGTTAATACTTGATGGACAAATAAACGTTGAAAAAAGCCACCATTCTTATAATTATTGATTAATCCCACTTAAGCAAGTCTAATCATTCATCTAATAGTAAAACCCATGGATTTGGAATTATCATATTGTCTTAAATTTAAAATTGGACTATTTCCTCACAAATGAATGATAGCATAAGGAAAGTGTGAAAATAAGTAAAGGTTATGACATTTCTTACACTTTACTTACACACTCAAGGCAAGTTATTACACCTCACTTACACACACAAAGGGGTTATCATTTGAATATCTTACACCCCTCTTACATACTCCAAGTCTCCATTAATTGAGTCTCTTACACTTTCAACCTCCATATTGATGAGGGTGATGATTTATTCTCAACCCTCCATATTGAGATGAGATGAATAGTTTATAATGATTCAAGAAATCTATAAATACAAGCCTCACCCCTCTCATTTCATAAGCTTATTCATGTAAACTTACTCTATCAAATTATACAAGGATCTTCAACTAATTCTCATGCCAAAGCGAAGCCAAGCCAAGAATCAAGTGTAGACAAGGAGAGGTGCTTCCCACATTTAGAATCAAGCATTGCCAAAGACTCCATAGTCTACAAGCTGAGCACAACTTCTTCAAACTGATTCTCAAGAAAATATTCTAAGGAGGTATAAATGTTGTTTTTGTATTCTAATTTACATTTCTTATTTTTTTTCCACATAACTCAACCTAGGGATTAGTCTTAAGATGTTAGTTCTTTGAGTCCATTTTGATTTCGTTCACTAACAGATTGACTAAACTCTCTTGAATTTCTAATCTACACTTACCAATTACCTAATAGTGAATTTCAAACTATTTTTTCTCATATTTTACTTCAAATTATTAAGGACATTTTTTTTTTAACACATATCAATCTTTCAATGAACTTTGTCATATGGTTAGGAATAATGAGATCAAGCTTATAGAGGCCAATATGCTTAAATATTGGACTAATGCCCATACCTATAATGGAGTCAAATATCAAGGTAAAAAAACATTCAAGGCTAAGGTTAATGGTATCACTACTTTTCAAACTAAAAATGATACCAATAATGTAGTTAACATAATATTTTAACCACTTGATAGGTTTATCCATCCACTTTAAGAGTGAAGATAATTTACACAATTATTTGAGAGTCATCACCAAGTTTTTCAATGATTTTTTAAGTGTAATATGGTATCTTTACCTCCTCAACATGATTCTGTCATCTTGCCCTTTACACAAGAATTATGATGTGAATGTATATTGTGATTATCTTAAAGCTTTGGGTCATACTACCAATAGATGTTTCTCATTAAAACATAAATCTTGAGACTTAACTGAGAGTAATGTAATTTAAGTAGAGGGATGTAATAATACATTAAATGAATCAATTTATCAACTAAAACAACATTGTAAAGTATTTACCAATCCCCTTCTAAATCATGTTACACTAAATACTAAAAAAAAAGATGATATTCACATGGTTAATCCTAAACAACCTTCACCAAGTTCAAATGCTCATATCTTATATGGTTTCATAGGTGTGGTCATAAATTCACATAAACAGACTCCTTATATTAATTGATATGACCATGAGATGTTTCAATAGATGATTCTAACAATGAACCATTATTCATATGAGCTTTTATAGATTCACATTCAAAGTTAACAAAATGCATTATGGTTGAGAATGGTTACAATTCTAAACATGTGCATAATGATAATGTATTTATATTTGAGGGTATACTCAAAAGGATTTATATGGTACAACCATTTTTATTAAAGGTTATGATGGTCTTACTCAGACCATTACCTATTACCAAGGTCTTACAACTTTTTTTGGTATGGTTTCCTGTATTATTAGATAATGGGACATATGATGTATTAGTTGGATTACCTTGCCTTAATAAAATAAGAGAAATCCCATATGAATTACATCAATATATAAAAAAAATTCATGATAATAAAGTTATTACTCTTCAAGGCACTCCTTATGATTCATTAATACAAAATCAACATGAGGTATTACCTAAAGTGCTACTAAAAGAGAAAATCATACAACCTAAATTGAAAACATTTAGACTTCATGTTCCTACCCATCCACACACTATAATAATATTATTATAAACTCTTGCATTTATTCAAGTTAAAGCACCTATCAAGGTTTTAGCTACATAATCCAAGAAAAGTGTTTATTTACAAAAGGATAAAAAAACTCTCACAGTTGATTACAATAATAAAAATTATTATAGTAGTTATGATTATTCTAGTTACCATACAACTTATGATTACATTTTTTATGACACTATTGACACATATAACTCCTTAAATTCATGGTCCATGGGATTTGCATGTTAGTAATGGAATGTGATGTTATTTCATAAGTAATTTTCATAAATTTATGTGAAACAAATGTTAATTTTGTATCTTATAAATATTTGTGTAGCTTGAAAAGACAAATGGAAGGTTGAACAATTTCATAAGACCAAGTAGGAATAAAAATTAAGAGATGAGAATTTGAAGAGTCATGTCGACTCTACAAGTATCTGACAATCACACAAAGATAAGTTAGTCATTAGTTAATGTTTTGAGTTACTATTTTGGTTATTCCAATAAATTGATTTTTTGAATCAATCTCTCTTGTGAACAAATGTATCCTTAGCCATAGACTTTCCTATAACTAATAATATGAAGAAGAATTTGTAAATTTATAAGTTGTACAATGTTCTATATGTAAATACTCTTGTTTTGTGAAGTTTGGATTGAAATTTGGTTAAATATACTTGATTCAATGTTACTTTAAAAAGTTAAGCTTACATATAGGCATTGAACTCCTACAAATTATGAGTCAAGTCATATCTCAAATAACCTTACAATACCTACATTCTAAATGAGCTTTTATAATTCATGTATAATTTACTCACACAATATAATTAATCCTAAGGATGTACTAACTAAATATTACAACATTCCCCACCCCCCCTAAACCTTAGTATAGACGTAGGAAAATGAAGTAGTATACATGATTTGGAACATGTGATGTGGCATATACTTTAGATGGTTAGGAAACAAATCATCCTTTCATCAACCATAATATGTTAATGAACAAGAAATACATAGACCTTTCACCATCCAAGTATGAATAGGAAACATATCAATATTCCATGGATAAACTATATAAGTTATAGGGAACATTATCAACCTTCCATGTTATCTAAGTTACACATACTCATTGGTTATCAATCATATACATATACCCACTTACACTTATTCACACCATACACACTCACACACCCATTTTATTTGTTTTTAAATTGAAAGATAGTCATGATTGATTAGTACACTTATTCTTCATATTTTTCTTGGGGAGATTCTTAGCTCATTTTAATGCCTTCATTTTTCCATCGATGAGATCATATGCTCTCTATAGGCAATTCAGAATAATATGTCATCACTTCTTGCAATAATAACAAAGGATTCTATTTTTTTGAAAAGATTTTTGGGCTTATTCTATACATACATTATTTCCTCTTTTTTATGAATCAATAATTTGATCCATATTTGTTGCCCCCTCATAAATTGAACTTGAGAGACAGGATGTCGGGTACCCTAAAAAATGTGTCCTTTACAAAGGGTGTTAATTTAACTTTGCCGATGCCTTTGACTTTGAAAATTAAAACTAATGACATAAAATAACTTGAATATCTAAAAAATAGACAAAAAAATAAATAGGATAAAATCACTCACATTATGAACCCTTTAAACATAACCATTAAACACTAATACTAAACTAGACACAATAATGTTTTGGCATAAATTATAATACTAACTATGAATGACTACAACCTTGATTACTTTCTTACTAAAGAATAAAACAACCTAACATGACTTTATCATTAAAAATAAATCAAATTAAATATCTAATCCATGTAATCTAACAATATAAACTAAGAACTATACAAACAAAAAACTTACTAAATAGACTAAATATGTTGATATATCTATTGCATTGTTAACATCATCACTAGTCCTTGGTAGAGCATGAACTTTGAGGTTTGCTTATGCATTATTGCATAGATGTGGATTGGTGGACTGAAACATATGCATGGATGATGTTTTTTTCATAAAAATAGGTTTGAATGATGTAGATAGACATTATTGGAATGACATACACATGTACGATGATGTTAGATGCACACACAATAGAGGCACACTTTGACAAAACTATAAGTGTACCCAATGGTTGAATGCATATAGGTTTCAATATAAAGAGATTGATAATTTATGAATAAGATGAATGAGCCTAGAATATAATCACTAGATAAGAATGGTCAATCTTGAATGGTGAACTAATAAAGATATGTTGTGCATAATTTATCAGGAGTGATATCAAATATGAAATTGAATATTCACGTATGTTGGTCGAAAGATAAATGCACTAACAAACCATAATCTAGAAATGAATGAACTCATTAGAGTTATATCTAATTGGATATTTTTAGGTGGACCTCTAAAAGAGTTATGCACATGCAAATTAATTACAATGGTAATCGACTTACATGAAGTGGTCAAAACATATGCAGGTATGAATATACACCAATGTCTTTAATAAATCCTTTAAAAACTTTAAAATTACCTTTTAAAACTATGAAAAAACCTTAATATGTGTTAAATCACCTTGATCTATGTAAATTTAAAAATAGATATGGGTTTTATTGATGGAGGCAATAGCACATCAAATTTGCCCTTTGGTTCATTTAAAAGACCATTATAGATGTATGACTAATGATGCTTTGATACCAAATGTTATAAAATACCTGATTTGATATTATTAAAAAAAAATAAGATTACATATAAACATTGCAATGTTACAAATTAGGATTCAAGTCGTGTCTCAAATAAATGCACAATCCCTATATTTTTGGTGAGTTATTATAACTCACGTATAATTTATTCACACAATATAATTAATCTTAAGGATATAATAACTAAATATTCTTAACAAAATCACCCCATATTAAGTATCTAAATGGAATAAATATGGGTTTCATCACCTTACCCATCAAATTCTCATGTATGGATCATTCCCTATCTTGCAAGTCCCATAACAACTTATAGACTAGAGCACTAACATGTCCTGACGAGGATTTATATGGATCATTCATTGATATCACATTCCACAAGGTTGAAATCAAGGGGAAAATATTTCAACCATACAAATCTACCAATCTTCCTTTATGTTAAGAAACCAAGGAAAGATACACATGATTTACTCACAATATCCTAATTAAGTAGGTAGTTGATGCATCAATTCGATTATTGGTAGCATGCATAATGAAAATATATTATAAAATGACAAATGGGGCCAAAAAAACCACCAAGGGAGTAATCAACATCACTTTTTAGATGTTGCAACTAATGAAAGAGTTTAAATGGTCAGAGTTCTTGGCATCAAATATCTAGACAAACATGAAGAAGGTGTTATCTAAAAAATGAAATTATTTTAGTACCAATTCTTGGCACTCCTCATATACTTAATGTAGAGGAGGTTCCCCAAGTGGCAAGATGTCATTGGAGATAATTTTTTGCCAAAGCAAGCCTTTGGAAAATTGATTTGGCTGAGCTGGGGGAATGTGTACTTGCATGTGTATAAATTTTCAAATTAACTACTTCAAATCAAAACACTCATTGCCATAAACCTTTACATTTCAAAAGATGTGATGGACTACTTGTCCCCCTCTACTATAGTCACAAAATTATATAATGACATCATGGTGTGCATTTATGAACTCCTAACACATCTTACACTTTAAGTATCATTTTTCATCAACACAATCTAGGTATAAGCATAAGTCATTTATGAGATAAATGTGGTAGCACAAAATGTATATCTAATACAAGTAGTCTAACCACAAGACTCACTCTTACCAACATCAACACAAGCACTTATTTCTAAATCCTAAGGGACACCAATGAAATGAAAATCACAACTTGCATAGCCATCCCAATCACCACCAAATAAGATAAAGAGATCAATTACATGCAAAAATGATCCCCAAGTGCCTAAAATTATGGTAGAGGTTAACTTAAACACACTTAATATTGCACTAGAGGATGTGCACAAAACATTTATTGAAGATATGGGTAACGTCCTATACAATGAGAAGGTGCAGAAAAATTAGTTGTTCTAGAAGGTTATGTGCATGGTGTAGGATCACAATGCAATCCCATCTATTATCTTGGTCAATATTCCAACCATGATAGAGTCCATCAAGGTGGACATGATTGTAAAATAAGAACAAATCCATTGCAAGGTTCAAGCCTTGTTCTCAACACTAGAGGCATTAGGATCATATGTACCATGAAGAACATAGAGTGTTGTAGATGATCCTACAACAAATCCACACAAATTGATTGAGATGAAATGTAATTAGAAAGAGGTAGGTGTCCCAATTAATGTGGGGAGAAAAAAGGAAGAATGTGATGCTTAGGTTATCCCATTTAAGTTTTTAACAATGAATTTGCACACACCAAGAGTTTTAAGACCTCATTATAAGAAGAAAAGCTTTTTAGAATCTATATTAGTGGTCAAGTCATCCTAAGTAGAGTCACACACACCTAAATACCAAAGATAAAAATAAATAACAGCTCATCTAACCAACTACACAACCCATATCCATTGTGTGTAGGAACCAAGCAATACCATCTACATAGTCCACTCCACCAGACACTCCACATTCTACACCTTCATCAACTCCACTCTTGGGCATGCCACCTTCACCTTGTTCCCCTCATCAAACACAATAGAATCATCTAGGCACATCATTCACTCACAAGTTATCTTTGTGTAACAAACTAAAGGGTCAGTCGTAGGTGCATTCCTCAATTACACTTTTACATAAATGGACAAACCTCCATCCAAGATAAATTCATACTAGCCTCACCCAAATATCAAAATAGAGGAACAATTGTTCATGGAGGTTGCATCAACTCACATTATATTATATAAAGAGGTTGAAGATAATGCCACCAAAGAAAAGGAATATTTAGATTATCAGTAAAATTAGGAAGCAGAGCAATTGACAAAAGAGGAAGTATTGTTGTAGGATAAATAAAACAACAAGAAATTTGAAAAGGGAAAGTAGATTATGAGGTTGAATCTAAGAGGCTAGAGGACCTATGGAAGCAAGAGGAAATATGTAAACATGTTGAGGATGATAAATTCATAGAATACAAGGTAATAAAATAGAAAGTCATAAGTGATAAAGTGACGAGCCAAAGAAGAGAAAGATAAAAATGACCAAGAAGAGAAATAATTAAATAATAAACAAGCTCTAGAAGAGGAGGAGAAAAAGATACAAGAGGAAGAGTAATCAACTCATTATGAGTAAGCCTAATCAGTTAAATGTTAGGTTACACAAGGACCCACAAATCAAATGTATCCTACTTCATACCAAGATATAGGTAAAGCATCACAGTGAGATCTTGGCTCAAACACAAAAAAATAAGGACAATTGATTCTCAAAAATAACCTATAGGATTTGTCATGGGATTTAGTTTAGGCATGAAAAAACTCATAGAATGAAATATATAAAGTGGGTGACAACAGAGTCAAATCATGGTGGGTGGGCATCCAAGCCCCAACCACCAAGCACATAACTATGTTAAGCATAGATGATGCCTCCATCTTAAACCATGCAATTGGATGTAGAAATGTTTCTAGAGTAAGTCATGTTGGACATTGTGTATTTTCTCTTGGAAAAGAGAATCAAAGGAGCAAGTTCCTTTTATGTCTCATTCATATACACAAATAATCAGTTTAAGTAGAATAATGATGAACTAAAAAATTCCATGGCCAAAGAAAGGAAAATATTGGAAGACACCTTCCAATCATTAGTTCAACAAGTGTTATGGGGCCAACTAATGTCAAAACTATTGTAATTCATGACCTTGATCACAAATCTTTCATTAGACTCGACATCTATCCAATGGCTATAAGAAATCAAAACTCAAGTACACATGTATCATGACAAGGGCAATGTTAATTTCAAGCTCTTGGAAGAATACAAGAAGTTAGTCTCCATAGTATAGTGCAAGCTTGACAGATATCACTCCAACTTATGGTTTAGAAGGCACAACTTCAAAAAGAGATGAAGGACACTAGTGATAACATGACAAAGGTGGATAGATCTCACACTCTAATGGAAGGACCTATGATAGAGTCCCAAATTAATGTTTCTCTATGGGAATATTTTTAGTAGATAGAAAATATCACGGACTACATGCAAGCATGGTAATTAGAAATGCTCCAGAGCACCTTTGCAAGCATATAGGCATAAACATTATGGAGTGTATTGAATAGGTAATACAGGCCATTAATCAAAACATTAAACTACATTAACCATTGATTATAATTATTGATGGAGATAATTTTTAGGGTATCATGTAAATATTAGCATAATTGTGTACATTTTTCACCTTAGTGTGTGACAAGTTGGGAGACTAGAACAAATAAAAATAGGATTTGTTAGACATTCTAAGCTTAATCAAAGATGTGCATGATAATCCATGATATATTCTCCCTTATAAATTAATTAAGATGTTATGAGAACTAAAGACACTTCAAATACAATAGGCACCAGAATTTTCTCCAGCAAAACCAACACAACAACATGACTTTGCACAAGGAACCTCCAAAACATCACAACAAATCTTTGGGAACATCTACTAGTTAGTACCACCACACTCAATGCCACCCCAAACTTAATAAATTTGTGGCTTCCTTCAATTTTAAACTATTATATAATGACACAATTATGAGAGAAGTATTTGAAATTAGGGCCAAAAAAGTTAAAAATTCATAAAGTTGGGCCTCCTAGTTACACAAACCTATTGAAACCCATAAAGGGTGGTAGGTTTGTATGTTTCTTAGCTAAAAATTTGAATGGGAAACTAAGTAATGTACAAGAAGTGAAAACTAGCAAACAACACTTCTTATAAAACTGTGAATAAATTTTTTATACATGACAACTACGATGGAATTGAGAGCAACTTAGCTAGTGAATATAAAGCATTTTTTAGGAAGTCGTAGTCTAACATCGACATATTTATCGAGTTGAGATAATTATTTAAATCTTATAAAATGTTGATAAGGGATTGCAAATGATATTTTTAAAGTAATTTTCCTACATTATATGTGAGACAAAAATATATTTTGTATCTTTTAAACATTCATGTAACTCAAAAATAAAAATGGAAGGTTGAATGGTTCCCTAGGACCAAGTAGTAAGAGAAAATAAGAGATGATAATTTGAAGTCCCATGTCGACTCTATAAATATCTGAGAGATAAGTTAGTCACTAATCAATATTTTGAGTTACTATTATGGATATTCCAATGCATTTAGTTTCATGAATCATTATCTCTTGTGAATAAATTTATCTTTAGCCATAAACTTTGATGTAACTAATAATATAAATAAAAATTCTTCAATTTGTAAGTTGTATAAGGTTCTATGTGTGAACACTCTTATTTGTGCGAAATTTGGATTGAAATCACATAATTTTAAGTTGTTAAATGGAATAAATATGGGTTATAACATGGTAACCATAAAATTCTCATGTATGGATCATTCCCTATTTTTTGAGTCCCATAACAACATGTAGTCTACAACACTTTTATGTCTTGATGAAGATTTATAGAAACTGTTGTTAAAATTTTAGATCTTGATTATGAAGATAAGTTGGTAGCTTATTATTCATGATATGGTCATTTAGACAGGATTATTGATTGGAATTACTTCATAATCTTGTGCACTTCAATGAAACAATCTATTTTGGATGTTTAACATGTTTTTATATTAATGTGAATCACAATGGGATAAACTAAAATAATTAATTCAAATTATAATATATAGAAATCAAGCATAAATTTGAACATAAAATATTGGAATTGACTTGATAGTTATATTTGTTATTTATGGAGAGTGTAACAAAGAATATGATAATTAACTTCACTATTTGACTAGTTGATTGTGATTATGTTTTGACAGTGGAAATAGTAAAAGTAAGCTTATGATTCATCCATATGTGGAACTATGTCTCTGTGCATATAGGGTTGGTACCATCAAGCAGGAATAAATTTTTTAGACGTATGTGACTAGGGTTGATGTTATTGTCATGTGATGTTTTTCCTCTTTGTTACCATATAATATATACAATTGCCTAATATGTCTATGTATGTGTGGTCTTTGACCCTTGACTATGTGCACAACTCCAAAAACCAACTTCCTTTTCCTTGAAACCCTATGTCCACTTTTGAAGGATAAAAACATGTAGAATGTGAGGAAGTGTAATTAGGCTAAGCCAACCCCAATCACCCCCTTTATGATTGATCATTGCCTATGTATACAATACTTTTAAGAGGGAAGTTAAGCCACATATAGTTCATCCCCTTATTATGATTATGAAATTGTGTTCTTTCACTATATGAATGCACCTATAAATCTAGATCTTGATAATGTTGACTCTTGACTTGGATTGGTGTGCTTTAGACAGGGTTGATGACTACTCCTAGTCATTGATTTCGAATTTGAGAAGAATAGTGAAGATCGGTTCAATGTGCAATATTGTATATATGCTTGATATATATGTGCTAGATGATTAATATGTTTAACCTTGATTTGTATTTATATGCATTCAATTGGGTAACTTCCTAAGCCACCAACATACTAGGTGAATGGGCCAACGTATGGGAATGATTTGATTTTGAAAAATAATTATTGCTAGGTGAAGGACGATAACATCAACCTCAAGATAGTTCCATAAATGTTACTATTTAAGAGATAGGAATGTAAATGTGGTGATTTGGAAATGTTTGAGTAGGATGTTTAGTTGGTTTAACATAGACTAAGAGGTTCATGTAGGTGACCAATATCAACTTAGAATGGATAAATATCATAGCTAGCATACATGTGTGTGGGAATGGAAAATAAGTTTTTTTTGGAGCACAAATCATGTAGTAAAAATTTAGGTCAATATTGGCATTGCCAATTATCAAATACCATATTTTAGTATCTAAAAATGTGCCCCTTTTATTATAGTATTACAATGCAATGAGAATACTAGAGTAAAATGATAAAGATATACCTAAGTGTGTAAGAAACACTTTGTCTTTGGGAGAAGGCTCCAAATGTGCAAGTTACTCTAAGAAAAAAATGCGATGAAAATGTAATATTCAATGTCCATAGAATGGAACATGAAATATGAACTATACTTTTTTTTGAAAGAGAGAGGAAGGAGTACACATGTATGTGAGTAAATCGTGTTTCCTTGTAACTTGTTGGAGATGCTTCCTTGTCGAAGAATTGGGAAATTGTGCTTCCTCATTGAAGCACTTGGAGAACATTACGATATTGAGGGTGATTAATCCCCAATTTAAAATTTACCTAATAAAGGGCCATAGATTGGAAGATAAATTCCCCCAACCCACATGTAACTAATCAAACACTAATCTTGTAACCCAAATATGCAAGGTGATAAGAAACCAATATGCAAAGTATATTGAATGTCATAGGAGATCTAAACGTAAACTTTGAATAACAAAGCATATGAACTATAACCAGGTCAATTATACACATAACATAGAATTTAAGTGGGAAAACATTGAAAGCTTAAAAACCCACAAATTTTGATATTCATATAATTTAGAAAATTATGAACCCCAATACACAGACTTCACCTTCTCACTTATTCTCAACTAGTCTTCACAAAGCCTTTACAAATATTTTCCACACACAAATATCAAATTTTCAATTCATGATATTTCATAATATGGGTAAAACCCTATTTATATTGGAATGTGAAGGGAGGTGACCATTCCAACCAATGCGTCTAGCCATCCTAAAAAAAATTTATTAAAAAAGTAGGAAAAAGGGTCTTGAGCCCAATAAAAAGCTACCCCCCAAGCAAAAAGTTTCAAACAAGATAAGAATAGTGCATTAATAGCACACGCATAACACTACATTAGTACACAAAACAAAAAGCAAAGTAGCATCAACATAAGAAACTAGGGACTATCAAATGTCCCATACCTAGCCAGGAATTTGATAATTCCTTTGTAGTCACCAAGACTTTCAATACCAACATTTTTGACCTTAGGATCAAATTCTTTCATTGTAGCAAAAATTGTAGCCTCATGGTTAAGATCCTTGGCCATGTATTAAACCATGATCCTCCATTTCTTATTCATATTTTCCATTTTGGTCTTAATCACCTTGATCTCTTTCACCATCTCAGTGCACAAAGAGAAATTATTTCCCTTTTCCTGATCACTGTCATCCTCAGTATCCTCTTTCATTTCTTTTAAATAGGGCTCATTCATTTCCAAGAAGTAGCTAGTACCTTCCACCTCATGTTCCAGTTTAGAGAGGGTTTCATCAATTTCCTTTTCAATATCATCTTCAAAGAAATCAAAATCATTAGAAATAACAATACCTTTAGGGTTAATATAGGAGGTCCCAGTAATTTTGTTGGATCTGCGAACACCAGAACTACATCCCCTACTATCCAATAATAGTTTATGGTCATGGGTCAACTCTTTTCCTTCTTCCATGGTGCCACCAATATTCTTAGGATCAAATTTAGTCTTATTGGGGTGAACATAGACTTCTTCCTTAGAATTCTTTTGGATTCTTTTACTAGGTACCTTCCCTGACTCTCGACTGGGAGGGATGGGCTTGCCATTGAGAGACAAATGGGAATGGGTAGGATAATAAGTCAGAGGGGTAGCTCTCAAAATGTCACAGTCAATAAAATTGGGCCCCCCCAATCAAATTTTGGGAGTTTTAGGGGACCCCTTGAAATCTTTTCTCTTATTTTTCTCGGTATGACACAGGTTAGTCAAGGATTCATCCAACAATATCACTTTAATTGGCTTGGGGGCACATAAATCCAAATGGAATGTTAGGTTGTGGAGCTAAAAGCTTCAACCTTTGCAAACTGAGGAACAGATGGTTGCTGAGTTCTACAGGAACCGGCGTCGGCAGCAGGACCGACGTTGGCAGAATCCAGTGCAGAAGGCCACCGACGACGGCAGGAAGTCGGCCGACGTCGGCAGAACCAGACCAGTAGGGACCGGCATCGGTCACCTGTGTGTTCCTGAAGTGTTCGTTTCACGGACAGTTAGTTAAGTGAACGATGAGTTTGCATGTCAAGACCAGCCAGAGTCTTGGGTTGCGAGGATAATTGTCTAAATTAAGAGTCCTAGTTATTGTTTGAGTTAGGGATCTATTTATAGACCCATTGGCATGTATTGTTTAAGGCATGAGATAGAAAGGAAGAGTTCCTTCTAGTTGTAAGATCTATGAGTTGCAGGTTGTTGCAAGCTCATTGGAGATCTACATGTAAGTTTGGTCTTTGAATTGCAAGTTGCAGGTTCATGAGAGATCAGCTTGAAGTGCTATAGAGTGCTTGGTGTACCGGCAGGGTTATTACTGACTGGTTGGTGAGGTGAACACCAATTCTGTGTGTGAGTTGGTTGTTGGGACCGTTTTTGTGTAGGAGAGTGTGTGTGAGAAGAATTACTGTACACTTGAGGTGTGGCGAATCTCTGTAAGGTGAAAGAGTGTGGCGGCTCTTTGATGTATTCTTTTCTATAGTGTTAATACAAGATAGTGTATTGTCTCTCATATTCTGTGCTATTGGTGAATTCTAGTTACTTGTGTTTTTGGTTATTTCCGCATATTCAATTGCTTATATTTGGTAATCATACCGTGCTCTATCTGAGGAGCAAGATCCTAACGAGTGGTGTCAGAGCATGTTTGTTGTTCTAGATTCCTGACAAGTGGTATCAGAGCTTTTGGTTGGGATACTAATAGATTGGTGTAGATCTGGGTAGTGTGTTTTGATTACAGGTTACTCACAAGGTTTCTATTTGAGTGGGAGTTGAGCAATGGCAGAAAACAGTCAACTACGAATGGAAAAGTTTAATGGCAAGAACTACCAATTATGGAGGATGCAGATTGAGGACTATCTGTATCAGAAAGATTTGTACTTACCGTTGGGTGGGGTTGCTAGCAAACCCTTGGATATGAAAGATGAAGAATGGGAGGTTCTTGATCGGAAGGCTCTAGGATCTGTTAGATTGAGTCTTGATTCATCTGTGATTTCCAGCTTATCACAGTGTAAGACAACGGTGGAGTTGATGAAATCTTTGGCAAATTTGTATGAAAAACCCTCGGCTTCAAACAAGGTATTTCTTATGAAGCGTTTATTTAATTTGCAAATGTTGGAAGGTGGATCTATTCATAGCCATCTTAGTGATTTCCATGGTTTGGTAAACCAGTTAAGTTCAGTGAATATTGTATTTGATGATGAACTTAGAGCTCTCTTAATCTTGTGTTCATTACCTGAAAGTTGGGAAGGTTTGGTAATGGCAGTTTCTAATACTGTGTCTCCTTCAAAAGTCTTAAAAGTGGATGATGTTGTGAGCGTGATCTTGAATGAAGAGATACGCAGGAAAAGCACAGGTAAATTATCTGGAAATGCTTTGAGTGTTGAAGGAAGAGGAAGGCCAAGAGAGAGGACAGAGCGCGGGAGATCAAGGTCAAAGATAGGCAAAAGATCCAAGCCCAGGTATGGCAGAATAACCTGCTGGAAATGTGGAAACTAAGGGCACTTAAAGAGAGATTGCAGATCGGGTGAAGATCACCATGAAGAACATGGAGAAGAAGCAGATGTTGCAGGCTACGTTGCACAGGATGCTCTGGTATGTTCTTTGGATAAAGTAGAATCTTGGGTATTAGATTCTGGTGCCTCTTTTCATGCATCTCCACAGAGAATTTTTTCATGAGTATGTCTAGGGAGACTTTGGAGAAATTTGTGTAGGGGATGGTAAGTCTTGTCAGATTGTTGGCAAAGGCAAAGTGAAGCTGAAATTGCAGACAGGTGACACATGGGTGTTAAAAGAGGTCATGCATGTCCCAGTTCTGAAGCGGAATCTGATTTCTGTTAGAAGTTTGGGTGAAGAGGGTTGCACAGTAACTCTCACAGCGGACTCTTGGAAGGTTACCAAGGGTACACTTGTTATAGCTAGAGGTAAGAAAGTAGGTACACTTTATCTATCTACTTGTTTTACTGATTCTCTTTCTGGGTTATCTACTTCAGCTGTAGATTCAGAGATGTGGCCTGATAGGCTTGGTCACATAGATAAGAAGGAGATGCTTGTTCTTGAGTCAAAGAATATGCTTTCGGATTCGGAAGGCATGGATCATGGTTTCTGTATGCAGAAGAAGAAGGTAAGGTTTCTTGAGGAATCCGATGTTAGTGACAAGAACGGGAAAGCCTTGGTTTTCAAGGAGAAAGTGACGGACAGAGTTCAGCATAAGGTGCAGAAGAATTCTGAGCAGAGCAAGGGTGATTTGGACAAGGTTTTGATCCAAAAAGAGCTCGCGGGAAAAAGTCAGGTCTCACAAGAAAAACACAGAGACCGACGTCGGCAGGAAAACCGGCGTCGGTGTCCAGACAGGGACCGACGTCGGCTATGTGCAGCCCGACGTCGGTGACTCGGGGCAGACAGAGACCGGCGTCGGCCAGGGGAAATCGACGTCGGCAAGGAGGCAGTCGCAGGGGACCGACATCGGTCGGCTGTAGACTGAGATGTGACTGGCATCGATTACTGAGACAAATTTTGGGTGGACAGCTAGTTGTCATGGAGTCTCAAGCGCCCATATGGAGGACTGAAGGTGTAAGTAAGTTCTTAAATTCGTCATTTCCCTTCTTTACACTACTTGTTGCTCACTTATGGCATAGGACCAGGAAGTTATTGAAGAAGCAGAACAGGTAGATCCAGGAAATAGTGGGAGCTTGGCATGGATGAGGATGTGATTCCTTGGAGGAGAACCAAACAGGTGTTTTGGGTAGTGTTGCCAGCTGGATGTAAGCACTAAAAGACGAATGGATGTTGAGGATGAAGAAGAGCGAAAATGGATACGTGAGATGGAAGATCAGGGTATATGATCTTGTTTTAGCTGTAGGGCAATGGAGGTTTGATCATTGTGTTTCTTTTTACCAGGTTGGATAGTATTAGCTACACTATTCTATTTTCTGTATGATGTGCTTGTTGCAGGGTTACATATACAGGTATTTCTGAACTAAAGGTAAAGCTAGTTCAGGTGTTTGTCATGGAGAATCTGGGAGCAGCAAGATTCTTTGGCATGAGTGTGTTCTAGAGACATGGAGGTCTTATTGACTTTGTTTCAGGATGATTGTGTGAAGCCGGTTAGCACGCCGATGGTAAGACAGTTCATAGAACAGGTGTCTTGATTCACATAGTGAGGTTGAGTGCATGGTATGTACTAAACCTGAGTTTTCCCAAGCAGTGGGAGTTGTCACAAGTTTGGAGTCAATCCGGGAAAGTAATACTGAAGGGCAGTTCAGTGGGACCAGCAGCAGGTGCACATGCTATGCAGGGTCAAGTTCTTTTTCTACATGGTTGTAGATGCGGATGTGGTAGGTAATTTGGATGACAGATTTTGCACCACGGATTTTGTGGTGGTTGGTCTTCAAGAGTGATCTTGAGGAGGGATACAAAGCCAAGGAAACAAACTAGACGGTGTACAGGTACAGGTACAGGTTGCATCTGTTTATCTCCAAGTGGGAGATTGTTAGGTTGTGGAGCTAAAAGCTTCAACCTTTGCAAACTGAGGAACAGATGGTTGTTGAGTTCTACAGGAACCGGCGTCGGCAGCAGGACCGACGTCGGCAGAATCCAGTGCAGAAGGCCACCGGCGACGGCAGGAAGTCGGCCGACGTCGGCAGAACCAGACCAGTAGGGACCGGCGTCGGTCGCCTGTGTGTTCCCGAAGTGTTCATTTCACGGACAGTTAGTTAAGTGAACGATGAGTTTGCATGTCAAGACCAGCCAGAGTCTTGGGTTACGAGGATAATTGTCTAAATTAAGAGTCCTAGTTATTGTTTGAGTTAGGGATCTATTTATAGACCCATTGGCATGTATTGTTTAAGGCATGAGATAGAAAGGAAGAGTTCCTTCTAGTTGTAAGATCTATGAGTTGCAGGTTGTTGCAAGCTCATTGGAGATCTACATGTAAGTTTGGTCTTTGAATTACAGGTTGCAGGTTCATGAGAGATCAGCTTGAAGTGCTATAGAGTGCTTGGTGTACCGGCAGGGTTATTACTGACTGGTTGGTGAGGTGAACACCAATTCTGTGTGTGAGTTGGTTGTTGGGACCGTTTTTGTGTAGGAGAGTGTGTGTGAGAAGAATTACTGTACACTTGAGGTGTGGCGAATCTCTGTAAGGTGAAAGAGTGTGGCGGCTCTTTGATGTATTCTTTTCTATAGTGTTAATACAAGATAGTGTATTGTCTCTCATATTCTGTGCTATTGGTGAATTCTAGTTACTTGTGTTTCTGGTTATTTCCGCATATTCAATTGCTTATATTTGGTAATCATACTGTGCTCTATCTGAGGAGCAAGATCCTAACGAGTGGTGTCAGAGCATGTTTGTTGTTCTAGATGCCTGACATGGAAGTGATAGATCCTCAGCATAAGGCCTTGATGGATAGGATGGGATGACTATTCAGGTTTTTGGCCCAATGATCCTTAGCCAATTTGATTAAATTTTCTAAAGAAGATAAAAGAAAGAAAGGAAAACTAATATCCAATCTATGTCTAAAATGGTTAAGGACTACAAAGTGGTAGTAATAAAAAACCTTATACCTTCCCTCAAGGGTGAAATATTTAATTATCATGAGGCAAACTTGTCCCCATGAAACTAGCAATTTCTCATGCTCGAAGCCCCCATGAATTTTAGCAGCTACTTCCCCTTCCTTGAAAAAGATTGTCATATTCTTTGGGTCTGACACCTTACTGTGATGGTAGATTATCTTACCTTTGATGTGAATCCTAGTATCATGTCCAATCACCTCCTCTAAAACCTCAAGGTTAATTCCTCCCATGCATACCCTTTTGGAGTCCTCCTCCCAAGATTCAATGAATTTTTTAAGATAAATTTTCATCATGCCCAATCATCCCTTTAATAAAGGTAGCCACTCCCCCCTCTTGAATGATATTCCAAATAGTGGGGTCTTGGAAAAATTCCTTTGAGTAAGATGGCTCAATCTTAACAATATCACCTCCTATACTAAAACAATAAAGCTTTCAAAATTACTTAGTGCAAGTGATAATATAGCTAGTATAACTGATACATCTTCTCAAGCCTTTCACATAATAAAAGGGCAAAAATTGGTCCCATCCCCTCACCTTGTAATAATTATGGGGATTCATCAAACCTTTGCCACACTAATGTTTCACCTTGGGGTTATCCCTCAACTACCAATTTGTGCCAATATAAGAATCATAATAGCCAGGGCAAGTAAAGAAATGATTGCCCTCATTCCAACTCACTCTATAGATGTCACTCCCTTTCATCATTAGCCAATATATCCTCCTTTTTATCCATATAGCTATCTCATCATTCTATCTATCGACCACGTGTCCCTCCCATTTTACTTTAGGCTAGATGAGCATCTAGTTAGCATGACCCACTTTTATTTGTTTCCTCGACTTCCAACTAGGCCATGAGTTCGACCAAAGCTTTTACTTTTTTTCCACATACCATCTAGGGAGATTTAGGTGTATAATAAATAATTATCATGAATAAGAGGAATAGGCCCCATCCAATTATGATCCAATAAAGTCTTCTTAGAAGTATAGTCTTGGTTTTTGGAATAACCCATATCAAACTCATTTGAAGTCCTTCCTCTCTTCAAAGGATAATAGCCTCCTCTTATTAAACCAAGGTAGAAAGTGACTAATATCCCACAAAGTTTAAACCATGTGGTTGTTTCCATATTTTTTCTAAAGAGATTGAATTCCATCGGGTAAAGCTGGCAATGTCTTCCAACATTGCCACCCATCACTATTACATCGTAAATTGGACGTTGCATCCACAACTGTATTACCTTCCCTATAGATATGAGTGACTCTATTCTCCTCCAAGGTGTTTAAAATCATCATAATATCTCTTATTAAGTTTGCCAGCTTTCATCCTATGTATTTTGTTTCAAGCGTGGCATTGACTATTAATTTAGATTCCCCTTCAACATGAAGTTTTTGGATGTTGAGAGAAATCACAAGTCTGATGCCCCACAACATTGCTTTATATTTTGTCTCATTGTTAATTTTAATACCAATTCCCCCTGAGTAGGATACCACCAAAGTACCCAAATTATTTTCGATAATACCTCTACCACTAACCACTCTTAGGTTTCTATTGGTACCCCCATCAAATTTGAGCTTGTGCACCAAAAAAACTACTAGTTGCTCCTAATAATTTACCATAATCTAAGTCTTTGAGAGGTTGATCTTTCAACCATCTATATTTCCAAAATCTTACTTTCTTATCATCTCCAATCTTCCATCTGATGCCTCTTCAAATAAGATCTTGAGTTTTGAGAGTTCCATTCCATATAACTGATCCTTTAGGGAGACCATGTTCAGTTAGAATCCTGTAGCTATCTCCATTGAGGTATTTTGCCTCCATCATACCAATCCATTCCTTGTTGCCTTAGATCAATTTCTAGCCAATATTTGATATGAGGGATTTATTCATTAGGTGGATTCTTCTCAATCCCAGGCCCCCTTGCTACTTGGGGGTGTAGACCCTCTCCCATCCTACTAGTGCCAATATTCTCTTTTCCTCCACCCCTGACAAGAGGAAATTTTTTTGAATTTGTTCTATCTTATCAACCACATATCTAGGGATTTTAAAGAGACTACAGAAATAATAGGGGATACCTTGTAGAGATGCTTTTAGGAGTTAAAATTTTCCTGCCTAACTCAACAGTGCCCCTTTCTATCTAGCTAGTTTTGTCTGAATTCTTTCTATGATCATATTCCAATAATTAGTTGTGACCTTAAATATATTGAGTGGGAGTCCAAGGTATATAGTGGGTAATTTTTCAGTAGAGCATCCCAATATTTTTATAATTTTCCCTTGTAGGTCATCTTGGGTATTAAGGAAATAGATGTGGCTTTTATCAAACTTAACGGTATGTCTAGAAGCCCTTTCATAAGTGTTGAGAAGGTTTTTCCACCTTCTTGCTTCTATAACTAAGGCATTTCCAAATAGTATAGTATCATCTACAAAATTTTGGATGATAGAAGGTTAGACCATGGAAACAGGCTTGATACCTCTGAGGTCTCCTTGCCCTAAAAGGTTGCAAGAGGTTCTACCCATTTTCTCTGCCAGTATAATGAATAGGTAAGGGGAGAGGGGATATTCCTACCTAAGACCTCTGCCAGAAGGAAAGTATACTTTGGGAGATCCATTAACCAAAATAGAAAAAGTTACCATGGAGATACACTCTTTAACCATATTAATAAAATGATCTTGGAAGCTAAATTTCCTAAGGACCTTGATCAAAAAGTCCCAGTTGACTCTATCATAGGCTTTGGAAATGTCCAATTTGAATATCATACCTAGATATTTGTACTTGGAGATTGAGTGGATGATTTCATGCATGGTGATAGTAGCATCTAGAATTTGCCTACCCAGAACAAGACCTTTTTGACATGGAGCAATGAGTTTGATCAGCAATGGTTGTAATCTAAGAACCAAGGTCTTCATAAAGATTTTATAAATTGTGTTTCATAGACTAATAGGTCTAAAGTCCATCATAGAGGAGGCATCCATCTTATTTGGCACTAAGGCTATATAAGTGTTGTTTAGCTACCTTAGGAATCTACCTATCTAAAAAAAATATTTAGCATCATTGGTGATGTCCTTCCTTAATATGTCCCAAAATGTTTGGAAAAATGCTAGGGGGAATCCATCCAACCTAGGGGCTTTGAGAGCTCCCATTGAAAATATATCAGCCCTAACTTCCTCTTCCATGATTTGTATGGTCAGGAGGGTATTATCCTCTTCAATTAAAATAAAAGGGATGGAGTTTAGGAGAAACTTAGTATCTTTAGGTAAGGAGTTGGTCTGATGAGTGGCTAAAAGTGATTCAAAGTAGATAGTGGCCAGTTTTTTATTTCCTCCACTTCCTCAACTATTAGGCCATTTTCATCTACAATTTTGTTAATGGATTTTCTCTTCCTGTGCTTTAGAGTGGATTGGTCAAATAAGGATGTATTCTTATCTCCCTCTTTAAGCCATTGTACCCTAGATTTCTATTTCCATAACATTTCCTCCTCCTTCAAGGTTTGAATCTAATTTTTTGAGAGAGAGTTTTCTAGAGATAGTAGCTCTTTTGATGAGTCCCCCTACTCCAATTTTGGTTTGAATATCTGATAGCTAGTTCATGATGTTCTTCTTTCGAATCAAGACATTTTTAAAAGTATATTTGTTCCATCCCTTGACTTTGTTTCTAACATTAGCTAGTTTTTAAGATAGCCTATACATAGTCATCCCTTGGATAGGAATGTTCCACCACTCAATTAGATAGTCCCTAAATTTTGGATGGAGTGTCCACATCATTTCAAATCTGAAATGGAAAGGGCCTTTGGGCTTATTTTCTTGCTAATTAAGCAATAATGGATTGTGGTCAGAACCCACCTTGGGGAGGGCAGTCAAGCAAACAAGGTTGGTTATGTTCCAATTATAGGATATTAATAATATCTCAAGTTTAACCTATATAATATTGTTCCTTTATCTTTTATTGGACCAGGTGAAGGACTGACCCTCTAGGTCAATATCCATTAGGCCTGTATTGCTTAAGAAATTTGCTAAGTCTACCATGTTATTAAAGTAGTCTATCAGGCCTCTCCTTTTTTTTAAAGGGTATAGAGGGGAGTTCAAATCCCTCACTATCATCCAATTGGTATTCCTAGAGTTTTTAATCTTGGTCGAGAGATTATCCCAAACCTCCTTTCTCCCAAGGTGGGTATTCAGGGCATAAACATTAATCAATGTCTATTATGAAGAATTATTATGGAATGAGATTTTGATATAAAGCCTGGAACAAGTCACCACCCTTCCCTTAAAGTTATGATTCCATAGCATGACAATTCCTCCCTAAGCTCCTTGAGCTCCACTGATAACATAGTTAGCATTAGGATAAATGCTTTTAATTGCTAGTTTGAAAATTTCCTCAGTCATCTTGACTTCTTGAAGTAGAAAAATATCTATATTATTATTTATTATATAATTCCTAACAAGCAACTACTTGTGAGGGTTTTTAAGCCCTCATATATTCTAGGAGACTATCTTCATTTTTTGATCCTCCTAGGGGGGATCAACAGGGTAGACTATCCACCCTTAGCAATTTCTTTTTCCATCTCTCTCTACCTTATCTGAATGTGGGTAGGTCTACCTTTACCATTCTCCCCCCACACATCTACAGTCTTTCTGATGTTGCCTTTGCCTTTCTTCTTCATTGTAGACCAACCATCTTCCTCCTCTATACTCTTACTAGTTCTTACACTTGGGGACTAGGAAAAGCTTCACTGCAAGGGGGTAAAAACTAGTTTGAGGCTCTCTTTTTTAGCTACCTAGCTAAGTGTATCTTGGACATTACTTTGTTGGGTCTTCTTCATCGCTGATGATCTAGTGGACTAGACTAGTTCTCCCTCCTCCCTTTCTTTAGTTCTACCAGCCATATCATCCACATGATTGTTGGTGTTTTCTTTTGCTACCTTTCCTTTAGGCATAGATCTCCCCCATGGAGGTTGATACCAGGGTTATAATAGGAGGTTCTTGATATGAGTCTTTTTCTAAACTATCCATCCCAGTTTTATTTGTTGGTGAAGCCTTAGAAAAGCTTAAGTCATATGATTGATTATTAAATATTACCGTCTTGAAAGTTATTTAATAACATTGGTAAGTATTAAATAAATATAATTTTATTATTTATTTTCATGAGGTGTTCACCTCATGTTAATAAATAATATATTATTATTATTTAATTAACTACTAAGATAAGCTAAGCCCGATTAGACATTAAATGTTCTAACATAAGGAAAGAGCCACATAATGGGATTGCAGATCAATGTATAGGTCATTGAGTGATGCACAACATCAATGACATTACTTGTTCAAACATGAATCAACCACCTTAGGAAAACTTATATATTCAAGGTTGTTTTACACTTGAAAATACTTGATAAATAATTGTAAAGCTGAAAATATTTAAATATGCATGAACTAGTATCATGCCTCATTGAATTGGTGCCAACTATAAACTATCATAGTGTGCATGAACTAACGTCATGCCCCATTAAAACATAAAAATGGTGTATATGTGCATGAATCAGTATCATGCCCAATTGAAGCAATGCCAACTAAAATGTGTATATGTACATGAACTAATATCATGCCCAAATTAATATATCATATAAAATGGAATACATATGCCTTTTACATGCCCCTAAATATATTTAAAATTGTCAATCTAAAATATATATATATGTGCATGAACTAGTATCATGCTCAATTGAATTTGTCTTGTAAAATGGAGTACATATGCCTTACACATGCCCACAAGTGTATATAAATATATGTCAATCTAAAATATGTCACTAATGTATTGTAAAATGGAGTACATATGCCCCAAAAATATATTTGAAAACTGCAAATAATTGTTCAAATATGATAACTAAATCACATTTGAACACAAAAATTAGTATGATGTACCCAGAACTTCTCATGGAGGTCTCTATCTTTATGACAAAGCCCACTAATATGGCCCCCTTTTGAGGTGATGGATGGATCCTAAAGTCACTCATATTAAAAGAGAATTGAACTGCATCATGTCATGTGTAAAGATAATATCATGTAAAATCATGTCAACATGTGGATAATATGTCATCATAGTAATTTATATAGCATCAAGGTATGTTTGTAACATATGTATTTCAATGAAATATATGTGGTATGTCAAGATAGATGTATTTATGAAGCAAATAATGGTAATTATCACTCAATAAGAATACAAAGTAAGGAATTACATGATATAAATCATGGCATAACACATAAAGTGGAAGGTGTGTGATATGGATAATGGAACACATAAACATAGAAATCACACAACCTCAACAAACTAGCACATAATGTCACACACTAACAATAATGCCACACATAAGTCCAAAGGGTTGAAAATAATGAACATAAAAATGTCACTAATAACCAAGGGTAAAGAGCCACAAACAAGGGAAAATAAGTGTCACACAAATAAGGCTAAGGAGCCAAAAATAATGGGTAACAAATGCCATAAAAAATAAGGCAAAGGATCCATAAACAAGGCCAAGGGGCCACACATAATAGACAGTAATAACTAGCCTAAAATATAATATTAACAACATTGATGAAGCATAAAACAAGTGAAAATTAGTCTACACTATCCATATATGTTAGTATCACATCATAGTAAAATAATATATCCAATGCAGTATTGTGTAAGAAATGAGTAACTAGAAAGGTATGCATAAGAAATCTATGTAAATCAGCATGGTAAAAAGGTCATAAAAATGTATAACATATGATAATGTAGCATATGGAAGTAGATGCCCATATCATTGGCATGGCCCCTAAATTTAGGAAAGGTCCAACATTTATGTATCCATGTATAATTTGTATGTCTTGCACTGCACTCATATACCTTGTAAAATACATGTGTATATAAAAATAATATGCCATCTACCAAACATATGATAAATAACATATGTAAATAATATAATCTAGTAACTCATGTTATGCTCAAGTTCTTATTTTTTACTTTTTTAGAATATTTAATGTTTTTTGTATTTATTTGTAAAAAATTATAATTTTATATTTTTTTAACTTATTTGAATATGTGCAAATGTGCTAACCAATTATCCCATCAATGGGATAGTGTGTAGAGTACCCATATCATATGGTGTAAGGTTTACATTTTTAAATGAAAAGTAACAAGTGTAGGTGTATCAAAATATAAACAGGAATCATGAGTTGTAGTGTAACCATATCATCACTACTCATAGAATCCCATGTATGATGGGTAACTCTAGAAGACCTGTGACTTTGTGAAATTTTTTGTATAGTAAGAGAATGAATATGTGTTTGTGTTTATTTTGGAACATGTTGAATTATTTGTGGGACTAAATTGGTACATGTTATAATAGATAAAGGCCTCTGGGAATCATGAATAACTTGATGATGTGATAAATGCTATGAAATTGGTTGCCTAGGAGAATAAACTACACTCCTATGAACCAAATGTATAGATATACCCTATATGGATGTAATAATGGCCTCTAAATAAAGGTCATAAATAAGAGTACTAACCAATTGTGGTGGTGGAGGGGGTAGAGGGGGAGATAATATAGGATGAAAATGGTACTCATATCGAATACCTGAAACTATAACTACCTTATTACAATGTATGTACTTGATACATCAATTCATTGTAAATTATACTACAAAAAGCTTTTGAATCCAAGGTCATCCCAAAAACATGTAAAATACCTCATTAATTATTATAATTAAGAATAAAGTATCCACTATAGTTGGGCCTACCTGAAGAGGTAGCATAATACATTCAAGGGTGTCTTGTATATGTCCATTAAACCATTTAAACACTCTTATACTATATTGTATATCCTTTTGTGTGTATCCAATAGATTTGAGAAGTGTCATGGTGCAAATATTTTCACTTGAACCATTATCAACCATAACACTATGTATAGGGTGCTTATTAAATTTGAACTCGTATGAATAATGCAAAGAAATTTGAGTTATCATCGACAATCTCACTATCATCAAATGTAATGATAGGTCATTATGGTAATTTAATTGTAAGTGTGTCAATAATCCCATTTATTGGATACCATTATGTCTCAAGAGGAGGATGTGCATGGTATGTATGATGTACTTCAAAGGTATCCTTAGTCTTCATTTACTCATGCTTACGAAATGGGTCATTAAAGATTTTCAATTTATAGCTCCTTTTTTATCGTGTTCCAAAATATTTTGTGGGTGTTCTCAATATAATTTTGTCTTCATCGATAAGATCTTGTATCTTTTGCTTTGACTTGAAACATTTATTTATAGAATGTCCAACACATTAAACATAGTCACAATAAGCATTATGATCATGTCCACTAGGTAAATGTTTGATTGTATCGACCACTAGCAATGGAGGGAGAGATAAAAGGTTTTACTTAAGTAACTTTTGTATCAATTTTTGAGGAGGTTGAGGTAATCATGAAAAATGCCTCTTGTGTGGAGCAATAAATGCCTATTTGTAGGTTTTGATATTATATTAACTGTAAACTTGGATTCATTCTTATTCTCATTTGATTTTCCCTTATAATTTGGCTTGCTTTGAAACTTGGAATTTAAATTAATAGTAGTGGTGGTGGTGTGCTTAAATTTATTAAATGCAAGGAACTTCACGATATCTCATTGTATGTTATAACTCATCAAAATATATAAATTCTTGAATAATAATAACTCTTGAAGTGGTGCAAGAAAGCTTTACTTAAAGATATCTTGTAGCTCATTATCTACCACCGTAGGATTGGTCATCTTATCTAGCATGGTGTTGTTTCAAAATACATATTCACTAATTAGATCATTATAACCTTGTCTGACTTTAATAATTTATGAATATGAGATATATTCATCAATGTTGATGGAGAAACATGTTATAAATTGAATGAGTAATGAAGGAATGCACTAACTCATTGAGAAATAAAGTCATATAGCCATCTCAAAGTAGAATATTTGAGACTCCTTGGAAATAATTTGGTCAATATAATCTAAGAATGATGTATGAAAGGATCAAAGGTGTTGTTTAGTATCCCCTTTCTATCATATAATGGGAGTTTGGAAGTTATAAACCCTAAAAGTAAGGGCTAGGTTGTTATCTTGGTAGCTAATGGATTAATGGCGTAAGGTACATGAATATTGTGAATGACTTTTTCAAGATGTACCTTATTTGGAACATGCAATAGGTGAGGTAGATGATGTATTATGCATAATCATCAAAGGTTTATAATATGTCCCTTTCATAGGAATAGGCATGGAAATTTGTGGGAAACATTACTCTAAAACCACACCTTGGGTGGATATCACATGTGTAACTAAAGGTGTGGATGTAAAAATACTATCAATAGTAGTGGTCTGGACACCTATAGTTGGGTTGGTAGCTCAAAAGGTTGATTAATATCATATGAAGGGTCATATTTTACCCTAGATGTAGTATCTTGAGCTAGAATTTTCTTTTTTTATCGAGCCACATACAACATTGCATTATGCATAAGTGGGTTTTGGTCAAGATATTAAGTCAATTAACTCTCATTTGCATCATCAAATGTATTCATATAAGCATGGCTTTGGCTAGCATCCCCTTGAGTATTTTTGGTCTCAACCATCATAACAATTGAGTCAAGGGGGTGTGTATTAATGGAGGCTAAGGATATTTTATTAATCATTTTAGCCTTATTATTGTATAAATATCTAATCTATGAGATTACATAATTGATCCAAATAATACATGTCAAAGTAGAATAATATGAAAAGATTACAATCATGACTTGAGTCAACAAATAGAAATAATGTTCATTTATTAAATCCATATGTAATTTGTAAATATGAGAGAAAATCATAAATCAGGTTTGAAAATAAGACCCTAAGACAAAAATATGAAATCCCTAAAATTAAGGATGAAACCCTAAGGGTAACCTAAGGTTTGACAATGTTCAAACAATATATAGGTTCACCAATATGTTTACCCTATTTTTAGATGAATGTAAATCACAATAGGAAACATGAGAATAACTCATTCAAATTACATGTATGGTAATCAAGAATTAATTTGAATGTATAATATTGATATTGACTCAATAATTGGATTTGTTATTTATGGAAAGTGCAACAAAGAAAAATATACTTAGTTTCACTATTTGATTGGTTGATTGTAATTGTGTTTTGCCAATAGAAATAGACTATAAGTAGGCCTATGATTCATCCAAATCTGTAACTTTATCTTTGTGTGAGTAGGGTTGGTACTATCAAGGTAAAATTTGTTATATGTAAGTGACCAAGGCTGACATTATCATCTTATGATGTTTTTCTTATATATGATCGTATAATGTGATGTGTATGTCTAATATGTCTCTTAATGTGTAATATTTGACCCTTGACTATGTACACAACTTGAGAGATCAAATTCCTTCTCCTTGAAACCCTAGGTCCACTTATAAAGGATAAAAACTTATAAAATATGAGAAAGTGTAATTGGGTTGAGCTTCCCCCAATCACCTCATTGATGATTAATCATTACCTACATATCTAATATTCTAAATAGGTAATTCAAGCCACATGTTGTTCTTCCCATTAGTGTGATTATCAATTTTTTTAATTCATTATATAAATGCACCTAAAAATATGGATTTGATCTTGACAATATTTAATATTGACCTAGCTTGGTATGCTTCAGACTTGGTTGATGACTATTCCTAGTCACTAATTTATAGTTTGAGAAGAATAGGGTAGATTTGTTCAATGTATAATAGTGTATAGATGCTTGATATATATGTGGCAGATGATTAATATGTTTGATGTTATTTTGTATTTATATGTGTTTAATTTGGTAATTCCTCACACCACCAATAGAGTCCAACCTATGGGAATGATTTGATTTTGAAAAATAATCAATGTTAGGCAAAGGATAGTAACGTTAGCCTCAATATAGTTCCATCAATTTTATTGTTTGAGTCTTATGTTATTGTCTAGGAGACAAGAATGTGAATGTGTTGATCTGGAAATGTCTAAGTAATGTGTTTAGCTGGTTTATCATAGACTAAGAGGTTCATGTAGGTGACTAATAACAACTTAGAATGGAATGGGATCATAACTAGCATGCAAGTGTGTGGGAATAGTGAAGAAGAGTTGTTTGGAGACACACAAGTCATGTAGGATAAATGTAAGTCAAGATTGACATTGCTAACTGTCAAATATCATATGTTAATATCTATAGTACACAACTTATTTTTCTTATTTATTATTTTTGTCATGTCTCTCTAGTGTTTTATTTCTCTCTTGTATCATGTATAGCTTTTGGGTTCATCATACTTCCTTGTACCCTTTCATTAGTATTCTCTCTTGATTTTTTTATTATGTCTTAATCATTATATCTTGAATTTTTAATTTACCTTCTTCTATATCTATTTTTTTATGTCATTCTTATAGCCCCTTGGTTTATGTTGATTGCATTGTTTCTTTGGCCCTTGTCTTTGATTGTTGTCTCCCATTCTAAAATCATGCACAAACTTCCTAATGATGGAAACACATATATATTGATGCCTTCCACCCTAAGGTACATTAATTTATGATGGAACTTGTAGGTTGGTATGGTTCTTCCTCTTTTTGCTTCTTCTCACTTTTGCCCCTTGGCTTGTGTCTTTCTTAATTGATCTTTGCCTTTTTGCTTCCTCATGTTTTTTCCTCTTAGTGTGTTTCTTGATTCATTTGTTTATTTGGGTTAATTTATTAATCCTAAGTCCATTTAAATATGTGTAGGTTTTCTTATTATGTGAATTTATAATTCACACATTCAGAATTTATGAGGTGTCACACCTCTTTTGTCCCTTTTGAAGGGAAACATGGAGTTGCATGTCACATGTAGTTCCTCCCACACTTGTCACGCACTTCCCTCTTCCCTCATGGAGATTCGAGAAACTAAGCACACACTAAAAAGGTTGTGTAAGTTCATGATGGAGTTTATTAACTCCTCTTTCATTCTAGCTCTATTTAATAAGTTCTTTCCTCTCTCATTCTATATAAGTTCATCTTAAGACAGTTGTTTATGGTTTGAGGCCCATGTCTCTTTCTCATTCTTTATTATTATACTAAGATTGTAATTGGAAAATATTGTTGTTTCAAGCCTTCTTAATACATGTGGGGTTTTCTTTCATTGATTTAATTTTCCCACTTAACAATATTTGTCTCACATTCTCATGGTGGCTTGTTTTTTAGGTGACATATCTCTTATATGAATTTATTTGATTAATTTCAACATTATTATTTTATGATCCTATCAATTATTCTAACACAGTATCAGAACAAGTTTTTTTTTACATTGCATGTTGAGTATTTGGAGCCATTTAGGTGGAGAAATTCAATTTTTTGACTTTTTTTTTTGCAAGGGCTTACACCCATGCACATGGTTTACAGTGTCTTTCACAACTTATCTTAACCCATAAACTAAATATATTTTATTTTTTCCTCTTTGCATTCTAACTTTGAATTTCAAGTTACTCTCACAATGAGGTTCTTCAGTTGATTCTATTCTTTTCAGCTAGTTGCATAAGGCAAGCCATTTAGCATTTTGTCTCCAATTTGTTAATCTTAATGCATTTACCTCAAAACCTAGGCCTTAAGTTTTTTATTTATCTTCTACCTCTTTAGAGGCATCTTGCTATAAATTTTTGGTTAGCATTTCCTTTCTGTGTTTAGACCTGCATGTTATTCCTTGAATATCATGCTCACTCCTTTTGTGGCATTTTGTTTTATATTCACTCATAACGCATTTATTATTAGTAGCATAATGTTATCCCTAAGTCATTTTCTCTATTTGGCATATGACGTAATGATATTTTTGGTTCTTCCTCTCTTTGCATTGTAAACTCCATTATTACTTATGCATTCTTTTATTTTGGTTTATTTTCCTTTTGTCATCTTTTCTTCTTTGTCTTTTATGTCTTTCCATCTACCTATATGTGGTCCTCAACTTGTATTTTCTTCTATTATCAGTGTTCAAAATAGTTTGTGGCATCTTCTTGTAATGTAGTTATATCATGTGTTATTTTTCATTTGGATTTTTTTCCTCCTACTTTTCCTATGTGCCTTACCAAATTGATCTTATTTTTCCATCTAGAATTTTCATTAATAAGTGACATTCTCATGCATATATGATAAGTTTGGAATTTTGTTTCTTTGTGCTTCTTAAATGTTTGATTTTTGAAAAAAAGGAAAACTTATGCATGGTAAGATATTGGAGTTTTAAATTATCTTAAGTTTTGGCAAGCGCAACTCTTTTTGAAAAGATTGACACCTCGCATTTTAATTCTTAAGTAATATTTTTTTAAATGCTGAGATAAAAACTTTTCAAATCCTACCAAAAGTGATTTTTTTAATTAAAAAAACATTTCCTCATTTGGAATGAATGCATAAGAGGTCTATTTTGTCTTTCACTTGAAAAATGCTTCCATTTAAACTAATTATTTTTAGTGCAATTTTTTTGGTATTAACATTTACCCTTTTTTAATGTTTTAATTTACTTTTAAAAGTATTTTTTGTGTTGCTCAAACAACTCTTTCAAATTACATTTTTATCTTTGGCTTTTCCATTTTTTAATTAATATTTTACCATTATTATTAATCTATCACTTTTAACTTAGCCTTGTTCTTAGCAGTTACAAATGTTAAACAATAAATCACATTCAAAAAGAATAAAATTTATGCTCTTAAGCGTCAAATTGAATGTCAAAAAATGACTATTAATACATTACAAACCTCTTTTTATGATAAATTGATGCATTTCATACCTTGATTAACACTCTTAATTAAAATTTTGCTTCTTTAAAAACTTTCATGCCTCTAATGTTATTTTTAAATGTGATTTTTTCTCTCTTAAAGAGTGTATTGTCTTGTAACATCATGTTTCTAACCCTGGTTTACAAATTATGCAATTAATGGGTTACACTGGCGATGGAATTGGTAAGAACAATAATAAAATTTTTGATCCCATTTCATTTGAATCCAAATCAAATTTTACAAGGATTTGTTTTAATGATTATAATGATAATGTGAAGTTGTATTATCCCCCTCATCGAAGGACATTGAATCATAGTGCTTTTGGTTATAATACTCTTTGTGTTCATACTTTGGTGAGAAATATTAAAATTTATAAGCATTGTGGTAAACATGGGCATGGTATTACTAAATCTTAGAAGCTACACCATTGTAAATTTTGTGGTGAAACAAATCATGATATTTTTCATTGTTGGAAAATAACTAAAACATCTCATTATAAACTTAAAACAACTTTGGATTTCTAAAGTTTTGGTGAAAAATGATGTTCTTTTTTTTATACTTCTTCATTTGCATCTCATTTTATACTATTTATGAAAGGAAAAACATCTTATTTGTCTCACTGTTGATAGGTTTAAAACTTTAAATTTATTATTTTCCTTGTTTTTATGATTACTTTTTCTTGTAACTTGTCAAGGAACTATGCCTTTTTTAGAGCTAATTTCACTTGACTAACTTCTTTTTTCATGCAAGATTCAACCCTTTATTGTGGAAGTTATATTTCACTCCTTTTTCCTTGTACTAGATCTAATTTTATTACATTCATTATATGTATATCACTTTTTATGTCATTTTACTTAACTGAATATTGGTGTAAGCTTTTATTTTGTGGGTACAATGGAGCATTTCATGTCATCTCTTTTCTTAATGGTCTTTGTTCCTAAGTAGATTGACTATCTTATCCAAAAAGGATTCTTGGAGATTAATGATTTTCACACTCTTCACTTTTGTAATTTTATGGGTGACACCTATTATCTTCTTATTTATTCTCCAAATCAATGTAATAATTGTAATTTCTCTCAAAAGAAGTTGTCATCAAAGGGGAGAATTATGTAATGTCAACTCCCTTCTTTGTTTTAAGGTTTTATCCTCTTCTGAAAACCTTGAATAAATTTTAAGGGGGAGTGTTAGAGATTAATCTTTATTTGGGTTAATTCATAAATCCTAAGTCCATTTAGGTGTGTGTAGGTTTTCTTATTATGTGAATTTATAATTCACATCTTCTAAATTTCTGAGGTTCACACCTCTTTTTTCCTTTTTAGAGGGAACCTTGGAGTTACATATCACATGTAACTCCTCCCACAATTGTCACACACTTCCCCTCACCTCATGGGGATTAGTGACACTAGGCACACACTAATAAGGTTATACAAGTTCATGATGGATTTTGTTAAGTAACTCCTCTTTACTTCTAGCTTTATTTAATGAGCTCTCTCATTTTAGACAACTTCATCCCGAGACACTTGTTTATGGATTGAGGTTCATCTCTCTTTTTCATTATCTTTTATTATAATAAGATTATACTTGGAGAATATTATTTTTTTAATCCTTCTTAATACACATGGGGTAATTTTCATTGATTTGATTTATCCACTCAATAACTTGTGTCTCATATTCTCATGGTGTCTTGATTTTGAGGTGATATATTTCTTGTATGTATTTATTCTTTACTTTCAAATTTATATTTTATGATTTTTTCAATTATTCTAACATTGTTGCACCTCTTATTTTGTGTCTTTTTGGGTTCCATTCTTTTAAAAATAACCAAAAAAAAAAACCTTTATCTCTGCTAGTTATATAGTTGCACATTGTTAGATATCATGTGTATCTACCTATTGTTATACATTTCCATAAATATTATGTATGTATGTGTTACTCATGGTATTATTTAAGTTAGATGAAGGATATAAAGGTTAGATATGATTTTAGACTTATAGTTACTTCACATGTTCATCATGCCTATATCGGCAACATCTTTAAATTAGGGGCATGCCTATACTATGAGAATTTTCTAGTGTGCCTTAGGTTCTATACTTCCTATTTTACATTATAATATTGAGATTTATAATTTTTTATACATATATTTATCTAGATTATATCACATGTGCTTCATTATATGAGTACTTTATGTTGCTTCATTATATGAGTACTTTATGTTGCTTCACATGCTTATTACATTGCAAGTTTTCTTGCTTGCCTTATGATTGCTAATATTTGTTATGATTGTGTATGTCTATAATTTTTAACTATACTATGTTATTATAAATGTTTGGTGCCATGATATATATCATGCACACTGTTACTTATAATACATACTATTTTTGGTGCCTACATTTTCATGGTTTCTACCATGCATCTATTATGGGCATTCTATTGGTGTGTTTCATTGATATATTTTGTTTGTATTGGGGCATATTACTGTCCCTCTTTGCTTGTTACATTAAGGCATATCCCTTGTCACTCATTTTATATTACATCAAGGTATATCACTTGCCTATTCCCTTTCCATTCCCTTTCTTATATTACTTCTTCTTCAACATATTAGTATTAGGTTATCAATGAGATTTGATGATGATATGTTTCTATAAGCATGTGTTTACAAATGCATTTTCATGATTATTAAAAAATTTACTTTTATATATGTTACACATGGTGCACATAATAATTTTATTTTAAAATGAGTGATATATAATAACATCCCTGACCTCAAAATGGGGCATACAATTGGTTTATTCTATCTTTGGTTACATATTTCAAGTTGTTAAAAAAAATTTAAGAAGATACAGAGTTTTGGAAAGCAATTATAGAGAGGTTCCAGATGCTTTATTATTTATTTGAGAAGTAATTTGTGTCACTTAACAAGGTTAGTAAGATTCAAGTTTAGATGTTTCACCACATTTCTGGGGAATTAAGGCCCATCATAATTTCTTATGTTTTAGAAATGGAAACATGGTTTGCATACCACTAGTTTTGTTCATTCCTTTTTCTCATTTTTAGGTTTTTATTTATTTCATTTGATTCTATTATTATCAAATTATCAAGATGTTAATCTAATTCTAAACAATCATGTTTTTTTATTGAAAGTAGAAAAATAAAATCCACCCTTGTTTATTTTACTTTAATGTATATGCATACACACATATTAAAGCAACACATTATGTAGAAACCTATTTTTGGTACAATTCTTATAGTTACAATTTTTTTAAATCATGCTTTTGTATATTTAGATCATTAGTGCACATTTTACTCTTTCTATCACAGTTTCCACTTTTATTGAACCTCACATAATTTTTCATTATCATCTACTAACGTAAGGTTTTAAAAAGTTTCAAATGATTACACCTACACAACCACTATCAAAACATGACTACCACTAACAGAGGGGTATAATATTGGTCCTGTCACTATTGAAATAATTTGAATCTAGTCACTATCTCAAAACATTGATTGCTTTTTAGATGTTCTTCAACATTGTTCCAGGACCTTTTTAGTTTTTTCAACTTATGTCAAAACTCAAGCAAGAACTTATGTCTAAACCTCATTCTCAATTATCAATCATTATAGCTACTTTAATTCATCTTCTCCTTATTTATCTTAGGCAGATCTTACTTATTATATTTTATTGTATTTAGGTCAAATTTAACTAGAACCATTTATATTATAGTTGGTGTAGTGTTTTAAAGACTTATGCACCCTTTATAATAAATTTCCCTCCTCCTCTCATTTCCTTGTGTGTATATGAGGTCCATAGGCTTGAAGAGACATTTTGAGGGGAACATAAATAGTTTAGGATTAGGTTTAGTTTTGAGATTTTTGGATAGTGGAGATTGATTCAATCCAAGTGTGGAGATAAGGTCATCCACATTTTTTAGGAATTATAAGTTTGAACTTAAGTAAGATTTGACTTTTTTAATTAAACCTGAATTTTTTAATTAATATATGAATTTTAATTCCAATTAGATATGGGTGAGTTGGTAAAGTGGCTTGGTTGTTTCAATCCCCACCCAGGTTCAAATCTCACTATGGTATATGAGGCTGGATGTGGCCCTTGTTGATATTCTCAAATTAGTTATGGTATTTGTAAGCATATCAGATATACATGTAGTAAATGACCACTTGGCGATCTGTGCTCGCGATTGTGTCCTAGATAGGTTCATAGTTTTGATCAAAAGTGAATATCAATCAAATATATATATACACACATACTTTAATAAAAATAATTTGAACTTGAGCTTGAGATAAGAGTAAATGTAACTTAAGTGACATCCCAAAGGATGCACTTTATGACTAAAGACCCCATGATAACTTTAAATTAGAACCTTGTGACACTTAAAATGAAAACAAAATTAGATAAAGTACTTTGGACTAATGTTAGACATAGTAAGCTTACCTATATGCACCCTAGTGACTTATTATTGTATTTTCTACCTTGGCCAACATTGTTTTTCATGTTAACTTGTATGTTGCTTTCCTTTCAAACTTATTGTGTTGAGATGGTCTTGTGCTCACTCTAAAAATTAAAAAAATTGTTCTAACTTATTTTCTACTAAGAAAACTTAGGGCATTACGAATTGTCTAAAAAAGACTTATAATAATAAAATTAGATCAGTGAAATTCAATGTGGTTGATAAATTATTAAAAGATAACCAAAAAATACCAATGCAAAAAAAGAACAAAAAGGAAAACTCAAGCCTAATTAACTTGGCCCATTTGTTAACACATGGAAGTTTGGATCGATGGTATATTGTATTTCTACACTAAAAGATAAATATTTGAAGAAACCAATAAACATTACACATCTTAAGTGGTTTTATACATGAACCATCTCTTATATCATGTTGTGATGTTTAAATAGAGACATGTTTTTTGGTTTCTCTACTTATTTATCACTTTATTTATATTCATTGATAGGTTAAATTTTATACACAGTTTGTACTCTTTCTATCTTTTTTCCATTTAGATGTTACCTTTAATTTATATATTAATTCCTAGTTATTTATAGTTATTTTATATGTTTTATTCCCACAAGTTTATTTATTTTTTGCCTTAGTATTGCTTTCATAATTAATTTTATTTTACATTGAAATATTGTGCTTTTATATTTCTCTGTTTGTTCTTTGTTTTATCATATGTTGATGTGTATCACCAACTCCATGAATTTTTCATGGTCCATATGATGCAAATATCTTATGTTAATTACTATGTTTTCATGATTTATATCATGCATCGATTGGGGGAAATATGTTATACCCATTATTCACACTACTATATCTTGAGCTGGTTATCATATATTTTATCTTGCTCATATCATGGGCCCATATGATGAAAAATATATTATATTGAAACATTTTTCAATTAAAAGTATATGTTATATTCAATAAATATAAAAATATGTGTGAAAAGAAATCATAACTCTAACAAATGCTAAAACAGATACAAATAGCCTATAGGCTAATATAAGGATACATTATCAAACTAACATTGGACATAACATAAAACCCATAAGTGAAATTCATGAAACCATTGTTTTGTTCAATAATGCATGATTAACTTTATCCAATATTCCTCCTTTGCCTTGAGTTGTTTATTATAATGCTTCTTTTACATGAGGGGATCATCTGAAATTGGGCCCCAAATCATAACCAAACCTAGAATATTAGTTTGATGTATATGATCAATATCAATATCAATAGTTTTTCTAAGTAATTTTTGTACTTGTCATATAAAATGTCACTAGAGCCCACCCATCCTTAGCTTAGCCCTAGATCTATCTTAGGGACTCTTTCAACCCTTATCTACCTTTTGTGTGGGTATTCCACATCCCTAGACATCCCAAAATTAGTCCCAAACCTTCCCCTAGGGATCTAGGCCCCTAATGCCCTAGGTTCTACCACCTGAACACTAGCATGGTTCTTTGGACACTAGCGTATTGTGCTAGTGACAAAGGGACCACACTAGTTTCCCTTGCCTAATTTAAATGCTAACATATATGTTTTCAATTCCTAAGACACCTAGGGTTAGCCTAAACCTATTTCACACTCCCCATAAGCACCAAATCAATATATATACATGACTTTTAGCCCTTTATCCACTAGATGGAAATCAGATGAAATACATGTTATCAATCAAATTTTCACCCTTTAAAAGGTAGTTCAATCCTTCCGAATTTGATGTAAAATGAAAACACCTCAACATTGTAGGTATTTTATTAGAGAGGTGAATCTCTAGGTTAAAGGGTTAGTTCCCCTTGATGAATCACTTAGGCTCAAACATAACTCTAACATTTGTTAGGAAAAGGGAAAGAAACCTATTCTAATGGAGGTGATGCACCAAATATGATCTGATCACTACCAACCAACTACAATTACACTTTAAACAAGATACTAACCTACACATGACACTAATCCAAATCTACCTCTCTACATCAATTTTTCTCATGAAGGTTTGTGAAGCAAGCTTGAGCTATGAGGACTAGTCAAGAGGTCATGACATGACACTAGTGAAAAGATAACTCACTAAGCCCCTAAACGCTCCATTTGAACACTTTTGTACATGAATGTTAAACAAGGACAAGCATGCCAAGGAAGCAAGACTATCACTTAACAAGATCAATTAATCAAGCATGCACATTGAAACTATTCCATAGAGAAGGTAAAAAATATGTTATTCTTCATTGATTAAAGGATGCAAATTAAGGCTCAAATATATAAATAAAATGAGAGAATAAGGAGAGAATGGCATAGGAGAGAGAGAGAGAGAGAGAGAGAGAGAAACAAGTGTCCAAAAGGAGTTACAATAAGAAAGGAGTTTGAAATTTCCCCATCAGGTCCTTACAGACAAGTTTTAGTCTTATGAAGATGCTCTTTTGCTCCAAGTGGCATGCAAGTTTTAAACTTTACTTGATACCTTGCCTAGCTCTATAAAACTACCCTTTGATTTGGATTTTGGAATGATAAGTGGCTTTCTTGGTGTTCATATCATGTTGAGTTACATACTTTACTCTGATCTTGACACCTTTCAACTGATCTATGTAGGTTATATTTGATGCATCACTTCATTCGCTTGTTAGGTGTCTAGAAGTCTCTTTATTTCACTAGGTTAATCTTGCTTACAAGTGTCAAAACTTGAATTCATCTTCTCTAAATTGTTCTCTCTCTATGGATGGCCTATTCACATCATACAAGACCTATAAAAACTCATTTTGAGTTCTCAAACTACCCTCAAGAATTTATTTTGCACCAAAAGCTCCAAATTGGCTTGATTCCATATAGCCCTAAAATCTTGTAAACCTCCTTGTGTACAGAAGTGTATGGATGGTACTTAGAATTTAAGGCATAAATGAGGACCTAGTATGGCTTTATAGCTCCATGCCAAGTTTTAGGTCTTGAGAATGACTGGAAGTTTCCTTTTCATCTATTTCTCTTTCCTAACTAGGTCTCAATTAGGCCTCCCTACCTAAAGACTTACTTTTGGTTCCATAAGCTTCCCACACATGTGAAACCTCAAATAAATATGTTATTTAGTTTTATAACCCCCTGAATATCATCTATTCAATTTTTAACTTCTGACACCTTGTATAGACCTCCCAAGTAGATTAAAACATTCTTTTTTGGCCTGCTTTGTATATTTATGTACCTATAAATACCAATAATTGGCATGTGGTGATGATTAGGGGAGTTTTATACAATATTTAGGTCATTTCATAGGTCACCCAACTCATCTGGAGGCATTATAATTATTTTATCTCTCATTGGGTTAGATTTGGTCTTCTAGGTAGCTTGAAGGTGTCTTAGGGTCTTAACAATGATTCATATGGTAAGGTCCACCAAATTAAGAACCAATGCCCAAATATGGAAGCTTATGAACCTATATAACACTTCCAAACTCATTTTTCCACCATGAAACTTGTCAGGAAATATATGACCAAAACAATTGTGTCTATTGAGTGGTTAAGTGTGCATTTATGAGGTCAAAAGAGAGAGAGAGATTTATAGAAGGAGTAAAAATGCTTGATTTGGGTTATAAACACATCAATGAGGTCTAAACTATATATATTTACTTGTTTCAATGGTCCTCTCACCATCTTCCTCCTTTAGGTCTCATGCACCCTCTTTAGTTTATGCCTAGGGTTCTTAAGCAAGATAAGGCAAGAAACCCTATTGACTATGTTTGAGTTATTCTTTACCACTGTAGGATCTTGAGGCTTCTTGTAATGTTGTCATGAATTTATTACATCTCCTTAGAGTCTTCATATTTTCTTGAGAAATTTATCTTGCCTCAAGAGGAGATTTGGAAGCTTGAGGGCTTATGTAAAGTTGTTAGGTCTTATAGGCCTTGATTGAGTTTCCAAGTATAAGACCACTTGTAGGTGATCATAGTGGCCTAAAGGATCTCTTATCATCTTCCTCACTCTAAATAAATCCTTCTATACATTAATCCAATGGCCTAGATTCCTAATCTTTTCTTGAGGCCTTCAAATGTTCTTAAGAAGCTACAAACCTGCCCATAGGTCTACTCAATCTTCTACTATACCTCTACCTCTTTTGAGGTGTTCATATCATCCCACCACCTAGATTATCATACCAATCATACTCTACCTCACCTTAGTGCTCTCAATGTGCTAGGTGCCCATACTATGGTGTCATATGCTCTTTTTACACACTCTACCCTTTCCTTAGGCTTGAAACTAGTCTACTAACCTTATAACTTTTAGGTGTCTATTACGATAAATCTGAGTGCATTTATGGCTACTACATTACCATTATTTCACATCTCAATGACTCTATCTCATTTTTGAGACTCTATCACCCTTATTTAGCATTTATAGGACATTATGATTCCACAACATATAGTACCCTTCTCACTTTTCTCTAAGTCTGACTATAGGTGTTAATATTTTAAGTCTTAACTATACTTTGGGTCTCAAGGTCTTTAATTTCCAATCTCTAGACCTCTCAAGGCTCTATTATATTATTGAGAGTTTGTAAACTCCTCAAACTACCCAAAACATCACACACTTACCTAACACACATTGTTATTTGCAGTTTCTCAAAGTGGTTTTAGGTGTTGATTGGAGAGGTATGAATATAAGGCCTAAAAACTGACCTTCTCAACTATATCATGGCACTTGGAGAAGATTCTAAATCATTAGAAGTGAATTCTCACTATCTCACAAAGTATATTGGTTACTTCATAACACTTTCAACCTTTTGCCTTCTCAATTACATACACAGACTTGTGTATATGCTTTAAGGCTGCATACCATGTCTCCTTGACCATCCCTTGACTTGAAAGTGGTTAGGTGATCTCAATGGTTTATGACTCCTATCCCCATCTACATCTACACTAAGAGTCATACATCAACCTTGTCTTGTTTTGATGTTAATTACATTTTAGTCCAAAAGAGGACCTATAGGTCTGTTACTTGTATGTTTATTTTTACTTGCACAAGCTGCTAAGACAACTTCTTGGCCCTTTAGACACCTTTATACTTTGACACTATCAACTTTTGTCTCATTTATTTATCACTCTCTCAATAGGCTTGTAGATCTCTTTTCCAAACATCATGTCACTTCAAGCTTATTCATTCACCTGTATGGATTGTATATACAGTCAACTTATATTGAAATTATGTGTATGATAATTGGAGTTCATGAGTCCATTTATACCAAGTCTATCACGGTTATACAAGTTCTTAGGAGCCTATGTCACTCTTCTCCATGGCTTGAATACTTCAATATGAAACCTTAGTCTTAATGGATGCTCACTTATACGTCTATAGGCCTATAGGTGAATGAAACCTATCTAAATCCCTCATTGGAGTGTTCATTAAGATTTATGTTCCTTTTTGTGTTTGCAGCATGTTCAATAGTGTTCCTATCATGTTTTATGATTGTTCTTCATTATTAATTGAGCAAAGGTTGTATTCAGACTTGTAACTAGATGTTTTCAAAGAGATAGTTCTTAAGAAAGAACACATAAGTTATGGGAGAGTGAGGGGATTTTAAATGAGTAATGGAGTATTATAAACTTCTAAAAGTCATAGACATCTCAAATAAACTAAAACTTGTAGCAAAAGTGACTGAAACACTTTATACATTAAGACACTTTTCCTCCTATTGAAGACACTTCATGGAATTGAATTAGATGATGAAACTACCATTAAAGATAGCTCTTTTATCTTTTAAAAAATTCATCAAAACTGTTCTTTTCCATCAAATTCTGAAGTGGAGAACATGAGCAAAATCACACCCTACTTTGAATGATAAGGCATAGTGACCTATTGTCGCTCTTAGAAATTGTTCATAAAGGAGGGTCCATGAATATACAAACCAATGTCACTAATTTAAATATTATCAGCATACCTAAAAATGGCCAAAATTTTAGATCCTACCTCTCTTTCTCCTAACTGTAATATCCACTTGAATTTTGCCATTTTGAGCTTATGAAGGAAGCAATGGAAGAAAGAGAATGTTTGAAGCATCTATAAAATCTAAAATTTGGTATAAAGCTAGGAAATGACTTTTGGAAGCCCAAGATAAACTCTAAAACCATTTTTACCTATAAGTATATCTTCCAAGGCCATACAAGTGCTTATAAATAGGTAGTTTGCATAGTTTAGGTGTTGAACTACAGATTTTGTCAGTATCTAACCATTATCTAAGTATTTATGACATCAATTACATTAAGAGTCTTTTTGAAACATTTAAATCTTGGAATGGTACATACAACTCCTCTAAATTATCCAAAAAGGTGACAAAATTACTTTTTTATCACATAAGAACATGATGAAAGGTTAATACATGATATTGTCACCTTAAAATCACATTAATGACATTTTATAATTATTCTAACTATATCAAACCTTTGGCCATCCTTAACAATACCAAGACCTTGTGAATGACCCCTAGGACTAGACAAGTACACATGATACCAAACCTTGGACCAAGCTAAAAAATGACTAATATGACCATATAAAGACTATTAAGGACCATTTAAGACCATATACAAGTTTTCATAATCCCATGAAAGTTTCAATCTTGAGGGGTTGACCATTTTTTACTTGGGGTCAAAATTTGGTCAACAATACCCATAAACAAGCTCAAAACAAGTATTGCACAATCAAGGTCATCGATCCCTATTCTGCCCTACTTCTATGTACAATCATCTACAATCATTTTAAGCTCAGAATACATAAATTTTTAGTCTCAAGCCTCATTTAAGTTACTCAAGTTGACACTCATACTAGAATTTACACCAACACTTATATTAAGAGAATTACATTGAGCTTGATCCCCTCTTAACGTATTGGTATGTAGGCAACTCTCAACATAGTACGGTGTTGATGACGTCCAGCCTACCCTGTTAACATCACATTTTTGCTACTTGTGCTTCTCAAATACCCTAACAACATGGATATCTATGGTTTTCATACAAAATCAATCCAAAATAGGTCACATAGCAAATTAGGTTTTGTCTACATAAGAACAGGCATATCAAACTTAGATATGACTGCTCCCAAAAGTTCACATTAGTGCCTACACAAAAACACTAGTGTGGAAAAGAGGACACTAGTGTAGTGTGTTAATATCCAAGGTACCACATTACTATCCAAGAGGATTTTTAACACCTAGATCATGTTCATGACACCCTAATTCGATTGTGTACCATTTTTTAGCCTCAATATCATCCATCTTAATTAGTTTTTAGATAAGTACTTATTTTTGTCATTTATTACTATTTTTAGAAATATCAAATTAGGTCAATTATTGCATAAATTAGTGGTTGTATTTATTGTATATTTATTCCCTAATTTATTGTACTTAGACCCTTTAACAACATAGGTTTTACATTCCATAATCCTTTAAAATTTAAATCATTTTGTGAACCTAACTTACTTTCAATACTGCCAAAACCCTAAACCTAGATGCTCTTAGGTTTTTTATCCTTCTATTTTTCAAAATTTAATTTCAAAATCTTAAATATGATCTATTATTTTATTTTGGCAATCTTTAATAGGTTAAATTTCTTAAAAGGTTCAAAATATACAACACTTTATTTTCCTACTTTCAAACCTACAATGGCAGAATTGAATAACCGATTCGATGAGACCAATAAGAGGCAATTGAAATATTTCATTTCTAAACATTAAGATATGCCAAATGACCTTATCCATATTATCCACAGAGAGCTTCATAAATCCAATAATGGTCAATCTTTTAACCCCCCAAATGTCAATATTGTTACACCTATTATGGGGGTAATTTAGATTCTACAACACCTTGTTCTAACTCAGCAACCTTCAATAATGGAAAAACCTCCTATGGCTACTACACATCCCTCCTCTCTAGATGTATAATCCCTTATGCATGAGATCCATGATTTATAAGCCAAGGTGTTACATCTTCAGTAAGGTGCCATTAGACCATATCATGCCTTTGATTCTCATGTTCTTTTACATACACCTTTGACACAACATATAATGGAAACTCATTTTCCATTTGCATTCGTGGCACCCAAGCTTATTTTGTATGATGGTAATTGTGACTTAGAGAACCATCTATAAGCTTTCCACATAATATGTTTGGACCATGTGTCTAATGATTGGCTCTTTACTAAGTTGTTCCCTCATAGTTTAAAGGACTATACATTACAATCATTCTATGATCTTCCTAATCGATCCATCACATCATTAAATCCATTGGCAAATATGTTTTTGGCACACTTTTCAATCAACATCAGTGATAAGGTTTCCTATGCCCAAGTGGCACAACTCAAAAAAATCCAATGAGTCAATTGTTGAATATGTCTTGCAATATATAACTATATTAGCAAAGATGACTATCCCCATGGAAGATAGAGAACTCCAAAACATATTCAACTAGAGTTTATTACCAATATTGCACAAAGCTATCATATTCAATAAGTGTCCATAATTCAAAGATATTTTTCATATAGTGAAAGAATGAGAAATCAAGCTTCTCTCCATAGGCAAACTAAAGTACACAACTGGATCAAATTCAAATACTAAGAGTTTCAATAAGCCCCCATATAAGGTAAATCCAAATGAGAACAAGAATTATTTAAAAGTAATAGTTAATGCAGGATCAGAGCTACCTCCTTACATGGTCCTATCATCTCCTCCAAAGAGACCTTTTATGACTCTTCCTTAGTCACTAGCACAAGTTCTACAATAGTTCTTGGAATGAAATATCATATCTCTCCCTCCCATTAAAGAGGTTGATACGACTAGGCCTTTTCCAAAGAAATATGATTCCAATACATTCTATAACTATCATAAGGTACCAGGACATACTACAAATACGTGCATCAGCTTGTGATATAAGATACAAGATTTGATAGAATCTAGTATCATTGATATCGACACTCTTATAGAGGCACCTAAACCATAACAAACAAAAGCAAAAGCATTGAAAATATTTTTAGATCTATTTCCAATATATATGAGACATCAGGCACTTTAGGTGTTCATTATACATATCAGGCATAGCCACCACCAACATCTTATAAGACTCATATAGTGGATCTGTATCCTCTACATAATATCATTGGGGTGTATCATACTACAATGTCATCAAGACCTCTTATCACTTTTTTAGAGCAGTAGATAGTTGATGATGACATAAATTTCTATGCACTCTTTGTATAAGCCTACATTGATCATCATCATAATCAAAATGTCATGGTTGATAATGGGTCAAGTGTTAACATGTGTACTATCACACTTCTACATCACTTGGGTTATTTAGAGTAGGATATTTCATAGATAGATACAGTTATTTGTGGCTTTAGTTTCCATGTCTAGAGTTCCATTACAGAGATTGTACTTCCATTATAGGTTGGGCCCACACATGTGGCCACCAAATTCAAAGTAGTACCTAGTGCAGGAACATTTAATATGTTATTAGGTAGGACTTGGATACAATAGCTTCAAATCATTCCATCCACCATACATAGATGTCTCAAGTATATACATATTAATTAGGTGGTTACAGTTGAGGGCCTTTCATATGAGTATCATTTACCTATTCCACAACCACTTATACAATAGTCACCAATTACAATCACCAAGCACAAATTTTGTTAGCATACCTAAAATTTCAGTTGAGCCACTAGTGTGGGTGAGGTCTACTCCTATAGTAGTACCACATATGCATACTCTCCCACAAAGACATTTATTAGAGAGACCCCTATGTTAGAGATGTGTTCTAGATTATATAGGGCCTTTCTCTCCACCACCACATAGATCAACGTTACAGTAGAGATAATCCACACTAGTTACAACTTCTTCTACCATATGGATTCCCACACACACCATAGTTCACATGTCATTTCAATCAACTTCATAGATTCATAACCTTACTCCATAGGCAGTTTCAACTATAAATCACTCAGTCATCTGATTCTCAAATCCTAAATACCTCATCACATAACATACACAATCACGCTTCCTCTATTTGATACATAGATTCTCTTACCTTGTTCCTTCTACATAGTTTCATTTTCTTGATTTCTTATACATAGCTTATACCAAGAAAACACAAAAATAATATAATATGTTTAAAATACAAAAACATTCAAATATTACTCAAAACACAAAATTTAGATTATTTGCATATCCATGTTTACATTATTTATACTTGTCAGGTACTACATATGCTAGATATCTTAGTATAGTCAATTACATCATACATACATGCTTCACTTGTTCTTTTTGAGTGTTCATAGAATCTTAAAGGACTCAAGTCCATCACACAAATCTAGAGTTGTTACTATCTAACCATTTGGCACATCCAATACACAACTTCTGCTTTACTAGGTTATATCATTATATACTACTCAATTTTTTTACCAACTAATAATACTGTAGACTTAGTTTATGTACATCTTTGATCTTATATAGATTTATACCACATGTTTATGCATACTTTCATTTATAGCTTTCCTAGTTTAGACTTGATTATGTCTCCCTATTTCTACATCCATTTGAGGACATTTAAATATGCCATTATTTTGTGACTCTACATCACTTCCTTTCATTACATGTATGCTTTGGACACATTGCCATGTCCTTATTGTTGAGTTGTGGAGCTAAAAGCTTCACTGAATATGCAAATGTGGAGGTTTCTAGATGACACAGTAACTGACATCGGTTAGGGTTGACTGGCATCGGTAGACATCAGTCAAAACTACTTAGGGGTCGACTAACATCGGTCAAGGGTCGGCCGGCATCGGTCATTTGTAGACTGAAACTGACTTCTTTGCATTTGCATGCATTTCCAGAACTGTTCTAATTTTGGATTAATAGTTAGTTTGCATGTAAAGACTAATTTTAGTCTTGAGTCTGCTTTTCTAATTATTGTTTGTTTTGGGTTATATTTAAGAGACCCATGGGGCTATATTGTAATGTGTGTAGAAGAGCAAGATCAGTTGATATGTGGGGTAGCAAGATCAAGGAGATCTGCAAGTGTGCCAAGGTTGTGTGCAAGATCAATTAGATCGGTGGGGTAGCAAGATCAAGAAGATATGTAACACAAGAGTAAGCAAGGTCAATTAGATCTGTAAGGTGCAAGATCAAGGAGATCTGCTGGAAGAGGGAACAACTCAGTGTTGAGTTGGTTGTAATTGATTGAGAGAGAGAAATCTTGAGGGAGAATTACTGGATACCCAAGAGGTGTGAGGAAGAGAGAGATTTCTTCATTGTATTTCCTTCTAGAAGAGTTTAATACAGATTGTATTGTTTCTCATATCTCCTATTCTTTGATGTTTCTGATTTCTAGTTACTTATTACTTTTGGTTTAATTTTGTGTTTAGTTGCTTATACAAAAGTAATCAATTGAGCTCTAAAGTACTAATAATTGGTATCAGAGTGAGCTATAGGATCCTGACAGGTGGTATTAGAGCCAAGTTCATTAGAGTAGGTTAGTGTTTGTTGATTATAGGTTCACTCTCAGGGGTTTCTGATTGAGTGGGAGTAAAGCAATGGCAGAAGAAAGTAAACTAAGAATGGAGAAATTCAATGGTAAGAATTATCAATTATGGAGGATGCTGATAGAAGATTATCTGTATCAAAAAGATCTGTATTTACCGTTGGGTGGGATTTCAAGAAAGCCCACATATATGCAAGATGAAGAATGGAATGTTCTTGATAAAAAGGCTCCTGGATCTATAAGGTTGAGCCTGGCATCGTTTGTGATCTCCAACTTATCAAAGGCAAAGACAACGGTAGAGTTAATGGAATCTTTGGCAAATTTATATGAAAAACCCTCAGCTTCGAATAAGGTATTTCTTATGAAGCAATTATTTAATTTGAAAATGCAAGAAGGTGGATCGGTATATAGTCATCTTAGTGATTTCCATGGATTAGTAAATTAGTTAATTTCAGTCAATATAGTTTTTGATGATGAAATTAAGGCTCTCTTAATCTTATGCTCTTTACCTGAAAGTTGGGATAGTTTGGTAATGGCAGTTAGTAATCTTGTGTCTACTTCAAATATCTTGAAAGTTGATGATGTTGTTAGTGTAATCTTGAATGAAGAAATTCACAGGAAAAGCATAGGGGAAACATCAGGTAATGCTTTAAGTGTTGAAAGTAGGGGATGGCAAAGAGAGACGGGCAAACAATGGAAATCAAGGTCAAAGATAGGCAGTAGATCTAAATCCAAAAATGGAGGTATAACCTGCTGGAATTGTGGAAAGAAAGGACATGCAAAGAAAGATTGTTGGTTGAAAAAAGATCAGCATGAAGGCAATGAAGAAGCAAATGTTGCAGGTATTGTTGCACAGGATGCTCTTATATTTTCTTTGGATAGTCAGGTAGAATCATGGGTTTTATATTCTAGTGCTTCTTTCCATGCAACCCCAAATAGAGAATTTTTCCATGATTATGTCCATGGAGACTTTGGAAAAAATTATTTAGGGGATGGTGAGCCTTGTCAAATTGTTGGCAAAGGAAAAGTGCAGCTAAAATTGTAGAATGGCAACACATGGGTGTTGAAGGATGTCATGCATGTACCCGTCCTGAAGCAAAATTTAATTTTTGTAGGAAAGTTGGGTGATGAGGGTTGCACAGTAACTCTCACAACAGAATCTTGGAAAGTTTCCAAGCGTGCACTTGTTTTAGCTAGAGGTAAGAAAGTAGGTACACTTTATCTATCTACTTATATTACTGATTCTCCTTCTGTTTTATCTACTTCAGATGTAGATGCAAAGATGTGGCACTGTAGGCTTGGTCACATGAGTGAGAAGGGAATGCATGTTCTTAAGTCAAATGGTAAGCTTTCAGATTTGATAGACCGAGATTTTTGTGAGCATTGTATTTTTAGGAAACAAGAGAAAGTTTCTCACAACTGGGTCAACAAAGAAGAAGCACAAGTTAGAGCTTGTTCATGCAGACATGTGGGGACTAGCTCAGGGAGCTTCTATTGGAAGATCACAGTGTTATGTTTCTTTCATTGATGATGTTATAAGAAAAGATTTGGTTTATTGCATAAAGAGGAAATCTGATGTTTTTGACATATTTAAGAACTAGAAAGCCTTGGTTTTCAATGAGAAGATGATGGACAGTGATCAGCTCAAGAGGCTGAATAACTCTAAGCAGGGCAATGTTGATTTGGATAAGGTTATGATCCAAAATGAGCTCACAGGTAAAAATCATCACTCACAGGAAAACACAGACACCGATGCTGGTCAAGTAGAGACTGACGTCGATCAGGCAGGAATCGACATCGGTCTGGTGGAGACCAAAGTTGGTGATGTCGGGTAGGTGGACACCGATGTCGATCAAGAAACTGATGTTGGTGATCAGGTGGAATTGACATCAGTCGGGTGCAGACCAAGGTTGGCCAGAGATGACCGAGATCAGTCACTGTTAAAATGAAATCTGGGCAGACAGCAAGCTGTCAATGAGTCTCAAACGCCCATGAGGAGATCTAAAAGGGTAAATAAGCCTCAAATTCATTATTCCCCTTCTTTATACTACTTGTTGCTCACTGATGGTCGAGAACCAAGAAGTTTTGAAGAGGTAATGCAGGTAGAATCCAGGAAACAATGGGAGCATGGCATGAATGAGGAAATTGATTCCTTGGAAGAGAACTAAACGTGAGATTTGGTAGAGTTGCCAGCCGGAAAGAAAGCACTAAAAAATGAATGGATATACAGGTTAAAGAAAGGAGAGAATGGATAGGTGAGACATAAGGCTAGGTTATATGGTTTTGAGCAAGCTCCAAGATAATGGTATTTGAGGTTTGACAGGTTTATGATAGAGCATGGCTTTAGTCAATGTCAATGTGACCATTATGTTTATTTTACCAGGTTGGATAATAGTAGCTACATTATCTTATTACTGTATGTAGTGTATATGCTTGTTGCAGGGTCACACATGTAGGGAATTACTGAGCTAAAGGTAAAATTAGCTCAGACATTTGCCATGAAGGATTTAGGAGCAGAAAAGAAAATCCTTGGCATGAGTATTTCTCGAGACAGGGAAAATCACATGTTGATTTTGTCTTAAGAGGATTATGTGAATAAGGTAGTGGAGAGGTTCGATTTACAGGATGTAAAACTGGTAAGCACACCTATGGTTGGACAGTTTAAGCTGAGCAAAGAACAGTGTCCTAAATCACATGATGAGATTGAGTACATGGTATGTACTAGACCTGATATTCCCCAAGTAGTGGGAGTTGTTAGCAAGTTTATGACCAATCCAGGAAAGAAGCACTAGAAAGCAGTTTAGTGGATTCTCAGATATCTGAGAGGGACCAGCAGCAGGTATTTATGTTATACAGGGTCAAACACTTCTCTTCATGGGTATGTAGATTCGGATATGGTAGGTGACTTGAATGGCAAGAGAAGCACCATAGGATATGTGTTCACTGTTGGTGGAATGGTGGTTAGCTGGATTTTAGAGATGCAGAAGGTTGTTGTAGTCACGGTGGCTAGCAAGGATAAAAACCCTACTAATATGTTAACAAAGCTGGTAACAAAGGAGAAGTTGAATCTTCATTCAACTTTTGTTGGTCTTCAAGATTGAACTTGGAGATGGAGATACAAGCCATAAATAGATTAGAGGATGTTGTTGTATAGGTACAGGTACAGGTGCAGCTGTTTATCTCCAAGTGGGAGATTGTTGAGTTGTGGAGCTAAAAGCTTCACTGAATATGCAAATGTGGAGGTTGTTGGATGACATAGTAACCAACATCGGTTAGGGTCGACCGGCATCAGCAGACATCGGTCAGAACTAGTTAGGGGTTGACTGACATCGGTCAGGGGTTGACTGGCATCGGTCATCTATAGACCGACACTGACTTTTATGTGTTTGCATGCATTTCCAGAACTGTTCTAATTTTGGATGAACAGTTAGTTTGCATGTAAAGACTGATTTTAGTCTTGAGTCTACTTTTCTAATTATTATTTGTTTTGGGTTCTATTTAAGAGACCCATGGGGTTATATTGTAATGTGTGCAGGAGAGCAAGATCAGTTAATCTGTGGGGTAGCAAGATCAAGGAGATCTGTAAGTGTGCCAAGGTTGTGTGCAAGATCAATGCGAGGTAGCAAGATCAAGAAGATCTGTAACATAAGAGTAAGCAAGGTCAATTAGATATGCAAGGTGCAAGATCAAGGAGATCTGCTGGAAGAGGGAACAACTCAATGTTGAGTTGGTTTTAATTGATTGAGAGAGAGAACTCTTGAGGGAGAATTACTGGACACCCAAGAGGTGTGAGGAAGAGAGAGATTTCTTCATTGTATTTCCTTCTGGAAGAGTTTAATATAGATTGTATTGTTTCTCGTATCTCCTATTCTTTGTTATTTCTGATTTCTAGTTACTTATTACTTATGGTTTAATTTCGTGTTTAATTACTTATACAAAAGTAATCAATTGAGCTCTAAGGTACTAACAATTGGTATCAGAGTGAGCTACAGGATCCTAACACTTATGTGTGCCTTATTGATTGTGTATGCAAACATTTTCACATTTCCTTCTATGTGGCTCTAAGCCAACCTTGTTTCTCATTTGTGTATGTGGACATTTGAACATGACCTTATATGTATTTGCTTTCTTAGATTTAGTGGCATGTGCCCATGTCCCTTGTATTGTGGCCCCTTCACCTACTTTTCATGTCTCTTGTGCTTGTATGTATGCTTTTATGTATGTGTCATGGCCATGACACTTGTCTCTTGTTTATTGCTTGTAAACTCAATTTGTGATGTCATGAGTGCTCTCATGCATCTCCCCTTCCTCCTTGGGTGCCTTGATGGACTTCATTCACCATCCCCCTAAGTAGTTTACATAGATTATTCTCAGATTATGCAATGCATACACATGCTTACATTGTTATATCTATCTTGACAAACTTGTGAATGTTATATCTAACATACATTGAACATTACTAATTTATTCTCAAATTATCTTACATTTTGATGTTATGTATATACACTATAGTCGTTTATTATGTAGATATCATATGTTTTCAGCCTAACACACATCATGCAAAGCTTTTCTTTTGAGGAAAATGATTTCACAGGTACAATAACTAGCCTTAAAATAGGAGGCATTTATTTGGGTTTGTCACAGAGAGCAGGCCATTTGAGTGCACTTAAAGTATAGTTTTAAGCACACAGACACATAATACAAAGCGCAAAATTAGGAAAACACAATGGAAATAGTTAGATAGAGAGCAGAGTCAGGTTGGTATAAAAATAGCATAAAGGACACTAATGTGGCATAGAGGACACTAATGTGGCATAGAGGACACTGGTGTGGTACACTACTCTCCAAGTAGCTGTGTTATTATCCAATAGCTTGAAAAATAGGAAAATCTAGATTTGATAGAAGAAAAAAGTAGTTATCATCTAGATTTGATAGAAGAACACAGTAGTTACCATCTAGATTTGCATAGTTTCAATCACATGTTATCATATTTGATCAATTTATGCTCAGTTTTACCTATAATCATACCAAGTTTGCTCATATTGGGGGCATCATGTGCGACATTATCACCCATGTTTTAGTTTTAGATATACATAGACACATATTACTACAACTAAGTCTAGAATCCATATGCACATATATCATAATTGGGGGCATGTGCATGATTCATTATTTTCACATGATCAGTTATTTACCAGTTGATCAGATGGAATGACAAACTCCATATCATTAGCTATGTTACATAATTTAGACATCATTTTCAACAGGTTTCACACCAAATCGATGCCATATTTTATTTGTAATGGTTGGCATTTTTGCATAGTCCTTAAGCTATATTCCTGAGTGCCTGAGAGGCCCATTGGCCCTTTTTCATTTTAGAGTTTCTAAATGGCCCCAAGGCCATCCTAAATAGTTTTAGTTACATCTTATATAGTTTTATTTATATTACATGATTTCATTCATAGATGCATCTACAACACATGGGTAGGCAATGGTGGAATCATAGCCTACTTGAGTTCTTGAGCCACCTACATAAGAGGGTTGGACAAGACATCAATCCAATCTAATTTATTCATAGTTAATGATCCACCAAGTAGGGGTGGGTAATAATGGAGTCAAAAATGGATTGTGTTCTTGAACCACCCACACATGAGGATTGAGCAAGCCATTAGTTCATTCCAAGTTATTCACCATTTTATCACTAGTTACACACACATAGAAGATGTCACTATGTTTTTGCATTGGTTCACATACTTAGTGAGGTGTACTCATTCATTTCCTCTCTCTTATCTCTTTACTTAGTTTTGTCTTTGCTTTTGACATTCCTTAAGTAAGGACTGATTCACACATGTTTCATTCATAAGATATGTAATGGAGAATGCTCTATATACTTAGACCTAAATTCAAAGGATTCACCTCTTGGGTAAGTTCAGGTACACTTATTTTTCCTTTGTCCTAGTCATTTTGCTTTACTACATTTCTAGAATAAAAGGGGGGAAATATAGTCATATAAAATTCCACTTCTGAGTGTGATTTAAGACCACCCATCCTTAGCTTAGCCCTAGACCTATCTTAGATCCTCTTTCCTCCCTTATCCAGCTTTTATGTGGGTATTACACATCCTTAGACATCCCAAAGTTAGTCTCATACCTTCCCCTAGGGATCTAGGCCCCTAGTGCCCTAGGTTTTACCACTTGGACATTAGTGTGATTTTGTAGACACTAGCACACCATCACCAATTACAACAGTCACTATAGTCACCAAGCACAAATTTTATTAGCACACCTCAAATTTTAGTTGAGCCACCAGTGCAGGTGAAGTATACTCCTATAGTAGTACCATGTATGCATACTCTCCCATAGAGACCTTTATTAGAGAGATCCCTACATTAGAGACATGTTATGGATTATAGAGGGCATCTCTCTCCACCACCACATAGATCAGTGTTATAATAGAGAGAATACACACTAGTTACAACTTCTACCATATGGGTTCCCACACACACAATAGTTCACATGTTAGTTCAATCAGCTTCATAGATTCATAACCTTATTCCATAGGGAGTTTCAACTACGAATCACTTAGTACATCTAATTCTCGAATCCTAAATACCTCATCACGTAACATGCATGATCACTCTTCCTCTATTTGATACAAGCCACATTGATTATGAGTCTCTTACAAGACTCATTGAGTAGTATGTTCCTTTCTACTTATACATAGCTTCTCTTACCTTACTCCTTGTATATAGTTTCATTTCTTGATTGCTTATACATAGCTTATACTGAGAAAACACAAAAATAATGTAATATGTTTAAAATATAAAAACATTCAAATATTGCTCAAAAAAATAAAATTTAGATTGTTTGCATGTCCATGTTTATAATCTTTATACTTTCTAGGTCCTACATATGCTATATATCTTAGTATAGTTAGTTGTATCATACATACATGTTTCACTTGTTCTTTTCGAGTGTTCGCATATTCTTACAAGACTCAGGTCCATCACACAAATCTAGAGTTGTTACTATCTACCCATTGGGGGCATCCAATACACAACTTCTGCTTTACCAAGTTATATCATTAAATACCACTCAAAAAAATTATCAATTAATACTACTATAGACTCAGTTTATGTACATCTTTGCTCTTATGTAGATTTGTACTTCATGTTCATGCATACTTTCATTTCTAGCTTTCCTAGTTTAGACTTGATTATGTCTCCATGTTTCTACATCCATTTGAGGGTATTAAATATGCCATTTTTATGTGACTCTATGCCACTCTATTTCATTATATGTATGCTTTGGACATATTCCCATGTCCTTTTGTATGCCTTCTTCATTTGTGTATGCAGACGTTTAAACATGTCCTTCTATGTGGATCTAAGCCAACCTTTCTTGTTGTTTGTGTATGTGGGTATTTGAACATGTCCTTGTATGTATTTTCTTTCTCATATTTAGCGGCATGTGCCCATGTCCCTTGTATTATGTCCCCTTCACCTACTTTGCATGTCTCATGTGTTTGTATATATGTTTTTATGTATGCATCATGGCCATGACACTTGTCTCTTATTTATTACTTGCACACTCAGTTTGTGATGCCATGAGTGCTCTCATGCATCTCCCCTTCCTCCTTGGGTACCTTGATGAACTTCATGCACCATCCCCCTAAGTAGTTTACATAGATTATTCTTAGATTATGTAGTTCATACACATGCTCACATTGTTATATCTATCTTGACAAACTTATGAATGTTATATCTAACATACATTGAACATTACCAACTTATGCTCAGATTATCTTACATTTCAATGTTATGTATATACATTATATTAGTTTATTACATAGATATCATATGTTTTCAACCTAACACACATCATGCAGAGATTTTCTTTTCAGGATAATTATTTCATAGGTACAATAATTCCCCTTAAAATAGGGGGAATTCATATGGGTTTGTCATAAAGAGCAAGCCATTCGAGTGCACTCATAGTATAATTTTAAGCAAAAAGACACATTATAGAGCTCAAAATCAAAAAAAAATAGTGGAAATAGTTAGACAGAGATCAGAGTTAGTTTGGAAAAAAATAGCATAGAGGACACTAGCATGGTGCACTACTATCTAAGGAACTATGTTATTGTCTAATAGCCCCAAAAAATAAGAAAATCTAGATTTGACAAAAGAACATAGTAGTTACCATCTAGATTTGCATAGTTTCAGTTACAGGTTATCATATTTGATCAATTTATGCTTAGTTTTACATAGAATCATACCAATTTTTCTCAAATTAGGGCATCATGTGCGACATGATCACCCATGTTTCAATTTTATATATACATAGACATAGATTACTACAACTAAGTCCAAAATTCATATGCATAAATATCATAATTAGGGGTATGTGTGTGATACATTGTTTCCACATGATCAGTTATGCACCAATTGATCAGATGGAATGACAATATCATGTCATTCTCTATGTTACATACTTCAGACACCATTTGTACCAGGTTTCACACCAAATTGATGCCTTATTTCATTTGTAATGGTTGGCATTTTTTCATAGTCCCTGAGCTACATTCTTGAGTGCTTGAGAGGCCCCTTGGCCATTTTTCATTTTAGAGTTTCTAAATGGCCCTAAGGCCATCCTAAATAGTTCCAATTACATCCTACATATTTTTAGTTACATTGCACAGTTTTAGTCATAGATGCATCTACTACATATGGGTCGGCAATGATGGAGTCATAACCTACTTAAGTTTTTGAGCCACCTACATAGGAGGGCTGGACAAGCCATCAGTCTAATCCAAGTTATTCATAGTTCATAATCCACCAATTAGGGGTGGGTAATGATGGATTCAAAAATTGGTTGTGTTCTTGAGCCACCCACACATGAGGATTGAGCAAGTCATCAGCTCAATCCAAGTTATTCACCATTTGATCACTAGTTACACACACATAGAGGATGTCACTAGGTTTTTGCATTGGTTCACGTACTTAGTGAGGTGTATTCATTCCTTTCTTCTCTCTCTTATCTCTTAGTTTTTTCATTGCTTTTGATATTCCTTAAGTAAGGACTAATTTTCACATGTTTCATTCGCAAGATATGTAATGGAGAATGTTTTATATACTCAGACCTAGATTTAAAGGCTTTGCCTCTTAGGTAAGTCCAGGTACACTTCTTTTTCAAAAATTGATTGTGTTCTTGAGCCACCCACATATGAGGATTGAGCAAGTCATTAGCTCAATCCAAGTTATTCACCATTTGATCACTAATTACACACACATAGAGGATGTCACTAGGTTTTTGCATTGGTTCACATACTTAGTGAGGTGTATTCATTCCTTTCCTCTCTCTCTTATCTCTTTACTTAGTTTTTTCATTGCTTTTGATATTCCTTAAGTAAGGACTAATTTTCACATGTTTCATTCATAAGATATGTAATGGAGAATGTTTTACATACTCAGACCTCGATTTAAAGGCTTTGCCTGTTAGGTAAGTCCAGGTACACTTCTTTTTTCTTTATCCTAGTCATTTTGCTTTACTACATTTTTAGAATAAAATGGGGGTAAATGTAGTCATATAAAATTCCACTTGAATGTAATGAGTGACACTTGAGACCACCCATCATTAGCTTAGCCCTAGACCTATCTTAGATCCTTTTTTTACCCTTATCTAGCTTTTGTGTAGGCATTACACATCCTTAAACATCCTAAAATTAGTTCTAGACCTTCCCCTAGGGATCCAGGCACCTAGTGCCCCAATTTCTACCACTTGGACACTAATGTGATTCTTTGGACACTAATGTCCCTTGCCTAATTTCAACCCCAATGGATATATTTCCAAATCTTAAAACACCTAAGGTTGACCTATACCTATTTCACATTCCATATAAGCACCAGATCAATATATATATATATATATATATATATATATATATATATGACTTTTAGCCCTTTATCCACTAGATGGAAATCAGATGCAATACCCATAAATAAGCTTAGAATGAGTAGTGTACAATCAAGGTCATTGAACCCTATTTTGGTATACTTTTACATACACTTGTCTACATTCATCATAAGCTTATAATATATAGTTTTCTAGTCTAAGCATCATTCAAATCACTCAAATTGGCATTCATACTAGAATTCTCTTGCACTTGCACCAATACTTAGATTGGGAGAACTACAACAAGTTTTATCCCCTCTCAAGGTATTGGTATGTAGGCAACTCTCAACATAGTGGAGTGTTGAGGATGTCTAGCCTACCTATTTAACATCACACCTTTGCTACTTGTGATTCTCAAATACCCTATCAGCATGGAGATCTAGGGTTCACATATAAAATTAGTCCAAAATAGGTCATAGACAATAAATTAGGGTTCATCTACATAAGAACAAGACTATCAAACTTAGACACAATTGCTCTCAAAATTTCACATCATTCCCTACACAAGGATACTAGCATGAAAAGGAGGACACTAGTGCAATACTCTACTATCTAAGGTACTGTACTACTATCTAGGAGGGTTTTTGACACTTGGATCCTATTCATGACACCCTAATCAGCGTTTATGTCAATTTTCAACCTCTAGATCATTTATCTCTATCAATTTATAATTAATTACTTATTTATGTCATTTATTACTATTTTTAGAAATATCAAATTACGTCAATTCTTGCACAAATTTGTGGTTATATTTATTAAATATTTATTCCTTGATTTACTATACTTAAACCCTTTAACAACCTAGGGTTTACATTCCATAACCCCTTAAAAGTTAATCAGTACTCAAAATTTAAATTCATGAAATTTTTAAAATTTTGGTTCCCATATGGATAAAATAGAGGTTTGGAACTGGGTTAACTAGGCCTCGTGGGCACACTAGGTCTTCTAAATGTTTCACTTGAGAAACTTTCATTTTGGAGGAATCAAAGAAATCATGTACCATTTGCACCTCAAGTGTGTGACATGTGTAATTCTTCTATTTTGTAATATATTTCACATCTAGAATCCATTTTGATCCTCATTTGATGTTTTGGAAAGATATTATCAAAAGGTTCATTTTTGCATAAAGTATTAATGGCCCAAACTTCATAGATATTCTATTAGAGTAGGTAAATTAAATATAAATTCAATCCACATATACAAGTTTCATTGTGATTTCAAACCCTCATTTCATTATTATTTATGCATTGTTGAATCTACGCATGTAATGAAAATGTGTTAAATCTTCATGCCAAATTTATATTTTCTAATTTCTAGGGCAATAAACTAGAATTATTGATGGGTAATCAACACACCAACTTTGGCAGGGTAGGATCTCACCCAACTTCTCCTGAAAGGAGATCAAAGATCTCTCTAAGGTATATTACTATCAGTTTTTAGCTCGTAGGGTAACTCAATGGTTAATGTGAAACTATTCCATTTCATGGTGAATGTTTCAAATATATGTAGATAAAGGAAAGATGATGTGAATCTTGTGTATTTGTTGCCTAGAGAAATCATTGTTGATTTAATACATGTTCATTACATTCATAGGTTTGAAACATGGCATAAATGGTCAATGAAGGACTTTGCAATCAAGATAAATTTCCAAACAAATATTTTGAATCTTGAATTTAATCTACCTAATCTAACAAAGCCATAAAAAAGAGCAAAAGATGAGGGTTAGAGAAAATAAATGGGCTTGTTTTGCACCAAATGAAGATCAATGTTTGTCTAATTAAATGAAACCCATGGAAACTAATCCCTCACCTGATCAGTATCCACAAACCATAAATGAAGATAGTGCCAGAGTCTAAGAATAAATAAAAATGAAATAAAATAACATAACCACTATATACACACAAAATAAAATGAACAAAACTCTCCATAGCTTCTATTAATAGATGTTTTCTTGAGAAACACAATGTTTGGATTGGTTACAATCATTTTAATACATAATAATGCATTAAGACAACATTTCCCACAAAAATATAACTAAAAATTAGTAAAATGCATAAAAAATGGTTTGGTCCTTTATGTTACATGCTAATCCTAATGAACCAAACCCTTGCACAATAAATAATTAGTTATATAAGAAATTTGGCCCATTTACCAAGCATGTTTTCATCTAAAAATGGTTGTATATATTCAATGTGATTCACCCACCAAGGGGTGGATTTATAAGAAGATAGGCATCTCCCCACATTAGAGACTCGAAAGCATTAATGATAGCCCCTTGATCATTGGTAAATGTGTCATGAACATTGCACTCCCTTTTTTCCCAAGATAACATCAATAAAACTCTCCTATGAAAATGTTGATAGGTTTCAAGTCCTATACCTCCCTCAGTCGATACTAACATCATTACAAAGATGACAAAACCAACTATCCAGTACTACAAATAGCATGTGAAATGGATAAAGGGTTTGATATTTATGGCTAAAAAACTAAATAAAATTATTTTTTTATGTGAATTGTGTTGCATGTATCTCTCTCCTATATGCCTTGGCACCCTTTTCCACTTACAATAAATGGGGATGGTGATTTTTGTTCTTTAATGAGATACTCATCTTGACTAGGTGTATCTTTTCCTCTCATATGATTCTAAAAAAGAAAAGTAATAAATATCACTGTTTGGTTGAAAATAAATAGGATTAAAATAAAAATGAAATTTAATTGGCACTATAGTTAAGTCATGAAATGATAGGTTTTATGACTTTAAGTTTATCCATGTAAGACCTATGCCACCGCAAAACTACCATCATCAACTTTCCAATGCCACTGAAGGCTCCAAAAATGGAGTCATGAAGCAAGAGTTATGAGTAAAAATGTGTTTCTAGGTAAGTGATAATCCATGTCCAAAAGGTGTCTTCATGTTTTAAACCAATTCCACTTTTTGAATAAAATTGATTTTCTATAAAAATTAATAAAAATTAAAATTTGATTTGACTTTGGAAAGTTCAAATAAATTTATTAGTAAACTAATTATAATTGAATTAACTTAATTCTAAATAAAGTTAATTAATTAAAAAAACTTAATTGACTTCGCAATCTATTATGCAGAAGCTTCTAAGTATTTGGGTTAAACTCATCGCATTCTTGCATTTCCACCCCTTTACTTCATGTCATTTGCACTTACATTGCCCATGTTACATATTTAAATCATTTACTTCCCTTTTGCCTTTCACCATGCATAATTAGCATAGTTAAATACCCTAATTTTATGGATTTTGAGAAAACATGTATTTTATACTCTTTAGACATGTGCCCCTTTTGGGCCCATTAGACACCAAACATCCATTTATGTGCCTTTTATGATTTTGGGACTCACCATAACTCTATGAATGTTATTTCACCTAGTGCACCCCTTTTAGGCATAACATACACAAAACCTAAGATAAATTCATCCATGAAGAGGCCTTTACACACTATGCACTTTTCAATCTAGGGAACACAAAATGCACATACCAATTCACCATTTTGGTATGTGCTCCATTCAACACAATACCATTTCATTTATGGAAAGGCCTTCCCATACTTACAAAACAAATGTAAATAACCCATTCTTAGTAAAAGTGATAAACATGAAAGTTTACTATTTTAATTTAATCTAAACAATAAAGGACTCATGGAGTAATTCCTTATTGAAAACACCTAGACATCTCTTAAAATCTTAATCAAAAGACCAAGTTGGTTTACAACAAGCAGACCAAACAATGTCAACCGTTCACTTCTAGATAAAGTGTTATATATGAAAAATTATCATATGGACTCACCTAACACAACTAAATTAGTTTTAAGACTTGAATGTGTACACAAATTGATATATGGAAAAGGGATGGCTGTATATGTGATAAAGTAACCAACTATGCATAAACAAGTCACAAATCAACTAGGTCACAACAAATAAGATCAGACTCAAAAATAAAAAGGAGGTACCCTAATTTCAGTGACATTAAAGTATATTATGTAAGGAACAACACTATTTTCCTGCAATAACTATCCATTCTGAAGTAAAACACACTGCAACAACATAATACATGAAGTAAACTAAACACCTTGGTTATTTTCTTAACATGTTATTTAAATAATCAAGATATTATAAAATTTTTCACAATCGTACATACCTATCACATTACTCATTAAGATAAATAATATCATATGAAAGCTAATCATAGAATTATAACATTCTCCTTAATATCCTTTTATTCCAAAATCAAATTACAAGAAGAAACTATAGTCTTAACAAGTATCCTAGTAAACACTTCACAACAATACTCATTTCATAATGATAATAACCATGCAATTTAAAGTTCTTCACCCATCAAATAGAGTACACACGGTTTAGGCTGATTAAATTTCTTTAAATACTAAATAAATAGTACACAATCCAAGATATTTAAACCAAACAAGCTGAACATACAAACTCAAAGCATCAAAATAGATGAATCTTTTTTTTGTAATTAGTCCGCCATACACGGACTGCATAATCCTTAATGTTCTCACTAAAATATTTGAGATCAAATAGAAATTGTTAAAATTACACACAAATGTTTATACAAATCAATCCATAAACTCAAATTTCATTTTCTCAAAGAAAATGATAAACAAAATCTCAACCGTGTAAGTGATCGAAAATAATGTTCTCTATAGTCATTAACTTGTTAATGTCTTTTATGCTAAATTTAGCAACATCACACAAGAGTAACCTTGAGAATAAGATTTATACTTTTACAAGACAAATATTTAAATTACACAATCAAACCATATATTTATTAACAACATACAAATGTATAATGATGTTATCCTATATAGTACATGAGATTGAAACACTCAACACATTGTTTCAAAAGCAAATCCATATTTAAGGAGATCTTTCTAAAATACATGTAAGGTTGTCAACAACCAATCAAACATGCACAATAATGTGACATGGATTTACATAAGCAAATCATTCCTTATAAATATTGTTACAATATTTTAGTCTTCAACCAAAAGATAAAACAATATGATAATGCAAGTGAGATGATAGAAAAACACATCTATCTATAATGACTTTTCACCTCTATACATATTGAATAACTTCAAGTTTAATGATTATTATTTACTTACTCAAAATGCAAAAGAACTTAATTTAATATCATATTTTAATAAGGCAAATTTTCCAAGTAGCAAATGCCTCAGTAATCATCGACATAAATAATAATATTCCTCTAATATCATGCAAATATTATCAACAACATTTGTTTTTGAAATTAGGCATGCATACCAAGAAATGTGAAACCTGAGCTCATCCATTTGGTAGTATCCCTACCCACCCTCACCATAAATTTGAGTCTTAAATAAGATAACATGTATGCAATCATAAATGCATCATGTCTATAAATCAATCCTAACTCAGAGAAGATAGATCATACTTACACTTCCGATTGGGGATACATTAGATAATTGGGAATATGACCAATATGGGAATCAACGAAACCTAATTAGGAGATCTCTTGCCATAATAAACCATGTTATGGAGGTTTCCAAAGCCTCCAGTCAAGCATAATCACATAATAACCCTAGATGGGTCCTATGTTTTCATATTCACTAAACTAATAACAAGTAAATTAAAGTCTAATCTAGTGCTCACCAAAGCTTATGGCACAAAATGGGGGTTAAAAATAATAGAAGTAAACATGCATAGAAGACATATACTCACATCAATGTATATGGAATCCTAATGTATGGAATATAAGTATAAATGCATAGCTATCTACTCTTACAAAGGAGAAACAAAGTTAGGAATACTTACCTTTGAAGATGAACCCATCGAGCCTCAATCTCTCCCTTGTCCAAGGTGCTTTGCAAGAGGTTATTCTAGTATGTAAGGATGACAAGGATAAATTATCTCTAAGATACACAACTTATCAATGCATCCAAAATACTTCTCCATACAACAAGATCCATATCTCCAAAGAAAGTATGAAACCTTAAGTTTGTTATTCAAGTAGAATGGTGGATAAACAGATGTTAAATAGCTCTTACTTCTTCTTTTCTTATCTAAATAATGGTGAAATGATCTTTTATATATAAGTGGATTTAACCCTAATTCATTCTAAAAAATTTAGCTGATAGGGTCAACCCAATCGAACTAGAAGTGAATTTGACAATGAAACATGTTGAATAATGAACTAAGTCGGTAATGTAAGTTGATGTCAAAACTAATACAGGGTCGACCCAGTCGACATAGTCTTAAAATTGATAAAAAGGGATTAAAGTTAGGGAAAGGCTAATGAAGGTGGAAAATGACTAGAGGAGTGCACAATATAGAATAATAAACTTAGGGATATGGTTTTTAAGAGATAAGTGTGTAGATAACAAGTGGAAAAAGGGACAACAATCTTGCAAAGCACCAATGGTCTGCCCACCCCTTCGTTGGTGTACCCTTTAGGGCATGTACTCAGAAATATTGAGACTCAACGAGTTCCTAAAAGATAAAGAGCATCAATAAGTGATAAAATTTTAAAAATATTATGTGTATACATGTGCCCCACTCGAAGCTCATCACGTGTCATATGAGTGCAACATAAGATGGTGCTTTGGGAATAGAACATGATGACACATAACATTGATGCTAAGTAAGATGCATTAAGGAGAAAATAAGATAAATTAAAGGATAGAATTAAAAAACACATACCTTTATTTACCTTAGTACTATAGATAAAGAAGGAGATGGTGAGAGAAGTGAAGGTGTCCAATGTGAAGAACATTAGGCGAACCTATAGAGATTAGTGCAAAAAATCAAAAAAAATTGAACATAGGCATATAGTAGTGGAAAACATTCTCTATAATGTCACCATTCTATAACTCTTTATGGTTCAAAAAATGAGTTAGTAGAGACAAAGATATGAGGGTCTTAATAAAATTGGTAAATTAAGATTGTTAAGGCAAGGTTAAAACCAAAATATTGATGGCAAATGAATGATAAAATGATGGTAAATGAATGACACGTGATTTTAGAATACAAAAAATCACATTAGAAATCATGGAAATTATAAATGGCAAAAAGTAATGTAGAACATACTAAATCACATCGGGAAGCATGTAAAACATGAATGAAATATGAAATATCAATGCAAGAACACTTGAACAAAGATATGTAAGAAAGTGAAAAGTAACCCCATGTAACATAAGCATGTTGAATAAAACAAAAATAAAAATATGAATGATTGAAAATGAAATTAAATTCAAGATGTGAGACAAACATGAAGAATTCATACATAAAGAGAAACATGTAAGAATTCCAAATGTCATATGTAAGGTAAGTGAAATCCACAAAAATCAAATAGGAACATGATGGAGAAAAGAAAATTAAAAATATCTAAAGGTTGAAAACCCAAACTTCATGCTTATTCTATGATGCAAATGGAAGAAAACACAACCACCTAATGGCATGACTAGGATGACAATGAGATGGTGTGGTAAGTAAATGGCGTAAGGGTGTTTGTGAGGAAGGCCTGGTCTTATCCAAGGTCTTATAATGCAACTCACAAACTATAAACCAAGAGGCATAATAAGGTAGATGTGATCAATGATGTGCTCATCTAAAATCAATATCCAACAAGGGGAATATAATGAAAATATGATGTAAATAAGGAATGTGAGGCACCACATAGGTGATGTGAACATCCTTAGTAAGAATGAGACACACTAGGCAAGTGAGAAAGGCTAAGAACTATCAACACCAAAGACTTAGGATATTTTGACTAAGGAACATAAAGCTTGGGATAACAAGTGAATTATATTTCTAATCCCATGAAAGCTATATGCATGAAGATTAAAATGGACCTACCTTCCCACAATGTGTTCCCTATTCCTCAGGACCCCTAACAGAGTCGTCGGCCTACTGTGAAGATTGAGTACTTGCATGAGAAATTAGGTAACACTGAAAGATTTTTTGTTCTCCTTTTCTAATATATTGGCCTACTACACCCCAATGGACCTTAGTTCTATTGTGAGGCCAACTGTGGAGTTTGAGATTTGACTAGAAGAAGGAGATGTGCTTTGAATCACATCTTTTAGTGTGATTTGACATTTAGAATTTTTAATGTTGCCTTTTGAATCATTGTATTTTTTTTTTATTTTATGATTTGGCTTTTAACTTGCTTTGGATTTTTTATTCCTCCTCCATACAGATTTGGAAAACCAAACATGGGTGTTAAAGATGATAAACACAAGAGAGCATACACTTGGTCACTAGAGAAAAGGACCTAAAGACCAAAGTGTCTAAATACTCCTAGACTTGCCCACAAGTAAGTGTGAAATCTCAAAATTGACCAATGTGAGCCTCAAATGAAAACAAATAAGGGAAATATGGGGATCATAAGAGATCTGTCTATGTAATAAGTGATACAATGATGTATATGCTCATAGCTGATCACAAAGAGGTAAAATAGTGCCATGAAAAGGGATGGGGCTATGCTTATGATAGTCATGTCACTAGAGAAGCCTTGCTAACCTACAACGGATCTAGTACAAGCACCAATCAAAGTAGTAGTCATCCCAAAAAGTGGTTTAAAGATGTTTTAATGTGGTAATTTATGAGTAAGGCTAGGTCCTATCCATGGTCTTACACTGTAACTCATAAGGTGAACGCCAATGACGTGAATGCTAAATAAGGGGAAAATAATTATAAAGCTACTAAAAAAAAGACAAAAATTAAAGAGATCAAAGTGATAACAAATGCCAAATGTAATGTGTAAAAAAAAACCAAAGAACCCAAAGGTGACAATAATGCTAATAAAGTGTGACTAAAAGAAGTAAAATGCCTAAAAAAAATAAGCATGAGACAAAAAAAATAACAAAAAATATATATGCTAGCATCTATATCAAAGATGAGCATGTGAAACACAAGTCTTTAAGTCTCAAAAGGTTTCTTGAAGCTAAATTTGGTTATTAGTATTCATTGTAGAATAAGAGTGAGTATCATAAGATTACCCAATGGGTAAGTGTATGTAGGGATGGGCATCACAACATGCCCCAAAGTCTAAAGGTACATGTGGTTCGACATCGCAAGATGACCCAACATGTGAGGTGGAGTGAGGTACCATTTAATCATTAGAATGATTTGCATTAGGTTGGTAGGTGCATTTGGAGATAGGTAAATGTGTTGGTTTATTAGATGTTAAGGTTGTTGAATATGACATATGATGTGTAGGAGAGGTATTAATAAGAAAAGGAGGTAAAGGAGGACCATGTATGATATGCTTTGGAGTAGGCATTTGAACTAAGTACTCTTTTGGTTCATGTGACTTAAGAGGCTGAGTTTCAATAGATGCAATAATCTGTTTAAAGCTATTCATATTACCTATCCTTTCCTTATTGGTGTAGGAAGAAGGATAAACTGTGGTTTGAAAAAATTAGTGGATGAGGTGTAGGTATGGGATAATTGGTTTTGTTCATTAGGTAGTTGATGTTGATGTGATTATGGTTCTTGAGATTAAATTTCAGAATCTTCAAGATCATTTTGATCATGTTTTTTTGCTAGAGTATCAAGATTGAAATGTGGACCAAGCAAGGAAGAAAGAATAAATTAGTGAAGATCATCACAAGACTCATGAGACTGACCTATAATAGCATGCCACCAATAAAATTTATCAAGATTGTACCATTTTGGAGGAGGTTTGGAAGGATCAAGGCTCATGGATTTAGAGGGTGGTTAATTCTTCTTAAGTTGTTCTAGACTCAAGGGAGGGTGGGTTGGGTTAAAATTTGTTGAATTGGATGCTCCATTTTGAGGTTAGAGAGGCTTGGATGAATCAATGTTATAATAAAATGATTGTAAAGGTTATTTATTAGTTATTTGAGGTGTTTCAAAATGAGTCATAAGAAAGTATTTCCTTTTTTATTGGTTTAAGCCTTCTTCTAAAGTTGTAGGGGAAAAGATTTGAACTTTGTATTAAGGGAAGCTTTAAGAGCAGTAAGAAATAGTTTTAAAAGAGTATCATCATTCATGTTATGGTTCACTTTGTAAGCTATATACTTCTATCATTTGATGAAAGTGTGAGAGGATTCATTAGGAAGTTTCTTATAAATGATAAAATGACTAAGGTAATTTTTAGGAAGGTCATCATGTTGGAATTCCTTCACTAGAGCATTGACTAAATCCTCTACTTATGAGATGGAATGTCTAGAAAGTTGGTTGTAGCATTTAAGTGCATCACCAAAAAAGGTTTTGGCTAAGAGATTGGTGGTGGAAAAGGTGTTAGTTTAGACCCATTCCTTATAAAGATTGCCAAAATATTAAATAAAGATAATAGGGTCCTTAGTCCCATCATATCCGATAGTTAGAGAAATGTTTCTAATGGCTATGGATGCAATGAATGGAGCTAAAGGCTCATTTTGAAGATGTTGAGGTATTTTGTGATTCGAGGTTAAAGGATGATATTCCCATTAGCATCCCTAAGAGGAGGGACAAAATTTCAATTTGGTTGAGACATGATGACTTGAGGTGGTTGACTAGTCATGTGTAATAAATGTTGTTGAATGTTTATCATTTGAGAATGATTGGTTATATGCATGATCTTCATTTGTTAAACTATTTGAGAAAGAATTTGAATTGTGTCAATTTTTGCATTAGTATTTGAAGGTGGGGTATTAGTGTTGATAGGATGGGGATTATTTAGTGGAGGATTCCCAAAATTGGTATTGGGAAGAGGATTAGGATAAAGGACCTCAACTACATTACATTGTGTAGTGATTAGTTTTAGATTAGGAGAAGATGAAGGAAGAAAGTGAGTAGTTTCATCTGAAGTAATAAAATAAGTGAGGTTATGATCTAAATCCTTGATTATGCAATGTTCTTGACTAAGGGAAGGATGACAAGATGTCATCATTATGAGATAAGACTAGATGACCACACAAAAAATAATTGCAAAAGCAAAGAGACATGAAGGAACATATAAGAGTACAGAGTTGACTGGGTCAACCTAGTACTGAAAAAAAGGTCTAAAAATTAAGAAAATAAGGATACAAAGTCGACAAGATCAACCTAGTTATGTAACTTGGATAGAAAGTAGGCAGAAAATAATACAAATTTAACAAGGTCGACTTAGTATTATATCCTAAGAGGCAAAAAAGAATACTGTGTCGATAGGGTCAACTTGGTACTGCAGGTAGGGGAACAGATAGTCTATAAGAGACTATGTCGAATAGAATGATAGTGTACTGAAACAAGAAAAAAATTGCAAGTACTTTTTGAAATCAAGGAATGAAAAGAAACACACAATCAATTGGGTTAATGAGGATGATCTAATTGAGGCACACAACACAAAACTTTACACCAACACTGGCCAATGCAATTTTTTGCAATACAACATACAATGAGCAAAGAGTAAGCAGTCAACTTGGAAAGTAAATGTTAACTAAGTGGTCATCTTGAAATATTATTAGATTATTAGAGTATAATGTTAAGTGTGATAGGAAGTTAGCTGTAAATAAGTAAAAAGTAATTTATAGATGGTTTCAGGATGTTTACGTTGAAAGGGATCTATGTTGGCAATGGTACTAGCTTGGTATTGGAGCCTTACCCCTCACTTCACACACCACAATGATAAGGGTATAAGGTGCTTTACCAATATATATCATTAACCATATGTTTATACCTGGGTAGAAAATCAAGTCGGCTTCCCCCTTGGTGATGAAATCCAAGTAGGTAGGCCTTGGGTAAACAATTATTTAAATGTGTTTTAAGATTATGTGATTTGGTAGTGTGTACATAAAAGAGAAAGATAGTACAACTAAATGGTATATTGAAAAACCACCTAATTATACTATGTGATCTTTTCTAAGCATGCAAGTAACTAAAAGTGAAAGTGTGAATTAATTATTAACATGTAAGTTTTAATTTCAAATTTAAAACACAGTACAGTGTTGGTTCAAATGATAATATATGCAAAAATTATAGAACAGAGTTGATAATATAACTACTTTATTGCTGAAGCAAGGGTATGTTAAGAATTATGTCGACAGTGTTAACCTAGTCTTTTAGAAAAAAGATAGAATACAGAACTAGGTTAATAGAGTGCACTTAGTTTGTTGTATAAAGGAAGTTTTAAAGACTACAAATTGTGAAAAATAGAACTATAGTGAATAATATAAATAAAAGAGAAAGAGATAAAGGAAACTATGTGGGTTAGAAGATGAAGAGGAAATTGAGATTGATGTTGAAATGCCTTGATTTTTACTTGTAAATTTTACCAATTGTGTCGACTGGGTCGACCTAGTTCTGCAATTCCCTATTTGTTGAAGCCTGTAAAAATGACTAAGCTGACAATGTTGATGTATTTTATTATTTGTATGTTGACTATAATACTAAGTTGATAGTGTTGACCTAGTCTGTTATCTAAAAGATGACTATAATACTAAGTCAACAATGTCAACCTAGTTTGTTATATGGAAGTGAAAAATAATATTGTATCGACATATTTTATCTAGTAACCTATATCTAATGATGACCTACACAGAAAGAATGGAGTGATCTTGATACAATTATGTGTTAAACCTATGCAAAAAAGTTAGAACTATACTAGCTCTACCGACCTAGTATCGCAAATATAGAAAAATAATAAATAAAATGATAAAGTAATGATAAACATGAGATAAAACCTCTAAAGGTTAAACTCATGTCAGGTTCACTAGAAAGTATGCAATCAAAAATACATCATGACAATAAATTAATTCTAACTCGGAGAAGATAGATGATACACTTCTAATTTGGGATACATTAAATAATTGGGAACATGTCCAATATGGGGATCCACCAAACCCAATTAGGGGATTTATTACAATAATAAACCATGCTATGGAGGGTTAAAAAGCCTCCAGTCAATCATAATCATGCAATAACCTTAGCTAGGTCCTATGTTTTCATATTCACTAAACTAATAACAAGTAAAGTAAAGTCTAATCTAGTGCTCACCAAAGCTTGTGGCATAAAGTGGGGGTTATAAATAATAAAAGTAAACATGCATAGAATACATATACTCAAGTCAATGTATACAGAATCCTAATTCATGGAAGTTAATTACAAATGCATATCTATCTATTGTTATACAAGAGAAACAAAATTACAAATACTTACCTTTGAAGACGAACACAACGAGCCTCAATCTCTCTGTTGGCTAAGGTGCTTCATAAGAGGTTGTTGTGGTGTGTAAAGATGACAAGGATAAATCAGCTCTAGGCTACACAACCTATCAATACATCCAAAAGAATTCTCCACAAGACAATATATGTATCTCTAAATAAAGTGTAAAACCTTAAGCTTTCTCCTCAAATAGAATGTTGGATAAGCATATGTGTAATAACTCTTACTTCTTTTTCTCTTCTCTAAATAATGGAAAAATGATCTTGTATATATAGGCAGATTTAACCCTAAGCCCTTCCAAAAGTTTTGACCAATAGGGTCAACCCAGTTCACCTATTAGTGAATTTGACAATAAAACATGTTGAATAATTAACTAAGTCATCAATGTAAGTTGATGTCAAAAACAATACAGGGTCAACTTAGCTGACATAGTCATAAAATTTCTAAAAGGGGATTCAAGTTAGGGAAATGCTAATGAAGGTGGAAAATGACTAGAGGAGTGTACAACAAAGAAAAACAAACTTAGGGATATGGTTTTTAGGAGGTAAGTGTGTAGATAACAAGTGGAAAAAGGGATAACAATCTTGAAAAGCACTAATGGTTTTCAAACCCCCTTCCCAGTGCACCCCTTAGGGTGTGCACTTAGTGAGATTGAGACTCAATGGGTTCTTGTAAGATAAAGAGCATTAGTAAGTGATAAAATTTTGAAAATATTATGTGTATACACAACATACATAGGCTCTAAATTCATACTAATAAATTAACAAGACAAGCTTAAAGAATGAGATCCAAATCAACATGACAAGGGTCATACTCAATAATAATAAGCATAGATAAACAATGCATATCATAGAACACATTAGTTTAGGAAACACACAAATACTATTTAAGCAAAAAGATCAAGTATCTAACTACATTTCCACATAAAACTCATCTTTACACCATCTAATGGGCAAGATGGTCTCAAAACAACCATACCCAAGTGGGTTTTTTAACAATCTATTGGGTTTTGATACCTTTGAAACTGGTTCTGTGTGTGGACAATATTTGAAATTGGTTTTTTCTCACCAAGTTGGGCCCCCTGAGTGCAACCGGTGGGATCACAGATCCAGTGGAGGACATTGCTGGTGGCAGTGCCTCTGGGAATCTGTTCAAAAATTTGGTAGTGGAAAGTCCATCCAACGGATGGAAGAAGGCACTTATAGGTGAAAAGACGTGCCCCTCGAAAAGCATGATGAGCCTCCCTATTATCTGGAAGGGCATGGCCCTGCATATCCCAAACGATCTGGTGGAAGAAATCATGGCATCCATGGACCTTACGTTGGTAGGTAACTTTTTTTATTTTCATCCTAGTATCAAAATGATTAGGAAATGGGTTATATCTAGGTGGAAAGTTAAGGGTAGTGTTTCAATCACTACCATGGCAAGAGACCTATTCCTTTTTAGTTTTACAAATAGGGAGGACATGATCGCTACTCTTGCTAGAGGACCATGGCTGTATGGCCCACATTCTCTTGCCCTATGCTCGTGGAAACCAAGATTTGATCCTAACTCGGACCTTAATAAGTCTGCTCCTGCTTGGGTAAGACTGCCAGGGTTCCCTTTGGAATTTTGGGATGAAAATTTTTTCACAGCTATTGGCAATTCTATTGGCCAATATGACACTATAGATCATACAACTAGAACAAAGTCCAGATGTGTATACGCTAGACTTTCTGTCAATGTTGAAATAAATAGGACTCTCCCTATGACCATAGAGCTAAACTCTAAATATGGGACCTGGACTCAGCCGATCACATATGAAAATGCTACCACTTTCTGTCAAATATGTAAGAGAAAGGGACATTTAATGACACAATGCACAACAAAGCAAAAGGGGAGGAAAGATGATTCCCAGATTGAAGGGGAGGATCAGGCTCTCAATTATAGAAAGAATAGCAAGCAGGAAATGGAGAGTAATGTGGAAAATCCCAACAACACAGAAAAGGGAGAGGAGGAGATGGGAAAGGAGGATATCACTAGTAGTGAGGGAAAAGTTGTTCCAAAGGAAAATATAGTATCAATTGATAGTCAAAAGGCTATATTTAACACAACCAACCCTCTAGAAAAATAGACTAATATGTCTAAGGAAGGAGAAAGAGGTAACCTTTTGATAGAGGAAGTCAATGAAGAAGACAAAGTTCCAAGAGTTGGACAGGAAGAAGTAACTCCAGAAAGTCCCACTAAAGGAGAAGCAGACCCACAGCTCAATACAGAAATTTTCCATGCTCTAGAAGTCAGAGACCAAGTAGGAAACTACTTAGCAATAGGTGTAACAGAACAAAGTGGCAGTAATGAACAAGAGGAATGGGTTACCCCAAAGAAAAATAATTGAAAAGGTAAAAAATATGCAGATGTTGGCACTGAGCCCAAATAAGGGAGGCCAACCCTAAGAGAAATAAGACAAAGAGAGATTGCTAAGGAGATTGCCAGTGGTAAACAAAATACACTGGAGACCCAACCCCCCAAACCCTCTAAATGAGAATATTATCTTAGAACCTGAGGGGCTTTAACAGTCCCTCAAATAAGTTTGAGTTTAAAAACTACATTTTAGATAATAAATTAGATATTTTATTACTCCAAGAATTCAAGATGAATGAGGAGAATTTTACAAAAATTGTTGCCTATATATGGCCTAAGGCGGCTTTTTGAATTAGTCATGTTGAAGGGGCTTCAGGGGGGATTGTCACTATGTGGAATAGTGCTAAAATCCAGGGGTCTCTTATGGCTTATAATAAGCACTTCTTGATTACCAATTTTTCTATGAAATCTTTAAACTGGTCGTTGATCAATGTCTATGGACCGAATAACAGAGCTTTGAGACATAAATTATGGATAGACCTAAGCAGTTTCAAGAATAATCCCCAGAACATTAGATGGATGTTAGCTGGAGATTTTAACACTCCTCTATACCCTTCTAAAAAATAGGGTGGAATTATGGATTACTCAGATAGCATGTTTGACTTTGGTGAATTCATCAATGATTGGGGATTATTGGACATAGAGCTGCAAAACCAAAATTTTACCTGGACCAATAGAAGAAGAGGAGATCAAATGATTTAGATTAAATTAGATAGATTTCTTATATCAAGCAACTAGAAGGATTATCATAATATGCAGGTGCAAGCTCTCCCTAGAACCATGTTTGACCACTGCTCAATCTTCCTCAGTTTGAGAGAACAAGGACATTCTGGACCTTCCCCATTCTGTTTTAAAGCTATGTGGATCAAACACAAAGACTTTAGACAAATGGTGGCCCAATGGTGGAAAATTCCTATTCAAGGTACTCCTATGTTCATAATAGTCAAGAAACTCCAACACATTAAACAAGAAGTTTATGGATGGAATAGATACAGCTTTGGGCAGGTCTTCTAGTAGAAGAAAAATATAGTGGGAAAACTCAAGGATATACAGCAACTAATATATCAAGGGGATGACTCTGAGGACACTTTAGAAGAAGAGAATATCCTATCTTCAGAATGGAAGAATCTTATGGAAAGAGAAAAGGTTTTCTGGAAACAGAAATCCCGTGTTTAGTGGCTTAAAGAGGGGGATAGGAACACTGTCTTTTTTCATCTCTCAGCTATGAAACATAGGAAAGCCAACTCAATAACTAAGCTTGTCCTAGATAATGGAAACATTATTATCAAGGATAATGAAATAAGGGAACAAGCCAGGGCTTTCTTTCAGAATCTGCTTACGGAAGAAAATAATAATGATAGAATCGATAGACCTATGAATCAATTTATTGATAAAATCCCCTGTTTGATAACAGAAGAAGATAATTTGGAGATGTTAAAGCCTATATCCGAGGAAGAAGTCCATGTTATTTTATTCTCCATGTGTGCTTTTAAATCCTCAGGTCCTGATGGCTTTCCTCCTATATTCTTTTAGGAATATTGGGAGATAGTAGGAGTGGACCTCACGACTGTTGTGTGTGATTTTTTCAAATCAAGTAAATTTTTGAAACAAGCTAATAATACCTTCATAGTACTTGTTCTTATAAAATCACAACCTTCACACCTCACTGATTTTAGGCCCATTAGTCTATGCAACACTGTGTACATTTTATGTACTAAAATGCTAGTCATGAGGATTCAACCTTTGCTAAGCAAAATTATTTCTCCTGCTCAAAAAGGTTTCATTTCGGGCAGGCAGATTCTTGATGCTGTGATCACCACACATGAGACTATTCACTCCATAGATAAGAGCAAAATCCCTGGGATGGCTCTCAAGCTTGATATTTCTAAAGCTTATGATAGAGTCTCATGGACTTTTATGTTCCAAGTGATCAGAAAATTTGGGTTTAATGATAAAATGTCTTACTTGTTATAGAACGCGATCTCTTCTACAAAACACTCAGTGCTGGTTAATGGTGTTCCTAGAAAGTTTTTCTCATCCTCGAGAGGAATTCTTCAGGGATACCCTCTCTCCCCATACTTATTCATCATTATGGCTGAGGCACTAGGAAGATACATACAAGTAGATATAGCCTCAAAAAAGCTAGTGGGCATCAAACCTGCCTCCTCCCTTCATCCTATGGTGGTACAACAGTTTGTGGATGATACCATCTTCTTTGGTATCTCATCAGTGATTGAGGCTAGAAGATGGAAGAATATCTTAAATAATTATGCCAGAGAGTTGGGACAAAGGATAAATTTCTAGAAAAGCAATGTGTATTTCTTCAACACTCCTAATGAACTTAGACATATAATCATTGATATATTAGAATGTGTTGAAGCTGGCCTACCAGCTACCTACCTGGGTCTCCCAGTCTCGGTCAAAGAGGTATCTCTTAGATTTTGGAATGGAATTGTGGAAAGAATGCAGAGGAAACTTCTTGGTTGGAAGGGGAAACTACTCAGCAGTGATGGTAAACTGCAACTTCTTCGGGCTTCGCTGCAACGTATTCCTATATACTTCCTATCTCTTTTTAAAATTTCTATGTATTTTGCTGAGAAACTGGAATAGATCCAAAGGAAAATTTTATGGATGGGAGTGGAAGACAAATAGAGAATGTCTTTAGTTAGATGGGAAAAAGTGTGTCTTCCAAAATCTCATGGTGGACTTAATATTAGGTCCATCAAGAACATGAACAAAGCCCTTCTCTCAAAAGTTAGTTAGAACATGATCCATAAAAACAATGATTTGGGGGAAATAATGTATGCCAAATACATGCATAGCATTGATGATTCCAACTTTCTTTAACAGACGGGAATACCCCAGGGATCTGTGATATGGAATAAAATGCTAAAAATTAGAAGCCTTCTCAAACAAGGAATTAGATGGAAACTTGGAAATGGCCGGCATATTAAATTTTGGGATGATATCTGGTTAAAGGACAAGGCTCTCATCACACAAGGAAACTATGGAGAGATTGCTGACTTGACTACCCAATTTTTTGCAGATAGGGTCAGTGATTATATGGAAAATAACAATGGGATGAGGAGTTGGAAAAATCTTTTGGATTGTTGTGTGCATCATCCTGAGCTTTTCTCAAGAGTTTAGGATATCTAGCTGTGCATTCAAGAGATCAGAATCCCTCTCTTTCCCTAGGAGGATGAACAATACTGGTGGCTAGATAAGAATGGATCATTCTCTATCAAATCTACTTACCATCTGCTCATTCTTGAAGCTCAGAATAAAGATGTATGGAAAAAGGTTTGGAATCATAAACTTATTCCAAAAATTAACATGTTTTGGTGGGCTGCTACTCATAACAAAATCCTTACTCAGGATAACCTTCAAAAGAGAGGGTTTACTTTGGTTAACAAATGTCTCCTGTGTGGTTCAAAAGAGGAATCAGTTTCACACCTCTTTATCCACTATGACTTTGCCTGAGAATTATGGGGCACAATACTTAACAACTTTGGTATTGAATGGGTCTACAATTCTGACCTTAAAGAAGTAATTCTTAGCAGGAACCCAACCTTCACACATCCCTAGCTTATGGAATTATGGAAGCAAGCTCTGCCATGTTTGAGTTAGACTTTATGGAAAGAGCACAATCATAGAATTTTCAGGGACACTGCTAGAAATGCTTCTCAGGTGTTTAACTCCTTTGCTAAGACCATTATGGAAAGTGTTACAACAGCTCATATTCATGTTGCAGAGAAACCCCTATCTCAAATTGAAAGCCAAATTGTAGCCAAATGGAAGGTTTTAAACCAGATCCCTAGGTATAATAACTCCAAAATACTACAGAGACTTAATACTAAATGGATCCCCCCTAAACCTAACTAGATGAAACTCAACTTTGATGGGGCATCCAAGTTAGATGGTAAAGCTAGTGGAGGAGGAATTATAAGGAATGATAAAGGATGGATGTATGTTGTTTATGCTAGTGGAATTGGATGCCAGAGCAATAACTATGTTGAAGCAATGGCTTTACTATGGGGATTAAAGTTAGCTATATCCCTAGGAATAAGGAAATTGAATATACAAGGAGACTCTAAGATGGTCATAAATGCCATTAATAAAGCTTCAAATGTGGTAATCAAGCTAAAAGACATCATTACTAATATCCAATTTCTTTCACAAAAGTTTTCTGAAGTTGAGATTTCCCATAACTACAGAGAAGGCAACAGGGTCGTTGATGCTTGTGCCAACCTTGGGCAGCAATTTTCAGGTTGGAGGGTGTGGCGACAAGGTGTTCATATTCCCTTAAACATTAGGGAGATCATTCAAAAGGAGATGACTTGTCAGGAATGAGGCATATTGATGACCTTGAAAAGACCCCTGTTGATACCCCCGGCTCCTTTGCGAGTAAGAAGGGCAAGAAGAGAAAGGTTCATGAAGAGGAAGAAAATATTAAAGAGACTATAGAAGGGACCCACAGGAATCTGGGCAGGGCCACGGGGTCCAAGGTGGCAAATCTCACAAGCCTTCTAAAATTAATAAGGAAGGATTCCCCTCCAGAGTGTGAAGGTCGGGGTGGATTGCTGGTAAACCAGCCCTGAAGGCTAGACTGATTGATTATTCATAAAGTGCTTTGAAAGAAGCAACCCAGGAGGAAGAGTCTGAGGAGCTAGAAATATAGGAAATTTTAGAGGACACTGGAGGGAAGTAGGCTACTAGGGATTTTGAGGTTACTGAGGAGCAGGGTGCTGACACTATGGAAACTGCTGACAATAAGGGGAAAATGTATGTCGAGGAAGCTGGTGAGGGCACTGAGAATGAGACTAATTGGAAAACTAAAATTAGGGCCCTGAAGGACTACATTTAGAAGCTAGAGAAGGTCTTCACCAAAGGGCTTCGTAATACAATTCTGTTGAACATGTCTATGCTAGAAGTGGTGGGTAATATTGGGTATGCTGACAACGCGAATAATGAGAAACTCAATGATCTTATCAAATCAATAATTATATAAGGGGAGACCTCTCTGACTCTGGTCTTCCCATGGCTTGTGTTTTGTTTCTGTCTATTGTTCTAAGCTGTGTCATCGTCTCTCTAAAGGCATTTTTTGTTTGTTTGCCTTCTTGTCTTTTTTGACTATATAGGGTTTGGCCCCTGGTTTGCCACCTTACTTTATCAAAAACAATCTATTGGGTTTTCATTCAAATAATACATGAAGCAGGCATAAAATCTATAAATGGTAAAAATCATTCATATGGAATGATGATGGGGTTCCATGAAGAGAGGATTCCCTTCTTACAACCCACTCACCCTTATAGGGTTTCCACAAACCTTTTAAACTCGTTATTCTACATCAAAATTTTAAATACATACTTGCTTATCTAAATGCCAAAAACCTATGATGTTAGCTTTATTTTATCTTTCTCATTTCCTCTTTGTCTCCTCTCTGAGCTCTAATTGCTATCCCCCTCACACAGTCCACCAAAATAGGTTTTTAACCCTTCTTTTCTCATTTTCACAATTACTTCAAACTAACAATTAACTCAAGTTCAAGATCAGAGAGTTTCATGTCCTCCATGGTCATAATAACCTCTCCTAGTTTTCTTTCATTCTCCTTCACTTCTAATTTAGTCCACTCACTAAAAATAATGACCAAAGTATGAGTTCCCCAAAGCTCATGCAAACCTTAATCAAATGATTAGGTTATTTGACCCAAGTCGAATGTCAAAATAATCATCACAATGCTAAGGTCTCACAAACGACCAAAATAATATTCCAAATCACCTTTTTAATGCCATAATAACCTTAATCAAGGTTATACTAACATGCAACTAAGGTGATGATTAATATAATCATGCAGTAGGTTCCTAACCCTCCCATGTTCCTCAAGTCAATAACATAGACAACCCAACACACATGATGTCTTAACCAACACAATAAAAAATATAATCAAATATAGACATTACTCCATTATTATGTCATCTTAAAATTCTTTAGATAGTTATATCTAGTCAACAATGAATGCATCCATAGCCAAGAAATTAACAAAGACTATAAGACACAATTGGCTAAATTCCAATGATGTCCTCCAAAATACCAATTTGGAACAACATGCATAATATTAGAATTTCACAACACAAGATGAGGAAAACAAACATAGGGTGAATTGACCGGATCTCATTCTTTTTACCTCAGCATTCATTTACCTATATGTACTAAAGCATCTATCTTGCGAAGTGTTTCAAGCATGAACTTAGTTGAGTAACTCGGCTAACACCTATGATCATAACAATGACATTACTAATACCATCTTGATATAATATAAACTAAATCAAATGTTGAATTAAAAGACAACCAATAGTAATAAAACCATAACATCATAATAAATGCTCGTGCAATAATATGATCTGGTATCAATGTCACAATAGTCAAAATGAATCAACAAACATCATAACAGAACACATAATTAATTTTATGTCCAGATGGGATATGACATACACCCCCCCTAAAGAAGGCACCATCACATAGCCTAATCAAATAAGTGAGGATATTGATGCTATAAGATACCTTAAAACTTCCCAAGTGGCACTTTTCTATCTCACATGATCCCATTGGGCCATCATTTGTTATAAATCTATGTTTCATAGGTTAATGTTATGATGAGGCAAGATCTTGATGGGGTCCAGTTGAATCATTTCCTCATTTACCACCTAGATATTATTCTAATCCATAATGTGAGAAGGATTAAAACCATATTTTCTCAATAGTGCCACATGAAACACGACATGAATCCTAGACAGAGAATAAGGAAGAGTTAGACGGTAAGTAACATGGTTGATCTTTTCCACTATATCGAATAGATTGATAAAGCATTGAGCCAATTTGGATGCCTTATCAAGATTAAGAGAGCTATTTTGTGGTCTTAATCTCAATAAAACTTTATCTAACACCACAAATTATCTTAGTGACCTTTTAGATCGGCATAATGTTTCTACCTATTGGAGGGAAATTTTAGCCTTTGAAAAATCATAACCATTTGTTCAGCGTATTCTTTCAAAGTTTTTGGACCTATAAACACTCAATTTTCCAAACTATCCTAGCTAGATAGAATTTATGCCCATAAAATCATTCAAAAGGTGCCATCTTAGTAACAAAATATTAAGTATTTTTAGATGAAAATTTGATCAAGTGGAGGCAGTCATTCCATTTTGAATGTTGGTCCATTATAGACATTCTCAACATATATTCAACTATATGGTTGAGCCAGTTAGTTTGGCCATCCATTTCTAGATGATAAGTTGAACTAGCTATCATAGTCTGTTAAAATATGGGAGTAAATAGCTTGTCTCTATCAAAGATAATAACTTCAGAACATTGTGAAAGCAAACAATTTACTTCACTAATTTTTTTAAAATGGTGGAGGCATCATCAGTCAAATTGTATACAATAAAATGAGCAAATTTTGTCAGTTTATCAATTATATCTAGAATTATATCATGTCATCCTCAAGACCTAGGCAGTCTTGAGATGAAATCCATAGAAATCACTATCCATTTTTGTTCTAGAATAACACGAGGGTAAAACAAACCACCTAGATGACAATGTTCAACTTAATAGGCTAACATTTCAAAAATAAATATATGAAAGTAGCTACATAATTATTTAACCCAAAGTAGAAATAAATCTTTTTCAGTTCATATGTCATATTTGTGACACTCAGATGAGTGAAATGAGGTGTGATACGTACTTCTTTTAGCACTTGTTCCCTTAGATTCACAAAATCAGGAACATATATTATACCTTGGTGCCTAAGAAGTCCATTTGCATATAAAGATAAATCATCAACAAATTTTTTTGTTGTTGCATTTGACAAATCAACACATAATTTTTTGTATATATGGTCCTTTAGCTATTGATTTAAAACATAATTTCTAAAATTTTACATTAAAAAAATTGTAGCAATATTAGTCCTTTTACTAAGAGTATCAGCTAATCTATTTTCTTTACCTTTTACATATGCAATATTACTATCAAAGTTATTGATAAATTATATCCACCTCCTCTATCTTGCATTCAGCTCATCTTGAGTGAATAAGTGCACTAGACTGTGGTGACCAGGCTTTATTTTGAGGTTTTTCCCAAGCAAAAAGTGTTTCCATTAATTTATTGCATGAACCACTACTACTAATTCAATATCATATGTTGGGTAATATTGCTCATAAATTTTGAGCTTTTAGGACTAATATGCAGCCACTTTTCCATCTTCAGTCAAAATAACCTCAATACCCACTTGACACCCACTTTAAAATCATCAACCCATATTTCTAGGTTTCCATTTGGATCTGGAATGATAAGAATAGGTGTTGAAATTAAGAATTCTCTCAATTTTTGAAAAGATAATTCACATTATGATTCCCATTCAAGTTTTTTTCCCTTCTTTTGCAAGGAAGTAATAGGGCTAACAACCCTTGAAAAATTCTCTACAATATCCGATAGTAACAAACTAGCCTCATAAAGCCATTACTTCATGCACTTTTTTAGGAGTAGGACACTCATTAATGGTTGAAATCTTTGCAAGATCCACTACAAGACCTTTATAAATGATATGTCCTAAATAGTGAATTTTACTTTGGTAGAAGGATCACTTTAAAAATTTACCATATATTTTCTATTGCCTTAGTCTTTACAAGACTAAGCATAAGTATTACTAATCTGCCTCATTCCTAGAGCAAATCAAAATATCATCAAACAAGACCAATAAAAATTTATCTAAAAAATCTTGAAACAGATTATTCATTAGATTCATAAAAGTATCATGTGTGTTTATTAGACCAAAAGTCATAACAATGAATTCATACTACCCATACCTTTTCTAAAGCTAGTTTTATACACATCTTCATCTTTGATGTGAATTTGATGATATTAGGAATTTATTAGTGCTCACATAAATATTTGTATGGGTAGTTTTAAAAAAATTATATTTGTGTGACAATAATGAATAATACAATATCATATTGAGTTGTATTGGGATTGTTGTATGTGAGTTGTTATTAGATAGGCTTGAGAGAGAGAGCATCTCAAGGGAGAAGTTGAAATATTTGAGGGATAATATACGTATCAAAGATAGCCCTAACTCCTTATTTGTAGGAGCTAATTGAGATATAAGAGTCTTGAATATATTGAATATCTCATTTGAAACAAAATAAAGACTATTATCCTTTTCAGTGTGGAGGTTTATTTTATTATGTGTTAAATTTTTGCAAATCTAAGTAAATTATATTATTTGGTATCAAAGTCAAATCTATCCATGAGATTCAATGCTTCAACCATAGTTTCATGTGCCTAGTAGTTTTTCTTTATCAACATTATCATCTATATTATTCGTTTTTACTCCTTTGGATCTTCATGATCTTCTGGCCACATGTTAAAGTCATATATCATACATTTTGGACCTTTGTTGTTTGTAGCATAGCTGTAGCACTCATTCTCTTTATTTGTGTTCATACGATTTTTGAAGTTTGGAATTTGAAGACCATAATCCTCCACATCAATCTACTCAACTTTGAGTTTTGGCATCCATATCTATCATCAACTCGTTAGCTATGAGTTCATGAGCTTTCACTTTAGCTCGTAATCCTAGCTATGAATAAGTAGTGTCATTAGGAAGTTATGGTGCTTTATCAAAGAGTGTGAATTACATCCCTAGCACTTCTAGGAGAAAAATTACATGATAATATCTAGTCTTGCAAAGCGTTCTCTACCATTCTACATGTGCATAAAAGTCAATAATCAATTCTCTAAAAAGCATTACCGTGAAGAGCCATAATTTTTTCTACTCTTTTTGATCTTCTATGCATGTGTTAATTACAGTTTTTATAAGTGAATGAGTATTCATTTTATTTGGTGTTGTGTTAATGTCAAACACGTCGTTTAAGTACTTAAGTTTTAACAAAAATATTTTTTGGAAGAAACTATCACATTTAGATGATCAATGTGTTTCGGATCAACTTTGATCCTTCATCAAGAAAGAAAAATATTTTTCTTTCCTGATGAGCGATCAAAGTTCTTGATCGAAAACATGTCGATCATCTAAATGTGACATAGTTTCTTCCTAAAATGATTTTTGTTATTATATGGAATATGGAAGCATTAAATCTTTATTTAAGTTTTGTTTTAGATTAAATAGAGTGTATACACTTTATTAAGTGTCATTAGGTCTAATTTGTTAGTTTTTTAATTATGTCAAAAAAATAAAATAAAATACATATGATAGGATAGTATTTTATAATCCAAAATTCAATTGGATTTGGGTATTAATAATAAATGTTTTGTCATTAAGGTCGTAGTTATCAATTTACTTGTAATCAGATGCATTTTTGCTTATACATGAGATCGAGATTGTGGGGGGGGCGAGGGGCGGGGCGGGGTAATAATGCATAAGTTGAGTTATATTTAAAAACCTTAATGCAAATATTTCCATATTGGCTAGTTCAAACCCAATTATTGTTAATAAACAAGGATTTATAAGACATTGTTGATGGAAAAATACCAAAACCAACAAATGTAGATGAAGCCATCGAATGGGAAAGTAAGGATTAAAAAGTGACAATAAGCATTGGCTTAGGGTTATCTGATGCCTACTTGTATCATATAAACTTATCAAAAAAATTAAATGACATTTTGACTACTTTGAATAAGCTATTTGGATCTCAAACATAAAGAACAATAGTGACCCTCAAACAGAAGTTGTTTAGACTCAGGGTAGAGGAAAGTGACAACATGGTGCATCATACAAGTAAATTTCACTCCATTATAAATAAAATAGCAAGAATAAAAGTAGGCATGCCTAATGATGATACAAAAGTTATTTTGTTAAATAGCATGCCAGTTAGTTATTCCAACATGGTTTTTACACTAAGGACAATAAATCCTAGCTTAGAAGATCTAATTTTTTCATTGATAGATGAATAAACTAAGAATATTGATCTGGATAAAAGTGTATGTATGGTAAAAACAAAGAGAATGAGTCATATGTTAAAATAAGATCTAAATTTTATTTCAAATAAGGATTGAATTCTAAGGATTCAAAGAAATAATTTATTTGTTACTATTATAAACAACTTTGCCATTTGGTTGTAAACTACAAAAAGAGAGCTCAATATTTGTTTCATTGGAAACTATAAGAGAATGTTATGGTTGATGATGAATAAAATGAGAATGATGAAGAAAAACCAACGAATGATGATATTTATTACAATTTTGAAGACTTTATATACTAAATAAGTATCATCTTATAGGATTATTGAGGCAATGGAGGTGTGAACTAGGAATCTAACTAAGAAGAGGAGATTAGTATTGTGTTAGTGAATGATATCAAATCAAAAATACACTAAACTAACATCTTCATGCCTAGTTACTAGGGTGAGCTTAGTTAAGAAAGACAAATGAACAAAGTACAACTAAAATGCAAGAAAACACACATTCCTTACCTTCCTTGATGCTCCAAAAGTATTCTTCAATTGGCTTGCTCAGTTTGTGCTGAAGAAGTCTTCATCAATGGAAGTTTGGCTACCTCCATCTCTCCTTGGCACCTTTAGCTTTGGCTTGGTTTGGCTTGGAACCAATTTGGCATGGTAACACTAGTTGCTTGAAACTTTGTAATCAATTTTGCATTATAACTTTACATAATCATGACTTTTTTGAAGATATTTGAACATAATAACTTTGCACCAAAATAACTTAAAAATAATGTTCATGGCCTCTCTATTTATAGATTTTTACAAATGGGTAGAATCAACCTAAACCATCAATCTCAGGATTGAGATGTGTGGCTAAAGATCAATCCAATTTTACAATTAAAATTGATAAATAGGCTCATCAATATTTGTGATATAAGAGAAATTAAGAGGCATGGAGGGATTTGATGAGGCATGGGAGGAATGAATCCTGATATTTGTGTTATTTATGGCCTAAATATGTTTTCCTAAGAAATGAGGTCACTTGATGATGTAGATATTCAATATTCATTTCCAAAAATAAGTATTCAACAAGATTCCATGGAATTATTAATTAGGCTCTAACTTGGATTAATTAGCTCTTAAGCATGATTAAGCACTTTGTGCACAAATTAATCAAATTGATAAGAATGCTTTATTATTGGTCTGAAATTTAACTGGATTGGAATTGGAAGGTGATGTCAGATGCATTGGATCTATTATCCCATTTAAGATATTATCAACGATAAATAACAAAGGCACACATCTTGTGCAAGAGATTTGATAGGAAAGAGCAATCCAGAGTACCCAGGTGCAAAATTGATATTTTGACTCGAAATGATCTTATCAAAGTTAGCTGGCCCATAAATTGCATTGCCTCATTTAGGGATACCCTAGCCAAAATTGACATTTGAATATGTCAGTTTCACAACATTTAGCGTGTTTTAGTGTTTTTAGGCTAAATTATGCATTTTGGGTAGAAATTGACCAAAAGCTTGGTTGGAGGTTATCTATGGCTAGATTTAGGTGTCTATAATTTGCCCTTCTTTGGGAAGGTATTGCAAGCTATAGGAAAAGCAATGTCTTCTCAAATAATGAGAGATGGCATGTATGCCAAAAATAAGATGATGGTTAAAGAACAAAGATCTAAATAGTTTTTGGGAAGCCTATGATGATGCCCCCTTGAGGGAATGGCCATCACATTTATTGATGGGCAGTCCCTCAAAAAGAAACAAGAAGAAAGGTGGAATTAATCTGTGGTTGAGATTAATCCAAATAAGAAAATGCTTGCATGCATTGATGTAAAAAAGATGTTTATTTTCTCAAAGGTAGTTATAGTCAAAAATAAAAGTCAAAATAATGATTTGCCTATTTATTTTCTCAAAGGTAGTTATAATCAAAAATAAAAGAAAAAATAATGATTTGCTCATAGGCTATTATAATCATTAAGCAGACCTAGATTGGCTAAAACTGATGGTGCCCCAATTAGGGATGATTAGCAAGCATAACTCAAGTATATAACCTGGAATACAGATTAAAGATGAGTGGGTGCAAAGTGATGAAAGAGATGGATAGAGGAATAATATTGATCATTAGAAATGATTCAGTTGTACCTACCAATAAGGAGATTCTCATTCTTATTAGTAATGATACAACTAGAATGGCCAATGGGTTAATTTGATCAAGGGTGGGATGGAAGGATTTTCTAAAGTGCCAAGGAGAAAATTATGTAGCTCCATTGATTGTAGACATTCTTGAAGCTGATTTTTGATGTAGCATGTGATGGAAGGCATCATGATAGAACACCATGAAGACTTGGCCTAAATATACATAAGAACTAACTCTCAATATCCAATAAACACTTGAAAATAATGCACCAATGATAAAAACCATGATGATAATGTTTACGTATGAATACGGATAAACTCAAGAATAATGTGCTTAAGGAATCACCCGATGAATGCATATAGACTGAGTCAAAGCAACAATACTGAAAGCAAACAAATAGGCAAGTGAATAAATAAATAAATAAACAAATATAAAAACAAACAACTTGAAATAAACAAACAAATAGAAAGCCTAAAAACAAAATTAAAAGAAAGCATCCTAACAATGACCATGCCCCAGTAAGGCAGATCAAGGATAACTAACTAGCCTTAGATAGGACAAATATTTTTAGATTTTGAAATATTATGAATGTTTTTGGAATTTTGAGGTATCTTAACTCATTTGAGAATGACAAGATACCTGCTCATAAAATGGTGAGAGTGTTTGGATTAGGTTACTCATAAAATGGTGAGAGCATATGGAAAGGGGAACTGAGGTGACCTTAACATGAATTAAGCATAACCCACATAGTCCTAAAATGATCTCAAGTCATAGTAATTCCATCCACACAAAAGGCAAGGAAAAACCAACTAATGCCCAACAAGTTCTCAAAATCGGTAAATGGCTAGTCAAATGAAAATAGTAATGGCAAGGTGATGTGTCAATGCATGATAAACAAGTGTTGCCCCTAGTTTGCCCATAGACAGTTATAACTAGGATACAACGGCATAGGTCAATAGTACTAATTTTCCCATAGATGGTTATAATTAGTAGCAATACGGGTGAAACACTAATTTGCCCGTAGGCAGTTATAATCAGGGTCACATAAATAACTTGATAGGATGAAAGATATCTTGCCAGATCAACTATCACACTACTTTCATAGACTATCATTGAAACATATATTGGATTTATTGTTGAAATTTGATTGGAATCCCCACATAAAAGATGTAGGAAGAACCAAATTAACTAAGATCAAAATAAGATTGGGTAGGATGACAAAAAACATGCTTTGATCTATATAAGAATGGAATGATAGGATGGTATGGTTTTGCTAAGGATAATGATGGTTTGATAATTGGGTTAAAATGGTAGGAAGGTTGCCCCCAAGTGATGGGGTGAATGGTTGGGATCTACAATAATGTAAAATAGGCATATGTAACAATGGCAATAGCATGGTAATGTGAAATGGTATGGTACATGTTTTTGGCTTGGGTGTGGTTTTTGACATATGATTCTATCTTTCTTGTTGAGATGAAGATGCACATTCTAATCAACAAATGATATAAATAAAATATTTTATCATGTTAATTGCTAGCCCACACCTCATCTAAATAGTTTTTCTATCAAGAACTAGATGCAAAAGGTAATTCTGAGAATGTTGTTGTGATCTTCATTAGTCATTGATTTTGATTCCTTCAAACATCGAGACAAGGTATCTTTGTAGCCTTTTCAAAGGAAAGTATGGCCATGGATGGTAAATAAGGACAAATAATGGATGGTAGGTTTGATTGTGAAATGGAATGGTAAATGATAATGGAATGTGGAATGGTTGGGAAACAAATGAAGATCGAGACGTTCAGTCACACATAATGTTGTTGTTTCTAGATTCAATATAATTTTAGATGTGGTGGAGCTGAAGACTTGTTCTCTCGATAGGACCATCATATTTTTTTGTTGTTTGATTTTGAGAGTAGCTACCATTTGATTAGGTTATAGATAGGAAGCTATTTTGATTTAATCTTTGATTTTATCTTCATCAACTAGTGAATAACTTTTATTCTCAGCTATTGGTGCCTCAATGAGGTTTTCACTAATAAATTTGTCTTGATTATCCCATAGTACCTTTGATAAGGTTTCAATAATGAACATTGGATTTTGACTTTGATTTTTTTCTAGCACTTTTGAAAAAGTTTCATTAGAAGATGATGAGTTTGAATTTTGTTCGTCCCTTAGTGCCTCTGAAAAGGTTTCACTAGGAGAGTGTTTTTTTGCTATATGAATGTGGTCTTGGCCTCCTTGCTCTTCTTCAACTGCTATGTCACCATGGATGCAGTTCAACAAAGTGTGATTCTATCGATCTCAATCGACACTTGTGGGGGGTAGAATGTCAATAATATGGCTATGTTGATTGATGGTAATGGCTTGTGGAATGGTAATGGAATGGGGAGAGGCTGCATAATCCTCATAAAAAATACTACGATAACTTGTGTTGAAGCTGAAGAACTCATCCTCAAAAATTGTAGAAGGATCATAAAACTATTCAAATTGATTTGTAAGGCATGTGTAACTAATGTTGTAATAGCCAAGAACATATTCTTCTTCTAAATTTGATTCTAACTCAAGAGACTCTAAATCTGATGTTGAGACTATTATTGATTATGATTCTGATGTTAAATTTGATGTTGGTTCAAGAATAGAACTTGGATCTAACTCTGATTCTACATTTGATGGGTACTCTATTACAATGATGTCTTGTTGAATATTTGGTTTTGGACAAGTAATGGCATGTGATGGCATAATGGGCTCTAAAAAAATTGGTTTTCTAGAGTGGGACTCTTTTAAGATGGGAAAAAGGTCAAGAGATAACTCCTCAGAGACTAGCTTGTCAATAAGAGGCTCTTGAAAAATTGGCACATGGTCGAGGTAATGATTTGCCCAAAGGCAATTATAATCATTAAGAAGTGACTCAGCAAAAATTAGCTCATCATAGTGAGACTCTTCGACAACTGGTATAGGATCAATAGGTTATTCATCATAGGTTGACTTATCATAAGTTTTTGGTTCAACAAAAACATCTTGGATTGGTTGGTTATCTTGGCTTTAGTTTCCAATGAGTTAGAAAATACCAGTTTTGAACATAGCTTGGTCTTCAAAGGATTGGATCAGTTGAGATTTGGATGGGATTAGTTTTGAATGAGGAATGGCTTATGGTTGGATAATAGTAGGGCATTGGGGAGCATGATTATTCACATGAGCTAAAGGACAAAGTCCTGAGCTGGTAACGATAGGGCGGTGTGGAGCTTGATTGCCTGCATAAGTCAAAAGACTAGGTCTTGGGATGATGAAGGTTGGGTGTTTTAGAGCTTGGTTGCTCACACAAACCAAAAGATGAGGTCTTGGTATGGGAATGGTGCAAAATTTTGGTCCTAGAATAGAAATGGTATGATGTACTAGAGCCTTATTACTTGTAAATGCCAAAGCATCTAAGTCTTCCTCATAAACTATATCATCCCAGTCGTGAATTGGCTCATAAGTTGGTTCTTGACTATGTTTTATGTACTGATTATTGCAAAGATGGTATGGATCCATATCCCAAACAACATTATTTGTAGTTGGATCTTCAAATTCCTCCTCACAAGCCTTTTCATACCAATCAAGGTCTCGATTTGGATTTTGTGGATTTTGACTATGTTCCCCATATAGAGTATTATAGGGAGAATAATAAAACTCCTTAGAAAATATTTCTCTTTAGGGGTTCCTAGTGAGATTTTGTGTGGCCATTCTATCATAAATTGGATTGTATGTGACTCCATAATAAGTATAGTGAGACATAACCATGTAAATGTTGAAATCATTGAAACAAAAAGGCTTAGAGTTCTACAAACTCTAAAAAACTATGTCCAAAGGACAAATGGTTTAAGCATAGTCTAACTTGGTCAAAAAGTGGAGTTGTATCTCTAATGTGGTCTAAAATTGGAGATGTATCTCCAAAATGATTTGTAATAAGACTTGGCATAAAATAGTCTAACATCAAATGTCTAATGTCAAATGTCATACACATAAAAGGTCAAGCGTCTGAATACAAATCGATATGTCAAAGGTCTAGATTAAAGTGTTCCAAACAAGGTCTAAAGTAGGAAAGAGAAAAGTTGAGTCGCTAGGTCTTTTGTCTAAACATGGAGTCAAAATCTAGGCTAAAACAAACAAGCATATGCTAGGACTTTTGGCCAAATGATGTCAAAAGCTAGACTTGAAACAAAATCTAATGTGATTTGATTTAATCTAAAAAGTTTGGAAAAAAATTTGACATAAACTTAGCACACATAATCAAATATAAACATGATAAGTTGGCATAAGGCATAAGACAAAAGGCTCTTTAAAGAAAGATTGTGTTTTCTCAAATAAAGGCACGAACAATGATGAGGATAGGTGTTGAACAAACAAACCATCAAAAAATTTCAAATTTGGGTAATTGATTAACCGAAGTTATGCAACCCAAAAGAGAAATATCAGTGTATCAGCCCCACAAATTAAGGCCTAAATAAAAATAAATCAATGTTTGAATCCAAACTTGACAAGGTTAATTGAAAACTCAACATTTGAAAACTAGGATTTGACTAAATAAGCTAGACAAGATTGGACAGCATGATGGCACAAGACAAAAGTCCAAATGGTATACATGACATGGTTTAAAACAAATGGTTTTTTGATGTAAGTTGAAATAAGTCTTGAAACAAATTGAGCAGCCTAATGGCATAAGCATGCTTGAATGATGTGATCTATGTTATGTTTCAAAGGCTCAAAATGTTTTCACATGATTTGGGCAGCATAACACTACCCTACTCAACTCAAATACATTGTTCTAACATGGCTTATGAACAAAAAAACAAGTTTTAGTCTAAAAACATACCAAGCAAAAAATACCAAAATACACTAAGTATAATCGTCCAGATCCTAGCAAAGGTATGACAATGTGGGATTGACTAAACTATCAAGATTTTAAATGTTTCTAATGGAATCAATTACATAATGACTATCACGTCAAACAATGTAAAAGATAAACACAAAAATTGGGTGACCATGGCATTGGCTAGTTGTAAAAAGGTTTAGTCCTTTTTACAACCACATCATGTTATTCACTCAATGTAGTGCAATGTCCAAATGCAGATATGTCCCATGTACAACTCAAAAGGAGTAAGTGAAGTCAATGTCAGGAGATGAAACCCCAGGTCAAAGCTTCCCCAAATAACTCACGGGAGGTAATGACTTCCCCCTCGCAAGCCAAGTTTGCATGAAATAAAATACTAATAGAAAGACTTTAGGGTCATTTTTGAGGTCACCCAAACTTTGACAAGTTTTTGGGGAGTGTTTTAGATGACATTCTTTCTAAGCCTTGGACTAGGCTTTTTGCAATAGGAATGGTGCTTTTTATTCCATGAGTTCCCTAAAGGGGAAAAATGGAAGAGCATACACGCAACACCCCTCTCTTTGATAAACAAAATTAGATCAAACATCTATTGAAGACAAAAAACTTTTAGAAAGATGAGTTCATTTTTAAGCACCAAATTTGAAAGATTGGGTGGTGTTCATTTGATACCTTGGTCTTAATTTGTAACATTGAAAGCTAACTACAAGATCTAAGCAATAGCACTCTAAATGATTTTATTAAGCACCAAAAACAAGATTCCTAATTCATTTTAAAATCATTCCAAAGATGTCTTAATATCATGTTTTAACAACTTCCAAGTCTACTGATTACCTGTCTACCCTTAAGGCATCACCCCAAAAGCAAATATGTTAGATTAGAAACATTTTAAATAGATTTTAAAAATTTTGTAAAAAAATATATGAAACTTTAACCTAAACTAATGTCAAATTCTTAAAATTTAGGAGAAAACATGTGGTTTAAAAAAAAATCATCCAAAACGGAGTCTATATGACCCCAAACCAAGCATTTTAAAATGGCCTACTAGCTCTCGAGTTTGTGTTTTTAATAAAAACACAGTGACCGACGTCGGTTATATTTATTTCTTTATCCTCTAAATCTCACTTATAAAGCAACAATGTATGAGTTATAGTCACAAAGAACCATGTAGTTAGTTAGTTTCATGACTGTCATGCACAGTCAACTTAGTGAGCTGGGTTAAGGCATTTAACACATCCATGGAGCCATAATTATGGTATTGAGAGATTGAACAAATTCCCATAGTATATTTAATCAAGTAAAAGTCTTCCACTTGGTAGAAGAGGGACTATCCCAGTCAACACAGTCACCTGCATACTTAGTCTACCATGGAATTGCACCTACAGGGGCCCTCATGGATGAATTCATGTTGAAAGGGAGGTATTGATACTTATTTCATACCCTTGATAGTGTGAAGATGCATTTTTAGGTGTTAGGATATTCATAAAACTCATTTTATGGTCAATGCAATGTGCACTTCCTAAAACTCACATTACTACTTGTACATGAGAACATACACCTATAAGTGGCTTAACAGAGTGTCAAAGGTGTCATGAAGAGTGTTGGATAATGAGGTGAAAATATTCTTAAAGTCACAACATTTTATGTAGATAATTTTAGACCTATTTTAGGTGTGTATTTTTAAATGAAAGTTGAAAACCATGCTCAAATATTCAAATGACAGTGTTCAGCCCCGTTGTCCCTAAAACATGAAAATAAAGTTCTTTGATGTTTTATTTATATTTTTTAATAGGAGTAATAACGAATTTGAGGCATAAAAATGACCTATCCTTATATCCCCTACATATTACAAGAGATATACAAAGTTTGGAGGGTAGGTTATTAGTTGAAATTGGTTTTTGGGAAGCCTAAAAGTGCACTTTCATGCACTATTTTCAGGCAGTGACATCTACAGTTTGGAGCTCCAAAGAAACCTTCCACCTAAAGGATAAAATTAAAACCATGTTTCATGATTTAATAATTATTACATGGTTTAATATATATTTCATGACCTAAGGGTCATTTCAAGAAATCATATTTTGTGTTTTGGTTCCCCAAACACACCTATAGGGGTCCCTTCCTCTGAAAATGTGCACCTACGGTTGAGTATGTAGACAGTGACCTAGGCATGGTGTTTTAGTGATTATTTATATTATACAAATTGAACATAGGTATGACCAAATTCTATGTAACCTTAAGGTTTAAATTAATTCCTCTACATAGCATGACCAAAGTTCAATTAGGGAAAAGTACACATACAAGAGTCATTTTGGTAGGGTAACACAGTCAGGAGGTAGAACTCAATCTTATGAGATAAAGGTACATGTAAAGAGTATAAGAATAGTTTTAATGATAAAAAAATCCTATTAACACCTTATTTAGGGCCATTATGACCTCCATAAGCTTTTGACTATGTAAAATAAGCTTATATAGACTTCTTAAGGCCCTATATGCACCTACAATTAAGTGTTTAGTCCTAATGCAGGTAAAGAGATGAATATGATTATGAGGAGAAATAAAGTTTGATAAAAAATTTAAAATGTTTCATGATAGGTTAATATATTTTTTCCACAATCTCTAATACTCCTTTCAATTGAACCATCTACTCTTCATACTAGCCCAAGGATGACAGTCTGTATATTTACACTAAGGGACTCATGTTGCTCAATGAGTAAGAATGAGGAATCTAAGGGAGAAGAGTGGTTTTGGGTGAATTTAAAGATTATTTAGCATGAATTTAAGGTGGATAATTTTTTTAAGAAACCTAAGCACATTAGATTTATCCTTGACAGGTCATTCTTAGGTGGAAGTGAAAAATGCAAAAAATAGTCCTTTTTGGAGGCCTTTTTTAAATAGATTGAGTTGGTTAGGTGCCTAAATGGGTAAGTATGACTTATAAATTTGGTAAAATCTTCATAATATGTAATAAAACTTTTAAAACCTTCACTTTGACTTTAATGGGAGGTATATAACTCACTATTTTGTCTCAAAGTTCAGCTAGTCAAGAAAATTAGAATTTTGGGCAAAACAAGCAAATGAAGCCAAATAGGTAAGAAACTTGATAGGAGGATTTTAAGACCTCAAGTAAAATCTTTTGAATTATATGGAAGGTTAATTTGTGCTAATAAACACTCATACAAGTTCTGACCTATCAAAATGGTCAAAACTCTCTTGCACACAGCTCAACCAAACAAGCTCCCACTATGACTAATTGGTGAATGAGAAGGAGTACTTGGAAGGTTATAGGGTGACTTAGTAAGTTGAAAAAAATATAGGGAAGCATGAGAAACATCCCATATAATGAGGAATCCCATATTGGAGGTCTAAACCCTCAAAGGTGCAGACAGGTTGTTAGGAATGGTTAGGCCTAGTGCCCAAATGAGAAGTCATCTTCAATTCTAACATGAGGTAAGCATCCAAATGGATTGTGGCATGTTTTTAGGGTCATTATAGCTGTGTTAAAGATTTAAATTTAGAGAGGAAACATGATGAATTCATTTTGAGCTCAGATATAATTTAAGCATGCAAGAAATGAGAAAACAAGCTTGATAGGCCAAGTTAAAGTGATCATATCTACTTGAATGTTTTGCATGGGAATATAATAAGTTTTGAGAAGTTAATAAGGGTCCTTGAAATAATGTTTTTGGAATTTTTTGGCAATTCCAATATCCTAGCTTTATGAACAAAGCTTAAGGGCATAAATGGCTTAAAACCCTACTAAACCCTTTGAAGTAACCCGATGAAGGAAATGAAGTTGGAAAGCTACTGAAATGGTATATGTTGCCTTAAAAAATTATTGGAGGTTGTATAATACTCATTAATTCTCCCTACCATCAGGATTATTTGTATGTAATTATATGGATGGAGTATAAAATAAGGTATTTTTTACTATTTTCTGCATTATGTAGGTTCGGAGAGGTTTTAAGAGATGAAATAAACTTCAGAAGAAAGATTGAGAAATAAGATAACTCTCCATGTAAATTTCATGCCTTGGAACAACTCCTAAGTGTGCTTAAAAATAACTTCATCTTAGCCAGTCAAAATTGGCATAGTGAACATGGTAGTGAAAAGTGTGAAAACTCCAATTAGAAGTGATTTTATGGTGTCCTTAATGCCTCTAATGCCATAGAGGGTCTTTCCAAGTGTCATCCACTCCCTTTTATGAATTTTCATGGAAAAATTATGCCTTTTTGGAGGCTAAGTGTGAGGGGTGAATGAAAGAGCATTTTTTTTACTGCAGGCAGTGCTGGCTCACTTCTAGGAGATTCTAGATGATCAGGACTGCAACTAATGCATGGAGAGGAATGTCTAAAATCCTTCCATATCCTTTTAATCATCAGACCTATCCCTATTTAGTTTGAGATGTTCAAATAGAAGTGAATAATGAAGGCAGTTCTCTAAGCCAACAAAGGGAATTTCATGCCACTTTTCATGAGTTTCATGACTTGGGAAGCCACTTGTCTCTTCTAACCTTGCATGGTCCATTTCACATTCCTTTATCATGTACAAGTAACTCATTTTATTAGCTTTACAAGTGTCCTTATGACCTTTGGACTTCTCTCTTCTCCTCTCTCTCTCAAGTTCTATAAGAACTAGCCATTTTGGCCTTTGTAACTTATGCTCCAACTAAGTATGGTGAAGCCCAACTCATTTTCATACCATGGATCAATATGTCATGTCCCCTTTTTCGTGGACATTGACAAGCTTGATGATTAGCCTATTATGCGACCTTCGTAGGCTGATTGGATGGATAGAGGGTCATGATGGAGATTGGCTTGGCTTTGATTTACAGAATTCCTATAGTTGGCTCTCATTCAGGTTATTTCAGACACATTGGACTGAGCTCCTATTATTTAGGGATATTTGACATACAGTGGAGCACCCTTTCTTTGATATGGTCATGTGCAGAATCACTCCCTGGTTCACCAGCTTCAGACGGTTCGAGGATCCGACATGTATTGAGGGAGATATTAATATTTGATTGATTTAATCAAATATTAATTATTTGGTCTAATTTTAAATTAGATATTAATTAATTAATTATTTGGTCTAATTTTAAATTAGATATTAATTAATTATTAATTATTAATTAATTGGTCTAATTTTAAGACCCAAATTCTAATTTAAGAAGCCCAAGTTCTAATTTGAGGAATTCTAATTTTAGAACCCCAAGTTCTAATTTGAGGAAATCTAATTTTAGCAAGCACACCTTTGGAAGGGTATAAGAGTTCTCATGGGAGAGAGTTTGGATTATGCATTGATTATTGATATTGATTTTGAAGAAATTCTTCTGTGAAGACTGAGCCAAGGGTTCCAGGATTCCATCTGCAGTGGAGAACGTCAACTCTTCATTGTGTGCGATTCAGAGGCTGTGAAATATCAGCTAATCTATTGCCAAATTGAGAGATAGCTTCATACAGAAGTTATCACAAAGGTATACAGATTTGAGAGATAGCTTCACATAGAAGTTATCACAGTATTTCAGGGATTTTGAGAGATAACTTCACACAGAAGTTATCACAGTAATTTAGGTATTTATTTTATTAGTTGTTATTCAATAAATTATATAGATATAGATATTTTGTATTAGAATTATATATCTTCAGATCAGGGGTGAAAATAGACAGGTTGTGCTTAATTGGCGACCGTACGAAGTCTGTACAGGTTCAGGCAGATACCGACCACGGCATAAAGAGATCCCCAGTAACTGACATTGATCGACTGGAGACCGACGTCGGCAGTGAAGGACTGACAGAGACCGACGTCGACAGTATATCGACTGACGTCGGTGACTGTGTGTTCGACACAGTAAGCTGAGATGAGACAGAATTCAGGTTTCATTCCCAGATTTGCAAAAGCCCAGGGTTTTAAGACAGGATATTTCATATTATTTATTTGTATGACAGAGACTCAATTGTGTAATCGTCCAGAAGAACAAGTGATGAGATCTTTGATTTGCTAGTGAGAGATTGTATTGTGATTTATTTATGCATATTTTAATTTATTCTGCAAGATTGTATCTTTGTTCAGAACTGTTTGTGTTTCTATATTCCCTATTTGAAGGGGATATCACAGTGGTATCAGAGCTTTTGCAAAAAAAAAAGGAGCCCCTAAGTAAGGGACATCACAGTGGTATCAGAGCATTTGTAAGAAAAAAGGAGCCCCTAAGTAAGGGACATCACACAATAAATACTACTAATTTTTACCTCTTCCATGATAGTTCATAGTGTGTTCACTTGGATGATTGATTTTGCTTAGTGATGACTTGTTGTTTCCTTAACATTATTGTTTCATTCTCTCACCTATTTGCAATTGGAAAGCTTCTTCTTGTAGGTCATGTGAAGTGTTCTAGGATGTGTTAAATTTGAGTGAGTTAATATATTCAAATAGTGCCATTCTAGGCCTCTTGTTTAGTCCTCCTCACCTAAACATTAATCACAACCTCATAATGAAATATTGATGTGAGAAGATGCAGATTGAAGAAGTGTATGTTTGGTTAGTCCCTTGTTCTCATGTGTAACATGCAATTGGTTGGTATTCATCAACTAATTTTGTGTATCACCTCCCTTAGGATAATTTTCTTTTAGTTTTCTCTCCCTTTTCCCTCACAAATTTTAGGTGTAGTAGTGGTATACAAGTGGTACATCAAGGGAGCTAGCATTATCTAGAGATTCACCTCATTTTTAGGCTCACCCATAGCCTAAAGGTGTTTAAATTGTGCCACTTGGATGAGGAGAGTTGAGACATCTCCTCAAATGGTACAAATCTAAGTGACAACACAACCTTTGTGGGATGCTTGCCTGCTAAGTGAAAACCAAATATCCTTTGAGCAATCCATTAGGAATGGAGTCTTTGGAACTTCTAGTTCTTTCTCTTACAAATGCACCAGTTGCACATCTTTATCTTTGAAATGAATTGAGATTCACCTAACAAGATAAGAACTACACTAGAGGCACTTAGAAGAAAAGACCTAAGCTAAGAAAACATTGTGCATAAGCGCTTACAGGAATTGAAACTACTTAGAGCAAGGGCATGCAAACCACACTTTAGGGAAATGAAGAGCATCTACTCTAATTATATACAATTTATACACAAATATTAATGGAGATAGTGCTTGAGATGAATCTCATTAACTAGGATTGGTAGCTCTTCTCTATTCATTATGGCAAGTTGGAAGGCATTGGATGGCTTATAATTGGTGATGTTATATGGACCACTTCATATTACATCAAACTTAGTGTGCCTTCTAGATTTTTCTCTATCTGCATCCCATTTGAGCACTAATTCCCCCTCCTAGAAACTTTTGTCACTGACCTTGTCAAATATCCTCTTGGTTTGTGTTGTTGAAGCTCCATAGTTCACATGGCTTACACTCTAGTTTCTTTGATCCCCATTAGCTCGGCTAATCTTAACTCGAGGAGATCACTCTCGAGCAACTCTGACTGATGTATAAGTTCTAATAAAGGAAACTCAAGGGATGTTAGTAATTTGGCTTTCCTTCCATAAAATATCATGAAAGGCAAATTTACCAGCACTCTCTTGGGCATGATCTGTTTAGCCCAAAGAGTAGTTATGCGCTTAGTGTGCCAAGCTCGTTGGTTATCCTCCAAAGTCCTTTTGATGATGTGAATTAGGTTCTTATTGGTAGACTCAGCTAGACCATTACCCTGAGGGTAAAAATTTGATGAGGCACTCAGATAGATATTGTGCTTGATAGCCCATTCACTAATTTTGGTTTTAAGGAAGGCCAGTGCATTATCTAAGATAATGGTGGCAAGGATGCCAAACCTCATTACAATGTCCTTATAGAAGTTCAAGATGGATGTCTCATTAGCCTCCTTAAGCACAACTACTTTTGTCCACCTTGTGAAATAGTCAATGGCTATGAAAATCCATTTATGTTCATCACTTGATGGTGGGTTAATCATACCTATGAAATCTAGACCCCACTACGTCAAAGGTTGATCAACTTGAATTGGGCACAGTGGTAAGGCTGCAAGCCTTTGTTTACCTATGAATAAGGTGAATTTCTTTCAATTTTGCACATATGTGTGTGTATCTTTAAATAGAGTTAGCCAATAATAACTAGCTTGCATGATCTTTGTGACAGTGGTCTTAGGTGAATAATGGCCTCTTGAGGGGCCGTCATGGAATTCTTGAAGAATTTTACTTGTTTGATCTAGATTTATGCATAGGATATGACCTACAAGTGAGTTTCAAGTTCAATGAAGAGGTGTTGGGAATGAATGACAATAAGAAGAGTGAGCATTACTCATAGACAAAGAAAAACACAAAATAGCATGCAGATCATCAAAAGTATATAAAGAGGTGAACTTAATTATCATTAATCTGCAAGACTTAGCCAATACAAATGTTCATGGAGGGAAAATTCCAACAATGTGAGGTTTTTAAAAAGTGTCAAACTTTTTACAGTGAAAGAACTAGGGTTTTATAGTGATCAAGCCTATTTTACAATAAATACACCACTTGGGGGAAATGGATGTAGTATTAAATTCTTTTGCAGCCATGTTTCTTGAAGTTTATCCAGTGATTGGATTTGAAGTTGGTGACAGGATTACTTCTGGATACATGTGTATAGGGGAATGGAAGATTTCTATGATAAGGTTAGAGGGTGGCATGAATTCAAATCTCAAAGTTTAATAGCCACTTTTGCATTTAATTATTTTAGCAATGCCTTGATCTCCTCTCAACTACCTCCAATTACATCTTTTATATCCAATAGCCACCCAACATGTGGCATCTTGACAAGCTCTAAGAGGAGTCTTTTGTATTTTTGGGTAGGAGCAGCACGGATGTGATATGTGGGTTCCACTTCTTTTCTATGGCTATTTGATGGGTCCCCCTTTCCCTTCTTCACCAACCAATGGCATTGCTTAAAATTTTATTGAAAGGGGCCATCTTTGGATGAGTGTCAGACTACCAAGTGGATAGATGGTACTTATCCTAGGTGAATCAAGAATTTATTTACATTGAGCAAGCATTAAACTATCACATGGTAGTGATAGAAGGAAGGTTAGACCCTGCATAGTTCAAAGGTGTAGATGTAGGATCCTACATGCGGGTGAAAATTTATATTGGCTAGGTGCAAGGAAGGCCTCAAATAAAGGTGCATATAAAGATAGAAAATCCTAGGTGTGCCTTCATGATTCATATCTGCCTCCTATGCTCTTCCTTTACTTAACCATTGGGAACCTGGGGAATTGCATTTACGAGTTCATGCACCTTTTGAATCATGTGCTTCAGATTCTAACGCATGGACATGCATTAAGAACTTTATGCAAGCATGAATCCTCACTGCTTTGTTGCGTAGACTTGCGTCTATATCTTCAGCTTGGGCATAAATGGGAAGTATTTAAATACTTTTTAATTGAAGCGCCTAGGACCTCATAGGTGCATGAATATTCTATAAGCCCTAGGAGGCCTTGCACAGACTAAGGGGTGACTTAGAAAGTCAACAAGTTTTTAATTTAAAAGGTCCTTAAGAGATTTTAAACTCTATGTTAGTGTATAATCTCCAAAATTAGTTGATATACATTCAAGGCAATCTTAATGGTCATGTTGGTTGAACTAAAGTATAATAGGTCCGCATAAAGGTAGCATTTTCATTGATTTAGGTTTCAATTATTTAGGGCAGTCCCAAAAATATATAAGTTGATCCAGGTGATTAATTTTCCCAATTTATTCCAAATGATATAATGTCTAATCTTAATTCTTCACTTAATAAAGAAGACAAAGGAAATAACATAAATCTTATATAATTGAATTAATTTCTGAGTTATCTTTTTAGAACCATAGGGTGACCATTCCCATCATCACAAGGTCAATATTTGATTTCAAGTTTATATACTAACATTCTCTCATACAACGTATCTTGCCTAAATTCATCAATCTCTATTTATTCATAATTAAATCTCTAAGGCTGAATAAAATCTATTCTGATAGGTTTGGGTGCCTAATATGGTCACTAGTTTCATTTATTCACAACATTAAGATTGACCCATACAATTAGAGACAATGCCTATTTATAAGTAAATAATAAACAACCTTGACCCAAAATCTTGTCAATGTAAGAATGATTTGTGTTATCCAAAATTTTATTACATGATTTCAACAACAACAAATATCCTTGTTGGCCCTATAATTCTTGATATATTTACTAAAGTCTATGGCTTCCTTCTCTTGAGATGTTTGATCATGTGCAGTTCTTATGTCTTCTTCCCACCCATAACATAAAAGCATATTCAATTTTTGTATAGATTTTTATAATAGGGGATTCTCATCCTCAAATACAAAAGTTTATATTAAATCATGTTGGACTTATGGCCAATTTTTGGTCTCTAAAAATATATCTCAGTCAACAACATGATGTTTTCCTTGTTCTTAGTGCATCCTAAAAACCTTAAAATAACAAGGAATACACTTTACTCATCAATCTAGAATCCTTAACCATTTATCTGCTTAAGTCTAGGTTTGCTCTACCAATTGATAGGGCACTATCTATACGGAGATGGATTAATATAGGGTTCTTGATTCGTAAGTAAATAAAAAGAAGCATAAATATCTCATATATCAAACAAAATATACAATTTGAACACCCTCTTTTACTATTTCATGACTGTCATTGAATCACTTAATAGTTTATATTTTAATTCTTTTTTAAAGAAATAAATTTACCACAAGCATGCAATAAGTCTTTACCAAAACAAGCCTCAATATAATAACACAAATGATATGGCCTAGTACCATACAAAAATATGCAACTATAGGCATGCAATAAGTCTTTACCAAAGCAAGCTTCAATATAATAACACAAATGATGTGACCTAGTACCATACAAAAAGATGCAAGTGTAGTTATTTTACTCACTCTTTTATGCCACTAAATCAATCAAGATAGCATAATTACTAATTATTTATTTTTCAATAACAATTATCCACTGCGAATTAAAACATAGTCCAACAATATAATGCACAAAGGAAACCAAACACCTTACCTATTGCATTAACATATTATTTAAAGAATCAATATATTATAAAAAAAATTGCAACTGATATATAGGAGCGAGAGGAGACAAGAGAGGAAGTTTGGATCTTTGTAATGGGGAGTCAAAAGGTCACCATCCATCGATAGTGCTTTAAGTTTTCCTTTGGATTCCTTACTTATCTTTGTCTCCTTCTTCTTACTTGTTTATTTCAAGTTAGTTAGGAGGCATCTTGTTTTATGATATTCTTGTCATGTTTTTTCTTATGGTCATGTTAGTTGGGTTTGTTTTTTTATTAATAAATTTTATTATGTTTTGTATTGTTTATTGTTTTTGGTGTGGGTTCTTCTTACTTGAGAGTTTGTCTCATGTCCCATGGACTATGGCACATCTCTTCAACTGATGTCCCCACCCAATTCGCTCCCTCTCCCTTTGGTAAAATAAAGTGGCTGAATTTATAATTCAGTGTATGGCTAATGGTGGGCAAGATAGCCTCAATCATGCAAGGAGTAATGTTGAAGGTGTTAATAATAGAAAGAATCATGCTCCAGATTTACATAAGGCTTGCATTGAAAAAATTGATGGTGAGGATTGTCTATAAATGATAAAATTTATTATGGAGGAAGTTAAAAAATAGTTTTTCAATGTCATGTGTCAAGAAGAGGATGTTAAACATTATGAGGGAGTGAAGTTAATGGTTTGCTAGGTTGAATCAACTAAGGATAGAGCAAGAAAGGGAAGTGTGGGAGAAACTGGTAAGTGTTATAGCTCTTCCAAAATGATCTTCCTTAACCTTAATCTCTCCATGGAAAAATATTTGTTGAATGAAGAATCCAAACTTAAAAATGTTGGTATTTTTTTGTTTGTCTTAATAAAAACTCTCTTCCTTCCCATTTTTTTTTATAATTGGTTAAATTATGTCTGGAGAAGGAAAATGGGAATATAACAGAACTTATATAGAATATTACAAAAAGGTGTATTTTTGATTACCTTCAAAAATTAAAATATGTAGAAGAGTTATCAATAAACCATTATGGAATGTGGGTCAGTCTCTTTTTAAAGTTGTTCCATGGGACTTGAGTATGGATTGTAAAGACCTTATTTTTAAGACTTCACCCAGATGGGTCAACATCAAAAATATTCCTCTATAATTGTGTATTTTTTTGCCTCAAGTGCTCAAACCCCATGGATATGTGCTCATAATTAAAGATACTACATGCTCCTTAGCCCATATGAATGTCAGGTTTTTAATTACGCTAGCTCCATTGGAATTTTTTCTTAAAACCCTTGTTTTTAATCTTTATGATTGTACCTATATCTACCCTATTAAAAGTCTAGGAGGTCTCAATGATTGTTTCTTTTATAAAAGAGATAGTCACTTACAAAAATATTGCCCTCTTCTTGTTAAAAATTAGGCTAAGGCCTCAAAGCCTATCCCTAAACTTGACAGTGATGAGGGCCTTGTTTATCCAACCCTCTTGGGTTTGAGAACTTACATCCTGATAATAATCCACTATTTATCAATGAACCCTTGGAAGACAGATCATCCCATATTATAGACAGGGGTAAAAATTACATGCAAGAGCCAAAAAATTATGTTGATTGTCATAGCCTAAAAAGTATTAGTCTATTCAGGTTGAATAATGACACTAGTTAAACGTTAATTTATGTGTTGATTATTGAGGAAGAGATTCTCCCAACCCATGAGATGCTCAATAAGTCAGATTTTCCCATTTCTATTTAGCCATGTTATGGGGTTCAAGATGAGCTCATGGTTGATTTCATTCCCTTCTCTAAACGGAAGCCAACTAGAGATTTTGATGAGAATGTTATAATTGAAGGTTTGACCCTTGACAACAACATCACTTGCCTTCCTAATTCTCTGATGGAGGACATTGTTCATCTTGATTCTCCTCTAGTGATTATTTCTCTCCCTTATCTTCTTACTTTTAAGGATGGGGAGTCATATATGGTGACCAATTATGACCCAAGTTCTGGATAAAATTGGAGAGCTAAAGGGTCAGGTAAGAGGCTAAAAACAAAATTATCTACCTTAGGCCCAAACAACTCCTAATTGGTTAATGAATTTAAACAACAAAATATTATACTCAAGTACCTGGTGATGGATCTAGAAAAAACAAAATAAATAAAATCATGTTCCCAAGTGTTTCAATAGACTCTATCAAAGTAAAGGAGGGAATAAGTCCCCTATTGTGGATAAAACTATATAATTTTTTTAATGCATATTTTAAGCTAGATTGTTAAGGGTTTAGAAACCCCTGATAGGAAGACTATTGTTAGATATTTCATAAATACCAGACATGATCTAGACTTCTTATTCCTCTAAGAAGTTAAAGCTATTGATTTCATGCTCTCCTTAACTCTCAATTTTATCTGGCCCAACTCAGCTCATTTTTTCACTAATCACCAAAGAGGCAAAGGAGGTACCTCTATTTTCATTAACCCCGTATGGAAGGACTATATTATTGAGCATGGAGTCTCCACCTATAATCATGTTATTTGGGTGACTCTCCTTATTAACAACCAGTTGTTTGGCATCTGTGACATTTATGCCCCCAATGACAATAATTAAAGAGTAGAGCTGTGGAACTAGTTGGCCTCTAACATTAAAGATGTCCCTTGGATATTTGGGGGAGTTTTCAATATGATTGAGGAAATAGAGGATAAGCAAAGAGGTGACCCACACTCATGGAAAGGCAATGAACTCTTTTTATGGTCCAAATTCAAGATAATCCATAAGGTTGTGGATCCCCCTAATAAAGGGAGGTAGTTGAGCAAAGGTATTTGGTTCACATGGTGTAATAACCAGACTAGCACCTAAAGGATCTTTCTCCTAGATTGGATAGATAATATCTCTGTTAAGATTTTTTTGATATTTCTCACTATCCTGATGCTAACCTAGTTAAGGTGATTCTAGGTACTACCTATAATCATTTCCCTTTTGAGATATGTGTTTCCCTTAAGGATGAGAGTTAAGTGATAAGATAAGTTGGAAGGGTCTTTATAAGTTTAATGTCTCCCATCTTGAAGATAGGATTTGCATGGACAGCATTTGCTCTGCAGGGAATGTGGGTAAAGATACATGTAGCTATTCTTCTAAGTTTGATAAGTGGAATAATTCTATGAATATGTGTAAAAATTTTGCCAAATTTTATGGTCGATTTAAAGCTAAGAGGATGAGGAAAGGATAGAGAAGATCAAGAGAGGTTAATTAGAGAAGAGAGTGCACTTAAAAATTACCCTAATAACCCTTCCTTACTATTGGACCTTTCATCCCTTAAACATTAGATTAGACAACACTAGATGTATATTTTTAGGGGTGCTTAGATTCACTCCAAATTCAATTGGATGCATCTGGGGGATAGAGGCACTAAGTTCTTTTTCAAGTTATTGAAATCCAAACATCAAAGTAAAAAAATCCATGTAATTAGTTTTGGGGGAGTGGTCTCAGATGAACCTACTCTAATTAAAAAAGCATTCTTTAAATTTATTCTTCCCTCTTTTAGTCTGATGGGTCAAATGAATTGTTGTGTGCTAAAATAATTCTTATGAAACTCTCATCTACTCAGGTTTCCTTCTTGGATAGTTTAATTTCTATTGATGAAGTCTTAAACACTATTGAATCTTTGAAAGATGACAAGGCCCATAGTATTGATGGATTTCCTATTGAGTTTATAAATCCAATAAAAATGGATTACGTATGAGTGTTTGCATGTCTATTTGGAAGCCATTTAGGCCGGGTCACTTGGCCTTGAGAATGAGGTGTCATCAAGCTCATTCCCAAGGAAAGAGACTAGTCCCAGGTTAAAAATTGGAGACCAATTACCCTTCTTAATGTCTCTTATAAAAATTTTGGCTAGAAATATGGAAAATAGAATCTTTTCATCGCTTTCATATATCATATTGGAGACTTAGACTAGGTTTGTGACAAGTAGATATATTTTGGATAATCTAATTTCCAGTTGGGAGGGGATGTATTAGGCTATGGACTCTCAACAAAATGTTGGAATGATTCTATTGGAATTTGAAAAAGCCTATGATAGAAAACAATGGCCATTTATTGAATCTATTATGTGAGCCTTTGGTTTTCAAGGTTACTTCTGTAGAATGATTAATGTTATTTTTTAAGATCCCTCTGTAGTTGTGAAGGCAAGTGGAGAACTCACTGAGCTACTGGGCTTGTAAAGATCTATTAGATAGGGTTGATCTCTTTCTCTTTCCCTCTTTTTCATTATTGTTGGTGCCCTCTATTAGCTTCTTTTTTGTGGAGAGATTAGCCCTTCAGTTGTGGGTATCACTCTCTCTAAAACTATACACTCATTGATGTCCTCTTTGTTGACGACACCTCTCTCTTTGTTGAGTTTTCCTTTGACAACCTCCTCCAAGTTGCACTAAGGCTCAATATCTATGCCAAGCCTTAGGATCAAAGGTTTCAATGTACAAGTCTTTTATAATGGGGTGATCTGATGAACCTCCTTGATGCTATTTTTGAGTTTGGTTGGGAATGGAAAGGTTTTAATCAACTTGTTAGATATTTGGCTATACCCTTTACTCTCAACCCTTCCTTTCAGCAAATGTGGGAATGGTTGTATGTCAAAATCAATAAGAATATTGGTAAATGGCAAAGTCATGTTTTATCTCTTCCAAGAATAATCCAGGTTTGTCAGAAGGATCTCTCCTTATACATCATATACTATGCCTCTTGTTGGATATTCAACAAGTAGCAAATCAATTTATCTAACAAAATTATAGGAGACTTCCTTTGGTTTGATGGTAATGGTAGTAATAAACATCATGTTGTAGCTTGGAAGTATTGTTTCAGGCCTAAATGCATTGGGGGTTTAGTATAAAATATCTTAAAATTTAAGGTATCACACTGGCTATGAAGTGGATCATTCGATAATTTAATGGCAATGAACCTTGGAAAGTTCTCATTAGACATAATATTTTGAGATGTTATCCTAAAGTCAGGCCTAGGTTGACTAGGTTACATATGGAAGATCTTATTTTTGGCCCTTTCTCAGTCACAGTTGTTGGTTCTCCTATTTTTGGGTCAATTTAGAAAGCCTAGGAATTAGTCAAGCATTTGGTCACTATAAAACATGTCTTTAGTTGATTTGGGTCCTATTGTCAGGGGTACAGATCTATATGATGGAATCTTTCCAACATTGGTCATCCCCTTGTTCTCACCAGGGGTTGATCTGCCTTGCAATGATTCAAAAAAGGTCTATAAAGCTTCAAGGATCTCTTCTCATTTGAAGGATGGGCCTCTTGGGATCTAATCAGATTCAGATATCATATTATTTTGTCTTGTTACATCCCAATTCTCTCACTAAGCTAATTTACCTAATTATATGTGGATTATTGTGGTTTTTAAGTTGATTTGTTAGTCATATGATGTTATGAGACAGATGTATGTTACTTGAATTTCATGATTTCATTATTATGAGTTGAATAATTATGAATTCAGTATATAATGATTATGTTACATTTGATATTAGAGCATTATGTTTATGATATATATATCATGATGTATTTGACTAACTACCTTCTTGTTGTGAGTTAGATGTAGGAGAACTCATCCCTCAGAGCATAAGGGAAGGAAAACATCATTGGAGAGTGTGACGTATATGGAGATGGTGAAGGACAATAGAGAAATTACTAAAACCCATTCACACACCACATTAGATTTAATATGTTATATGCATTATGTGTTTGGATTGTTAGAATTAGTACATTTGAAAGTTAATTGCAGTTAGACATTAAAGTTTTCATGTTTTAAATGTTAGTCAATAGATATGGAATAAATCTTGTATGTGATTTCATATTTTATGTAGACTTAGTGCTTAATTTTGTAGTATGAGCAAATAAGGTTACCTTATTTATATTTGTCTATGTTTACAGGAATGTAAATCTAATAAAATATATCAATTTACTATTATATATAGACTAGCAAAATATCTTTGAAACATTTTAGAATGTTAAGCTTGATATTATTGATATTCGAGAATATTAATATATGCCAAGTTATTAAAATAATAAAAGACATATATAGCTTATATACACTAGTAAGGACTCAAACAATTATCTGGTTATAATTGAAAGTAATAATTGATTGGTATATCATTTTGATCTATGAGGATAATTGGCATAGTTAAAAGAGATAATTACCTTTATTTATTGATTAAAAAAAGATTGAATTATCCTAAATACTAACCTAAGACCTAAGCCTAATCTACTTGTCATGCATGGACTACGTTAAGATTTAAAAGTATAATTATCATTGTGTAAAATGATTAATGGTGGACTTTGAAGTGAGTTACTCTGACTTGTGACATAGAGTAACATGCATAATTTTGAAATGAATATATTAATGATTAAAGAACTAGGAAAAGCTTGAGTAAAGTGGAATTAGGGCTTTTTTAAGCCTAATTATTGGAATATAATTGGTAATTGGTCCCTGTTTGAAATGGTAAAACATGAATTTTGAATGGACTGTGGATGAAAGTAAACATGAGCATACAAATCTCAAATAGGAAATGGAAAATGTTAAAAAGTGAGTCATGGAAAATAAGGGCACGATGATGAGGAGGATGAACGAGAAGAAAAGAGAATATAGAGCAGGGAAAAGAATATTTATATTGTTTCATCTTGTTTCAAAATTTGAAGTGACTTCAAAAGGTTGGTGATATATTTTATTTCTTAGATTGTTTAAGCTCAGGAACTCTATGTACATTTTATTATAAGGGTTTTATTTAGTTTTTCTACTATGTATATATACTTTGAGATAAATTTTTGTCCCTATGGATGGCTTGTTGATGTAGAGGGAAAAAAAAACACTCTTACTTAGTATTTGAGTCATTGTTCACTCTTAGAAACAAGATTATGGAGTCACTTGTGCCTTGGATTCAATGATTGGTTTAGGGATCATTTATTGATTCTCAACTCATTATTTATATTCAATGGTTTTAGATACCTTATCCTTTCCATCTCTACCCATTTGGCACCCCTCATTCTAATCACAAAACTCTCAAAACATCTCTGAGGTCATACCTTATTTTCTACTCTAAATTGATTTCATTTAGTAGCACTTTTTTAAGGCATTTATGTCTTGTATAGAAAAGTACACTAGCATAACAACACTAATTACCTACCTAAACCTTATAACAACACTAATTACTCATAAGACCCCTAATGACATAAGGTCATAACACTTTGAACTTTTACAACATCATAAAATTGGAATAATAGTACAAAACTTTTCAAATATTTAAATTGGCCATTTTGACAGGAAAATGCCTAATGGGTCCAAATTCAAATTTGACCAAGACCTAGCACCTAATATGGAATTTTAAAAAATTCCTAGGATCTTAACAACCTATTAATGATTCTAAACATGATAATTAGACTAATATATATAAGGGGTAGTGATGCTACTGCATCATACTACCAAGGTGCAAATGGAAACTTTCCATAAAAGTTCTAAGTGATTGGTCTTTGATGTTCTTTACAACTTATCTTTGTTCAATGGCATCTCCTCCTGGATACCAAGGTCTAGTTGAGATACATAGACCTTTATGATGCTTGTTTAACGTTATAGTGTCTCCTCCTTGATTCCTCTCTCTCTTGCTTCCACCTTTGAGGTCATCCTCTTGTATATTGATCTCCCACTTGATCATCTTCAACACCTGCTTATGCTCCTATAACCAACCTACACATGAAACACACAAGTCAATAAAAACATTCTCATGTTCATTTTCTCAGAAACCATTGTATTGCTCATGCATGATATTGATTGGATTTGTTATTTATGGGAATATTATTGTTTGTGTCCTCTTCTCTCCTTCAAACCTCTCAACCTCTGCAACCTCTTCATTCTCCTCTTGTTGTTATACTTGATCAATGAATTCCATTTCCATAGCCAATGCTCTCAACATGCTTACTTTATCAATAAAGTAGTGTGAATTTTCCTTGTTTTGTATGCATGACAAATGATTTGACAAACTTATAAATAATCCTTTTACCTGTTCATTTGAAAGTATCTCACCTCTCTCTTCTTCTCTCAATTGGTCCTTCATATTAGGTAGTTGTACTCTCTTGAGAAAGTCTATTTCACCTTGCTCCATCTTTATCCAAACTCTCTTCTTGGATCAATGAGCTTATTTAGCTCCTTAACTCTTCTCAAGTCTCTCTTGGCTTTCAACTTGCCTTGACCAACTTATTTCAATCACCTACAATCTTCTTTAGCGGTCTCTTCAAACAATCTTCATCATACTTTCAATGAACTAATTAAATGCATAAACTAAAAACAATAATCAAATTTGTACCTTCTTTGACTTGCAATCTTCTCCAGTTTCTTCCCAATGATCTTCATGCTCTACTACCAAATGATGTAGAGGGAAAATAAAAACACTCTTACTTTGTCTTTGTGTCACTATTCACTCTTAGAAACAAGATTATGAACTCACTTGTACCTTGGATTCAATTATTGATTTAGGGATCATTTATTGATTCTCAACTCATTGTTTATATTCAATGGTTTTATATAATTTATCCTTGTCCTTTCTACCCATTTGGCACCCCTCATTCTAATCACAAAACTCTTAAAACATCTATGAGGTCATACCCTATTTTCGACTCTAAACTAAGTTCATTTAGTAGCCCTTTTTAAGGCATTTATGGCTTGTATAGAAAAGTACACTAGCATATTGGAAAACCAATGACTATTTTGGATACCCTTTATCTATTTTTATCTTTTCATGTAATTTGGTGGCTCAATTCAATCTTGAAATGCCTTTTTTAGACCTCTCCTAGATGTAATTAGGTATATGTCATCCCTTTTACCACACAATCATGTCTTCTTGTATGGATATATACCATATCACCCTAAAGACTCAAAAATATATTAAAACATATTAAGACCCAACTTTAAACCAATTTTTAGGGTTTTCCTATGATGCAATATTCTACAATCTCAATTCTTGTCTCAAAACCCTAGAAACAGGGTTTGCAGGCTCTATATGAGTTGAGAGGAAAAAAATCTCATTTTCAATCATTTTCATGGGTTTAAAGAGACTTTAAGCATTGATAAATTCCTATCTAAACCTTATTCATTTTTTCCAAGCATCGGTTAGTCTCTGTGTCTCCTCTGTTCCACCTTCTAACTAGATTTTTTTTAACTGTGCAAGAAAGAGCAAGTTTCAATAGGTCTCACTCTAGGATTTCATTCAACAATGATGGAGAAATTAAGAAAAAGTCACATAAAATATGAACATCAAGAATACCTACTTCCAAACATATAAAGTGCAATTACCACCCTTCTATTAATCCTTACCACCATTGACGTTGATGAAGCTTTGTCTGATCAAGGAAACATAGAGTATGTAGGGTCTGTATGGACTGTTTAAGGGTTTAGACATTCAATATTATTTCCCAAGCTTTGAAATTAGTTGACACAAATTCATAATAACTACACTCAACTCTCAAAATCAAAAATCATTCCTTATGATGCATTTGTGACACTGTTTACCATACTCTGCTTGTTCACTACCTGTGCATGCTTAACCTTAAGAGCGTATACCATATAGTTTGTAAAATGAACTAAAAAAACTCTTTAAATACACAACTAATTTAGTGAAAATAATAAATATTCACTAATTCATGTTCCACTTCCAAAGCACAGTCCTTTTTATGTTATTCTTCCTAGAGCAATCTTGTCACTATCTACAAATATGAAAATAAACAAGGTTTTTGTTTGAATTCCTTCAACAAACCCTCACAAAATAAAATGAATAACAATGTTCATTGGCTATTAGTAAATTGATATATTTTATAAACAATTAACCACACATCCTTAACATAAATTAATAGGATCTTTCTTTACAAACATTACACTCTCTGTTTGTTTATCTCAGCATATAGTGAGGACAGAGTGTGAATAGTTAATCATCAACTCAGAGAACTCTTTAAAGGATTACCATAATATTGGTTTCACATACATGTTATAAATATCTAGTATTTAGGACAATGATTCAAACAAAATAATTGAAACCTTCTTATTCCAAAACAACAATGCTTTATTCATTCATTTTCCTGACAGTACTTACATAACAAAGTATAATAATAGATTTTTCTCCTTTCTCCTATCAAAGCTTCTCTACCATCCTTCTTCCACCTTCCTTCCACCTTAAATGACCTCACTCGCTTCACACGAAAATAACTACTTATTCAAAAACTCCTATAACTACCTCAATTAATTACTAACTCCTCTTGTACGTTGAGGAAAGTCCTTTAACTACCTAAACCTTATAACAACACTAATTACTCATAAGACCCCTAATGACATAAGGTCCTAACACTTTGAACTTTAAAACATCACAAAATTGGATAAACAACAAAAAAAAAATCAAATATTTGAATTGGCCATTTAGGCAGGAAAATGCTTAATGGGTTCAAATTCAAATTCGACCAAGACCTAACACCTATTATGGACTTATACAGACTTCTTGGGATTTTAACAACCTACTAATGATTCAAAACATGATAATTAGACTAATATATACAAGGGGTAGTGGTGCTCCTGCATCACTTGACCATTTACAGAACCAAATCATTATCCTCAAAACCCTTAAGCTTGATGGATAGGAATATGTAATGATATTATTAGACATAATAGGTTTTAAATTGTGTGTAATTACTATGAGTAAATTAAAAGTCCTAGCCATGAGAATATAACTCTTATAATGGGTTTTAGTATGTATACACATAATGGACTATGTTTTGTTTGATTTTAGGAACCCTTTTAGAAAGTATGTTAAATTCTCAGCTTGGCTAGAAATAGGTTTTTAGATTCATGCATTATAAGAAGACAACCTGTGTTAAATAAAAACCTAATATAGTTGTTGACAAATTTAAGAAGTCAAGTTAGGCTAAAAATATATAGGGGTATGTATATATTTATATCCTAATAGGGTACTAGGGTATATATACATACCAATATATATATAGACATGTATGTCACTATGTTATAAATGTGAAATCAATTTTGTTTAACCACAATGATTAGGTACATGTAGTTTAGTTTTCAACAATCCCCTTGCATATAAAAATATAGTTATATTTCTCTGCATACTCTTTAGATTTATTAATTGGTTGTGGTGAGCCTATGGCAGAGTATGTGATATGTATTTAAAATGATTATTGGGTTGACTGTGCTTATGATTTATTTATCATATGGTTATTTCAAATTTTGGGTTTGTATGTCAAACTTGGTATATTTATTAATGTTTGAAAGCTGAAAAAGAGTTAAAGGGATATGGTTTTGTGTTGAGTCTTTTGATATATATATTTATATGGACTATCAGTCTCATGTTTATATACATATAAAGGATTGTGTATTAATTTTTTTAGGAACAGACAAATATACATATTTATACCTATAAGTCGATTGTGTCTTTCGTGAATTGTATATTCACATACAAATACTTATTATTGATTGTGTTTTAAAAATTATCTTAGAAAAACAAACATATATATGGCAATATATATAAGTTGATTGTGTCTATTTGGGGTAAATACTAAGAAGCAAATACACACACACACACACACACACACACACACACACACACACACACACACACATATTATATGTATCAATTGAATCTTGTCATTTTGAAATATAAGATACATTGTATTTATATTCATATATGAAACATATGCTATAAATTTGAATGAGTAAATGTTATAAATTATAAATGGAACATGGTATTTACATTATTATGACTATAAGTTGTTACTCAATAGGATATATATATGTATATATTGTTTGTATATATATATATCAAATATTTGAGGGTATAGGTTTTATGAATATACATCTTTGATCATGTGTATAAAAACACTACGAATATATACATAAAATAAATTCTGTAAAATTATTATAAATTGTGATGTGATACATAGTTATGTAAACTTGTGTGGATTAAAACAATAAGTGTGTTTTAAATTATATATATTATGTGGTGTATTTCATATGAACATATAAATATACAAAATATACATATAAGAGAACCCAAGTACTCATACACATGTATATCCTATATTTAAAAAATAGGTAGCATGCCTATATTTATAGAATGTGACTAATCAAATAAGTCATGAAATCCCAAAGGATAGGGAACTATAATTATACACACGTAGCCTAAATGGATGAAAACATTTTTTTTTAATAGTTTGGTAAATCATTATATAATTTATGATTGTTAGTTTATATTGATTAGTATGAGCTATATATTATGAAAATGATGATTTTATACATTAGAATTTACTTAAAGAAAGTAGATTCTTTAGAATGAGTTGTTTTCTACCTGTTTGGTAAATAAACTTCTTTTTCATGATTATTGTTTATGTGAAGAATAATAAAAATGAGGTTCATTCACATGTTTAATGGACTAAATGTATGTATAGTAATCATTTCAGCAATTAGCATGTGTTTGTACTTGTTAGTAGAAATAATTGCGTGAGCCCGTTGGTTATGATAAAGTTAACCAAATCTCACATTGTTGATTCTAACTAAGCAGTGAGATGAACTTCAACAACTTAGTTAACATCACTAATGCTAGATGAAGGTAATCCTATCAAGTGGTGTGTATGAATTTGATTGATCCTAGAGATCATTAGCTATTTAAAAAATTTAGCCAAAGTAATGTTAAATGGACATTGTCATTTTATATGTATGATTTACATGTTTATGTGATATCATGTTAGAACATATTTTCTTTATGATACACATCATGTAATAGAAATCTAAAATCACACGGGTACTAGCATGTCTCTCTAGATTCCTGTACCATCACTATCTACCCACTCATGAAGGGAGGGCCATTCCCTATTTGGGAGATTGTGCGGGGGCTCAATGGTCTGTGGTTGGTGTGAAAAAGTGCTTAGATGATGCTCTCCCTCGCCATTATAGTACTTACATAGAGACTAACTTGAGATTATCAAAGGAGTTAGATTGACTCGAGATCCATGGAGCATTATATCTATTATTATTTTTATGTTGGGGCAAAATACATGTTGGAAATGTAATTGATTTATTATTGTACATTGACAACAAAGGTTGTATTATTGTACCAATCATGGCTGGATTTTAATATAATTACTTTCCCTACACAATTATATTATGTTATATATGATGCTAATGATCAATAATTATTATTGTTACATGTTTATTTATGTTTAATATGTTTAATTAGTATGTTAAGGTCACTAATTAGATTCTTTTGGTGTAATCTAATGAAAGAATAAGTATTGAGTAAATATATATTTTAAATAAAATTACTGCATTATTCTATTAAATCCTTGTGGGGATGTTATATTATGGTATCAGAGTTGTGGCTCGAACTCTAGGACTTAATGAGTCTATTAATGTTTTCATATTATTTTGATATCAAAAAGAATAATGGTGTGAGAAAGAGCATCTAGAGAGGATCCTTCAAATGTCAATGACAATAACCCTCCATTTAATCCTAACCAATTTGTCGTTGAACAAGCAACAAAGTTAGAACATATTCTTGTAGCCATGAATAAGACTAGGGATAAAATCAGAGCCCCAAAATAGGAAATTCATGGACATGAGGAGGAAGCCCATCAGGATGAGCCTGAAGAGCATCCTGCTAAGTAGAAAATTCTTCAAGAGTAGAGACACAAGGAAGTGCCTCAAGATGTGAGAACATGTGTAGCTGAATAATTGGTAAGGGATATGAAAAAGGTGAATCCACCTAAGTTTAATAGAACCATTATGGGAGATGAAGTTGAAATATGGTTGACTGAAATAGAGAAATATTTAAAAATTTAAAACCAATCTAAGGTCACCAAAGCTGTTTGGGGAGCTTATTAATTAGCTAAAGAAATAACTATGTGGTGGGCCAACAAGAAGTTGGAAATGAATCTGAATTTGACCACCACCACTTGGGAGTAGTTTGTAACACTATTTAGATCATGGTGGATTCTACAGTTGTATTTTAATCAAAAGCTTATAGATTTTCAAAAACTAAAACAAGGAGACTTGTTGGTGAATGAGTATTGGGAATAGGTCACCAAAATTCTGAAATGTGTACCTCAATATTAAGTAGATGAGAGGTTCAAGATTAAGAAGTTCATTATAGGTTTAAAACTCCATATTGGTGGAGAGGTGGATGTTCATGGACCATCTACCATGGACCAAGTCTTTGAGAAAGTAGTCAAGCAGAAGCAAAAGTTGAAATCTCTTGCTCAGGTAAGGAACAAGTTTAAGAAAAAGTTTGGATGTTCAAAGCCAACTTTCAAGAATAAAAATTGGAAGTAGAGGAGTGAAGACTCCAAGAGTCAGTTCAAGAATCAGAATACTATATTTAACAGTGGTTTAAGTAGTAGGAAAAAGGGTAATGGTTTCAAAAGTGATTTCAAGGGAAACCAATGGTCTGATAGGAAGAGACCACCACGGGGTTATTTCATCTGTGGATGTGCCCATTTTGTACATGAATGTACCCAATATTAGTTTAGGAACAAAGGTTTTGTCCCTCAACAAGTGAATTTTTAGCAATGTATTCATGCAATAGTTAATAATCAACAAGTCAAATTCCAAGCTTCACCTATAGAACTGTCAGGTATTTTGTTTGAACATCTAGTTTCTATTTTGATAGATACAGGGGTTATGGAATGTTTTATAGCTCCTAGAATTATAAATAAATTTTATAGGTAAGTTGGTGTAATAGACAATGCATGGTTGGTACAATATGGGAATGAATTTAAAGTCTAAGTTGACAAGTGTTTAGTAGAAGCAAAAATTAGATTGTAAAAATTCATAATGGTTGTGGATCCTTATATAACACCACTAGGGTCATATGATGTGATCTTAGGAGTTAGCTAGCTTGCGAAGCATAAGGCCAAGGTTAATTTTTATCTAGAAAGGGTTGAGTGTCTTGATGATTTTGGAAAACACATACTAATGTAGGGTGAGAAAAGGGAGTTAAGACTTAGGCAAATTTTTGCAATGCAACATAGGAAGGCCCAAGGTAAAGGATGTCAAGCATTTATTAGCAAGATAAATAAAATGGAGGAAACTAAGGAACCATCAATTGAATTTCATATTTTCTTTAAGAATTTACATGATGTATTTCTAGAGAAATTGTTAAGATTTCCTCCTAAATGGGAGTTTGATTTATCTATTGATATCAAACTAGGATCATAACCTTAATCTAAGGCTCTGTATAGAATGACAACAACTAAATTAGTTGAATTGAAGGCACAACTTCAAGAATTGTTTTGCAAAGGGTTGATTGGACTAAGTGTATCACCATGGGGTGTATTAGCTATATTTGTTAAGAAGGATGGCACTCTTTGAATTTGCATTAATTATAGAATGTTAAATACCATGAATAGATTATCTTTTTCGATCAGATGCGAGGAAAAATAGTCTTTTATAAGATTGATCTTAGAGCTAGATATTATAAATTAATAATAAAAGATGAGGATATTCCAAAGACTACATTTAAAAATTGTTATAAGAATTACGAGCTTATAGTGTTACCATTTGGGTTGATGAATGCACCTACAACATTCATGAATCTCATGAACAATGTGTTCAAAGATTATTTAGATCATTTTGTTTTGATATTTTTAGATGACATTATTATTTATTCTAAGGATGAAAAAGAGCATCTTCAACCTATGGAACTAGTTTTGCAATGTCTACGAAAGCACAAGTTATATGGCTAATTGTTCAAGTGTACATTTTTCCAAAAGAAAGTGCAATATCTAGGACATATTATCTTAGTGGATGGCATTTTTGTTGTTTTGGCTAACATAAGAGCTATTATGGAATAATCGACACCAAGGAATATCCATGAAGTAAGAAGTTTCATGGAATTAGCAAGCTATTAAAGGAAATTTATTTTGAATTTTTCTAAGATAGTTAATCTGATTACCTCTTTGTAGTGTAAGAATCAAAGTTTTATATGGTCAAAAAAGTGTGAAGTAGCTTTTCAGGAATTGAAAAGAAGGCTTACTTTGGCACCAGTGTTAAGAGTTCCTAATTCTAATGGTCAATTTTCAGTGCTCACATATGCATCTGGGGATAGACTAGGGGGAGTCCTTATGTAGGATGGTGCAATAGTAACTTATGAATCAAATAAATTGAAGCCTTATGAGTTTCATTACACCCCTCATGATCTTTAACTTGCAACAATTGTTCATACTTTGCAAGTTTGGAGACATTAGTCATTGAGAAAACCATTGGATCTCAAGACTGATAACATGGGATTCAAATACATTTTCAACCAACCAAATTTGAATACTCATTAGAGGCACTGGTTAGAGTTTTTATTTGACTACAACTTTGATATCAATTATATTAAAGGCAATGAGAATAGAGTAGCTAACATCTGAAGTTGTACAAGGTACATAGTAGTTGTGGCTATTATTAGGAGTACTTTTAAAGATCCTGTGATTGAGTTCTCACTAAGAGATGAATTCTATGACCAAGTTAGGAAAGTTGTAACTGAGAATGCTCAAAATCCTAGATATAAAAGATACAACTTAGAGAGTGATGGTCTTTTGTGATACAACAGAAGGATGTATGTGCCAAATTAGGGGAATCTAAAGAGCACAGTGCTAAAAAAACTACACAACACCCCATATTTAGGACATCTAAAAGTAACCAAGCCCATGGTAGAGCTTATACCAATTTATTTTTAGAATGGGAATCAAGAAAGATGCAACGGACTCTGTATCACATTATCTGTAATGTCAATGAGTGAAAGTTGAATATGTGCATCTGGATGGATTGTTATATCCAAATGACATACCGAAGTGGAAATGGTAGGTGATCAATATGGAATTTATCCAAGGATTACCATTATCATGGAATAGGCATGACATGATCTTGGTTGTAGTTGATAAACTAACGAAGGCAGCATATTTTATACCAAGGAATTTGACAAATGATGCACCAACTCTTGCAAAGAGATTCATAAAGCAAGTGTATCGATTACATGGATTTCTAAAGAAGATCATATCAGATCATGATTTGAGAATGACTTATAGATTTTGGTTAACTCTAAGTTCAATTTTGGGTACATAACTAAACTTCAGTACTACATATCACCCATAGACTGACGGTCAAATTGAGCAAGTTAATCAGGTGTTAGAGGATCTTCCTTGTATGTATTGCTTGGATCAATAATATAAATGGGAAGAATACCTTCTATTGGTTGATTTTATATACAATAACTCATACCAATATGTTCTAAAGATGGCACTGTTTGAAGCACTTTATGAAAGAAAGTGTAGGACACCAATTAGTTGGGATAAGTTGGAAGACAAGGTAGTCTTTGGACCTAAGATGCTTTCAAAAATAAAAGATCAAGTTAGAATAATTAGGCAGAGATTAGCCAAAGATAATGATAGGCAAAAGAGCTATGTTAATCTGAAGATAATAGATAGGAATTTTTCAATAGGTGATAAAGTATTTTTGTAGGTTAAGCCATAAAAGAGCTTGATTAAATTTGGGAAGTCAACAAAACTTTCACCGAGATATGTCAGACCCTTTAAATTTTTAGAAGTGGTCAATCTTGTAGTGTATAGGATTGCTTTGCCACCATCCCTATCTCTATTGTATAATGTCTTCCATGTATCTTATCTTAAAAAGTATATAGCTGATCATTTGCATGTGTTTGATTGGAATGTTTCACAAGTTATGGATCATGGGGTGGTCATGGTAGAACTAAACAAAGTAATTGACACTTGAAAACTTTGTTTGCGTAATAGAGAAGTATCACATTGCAAGGTCTTATGGGACCAATACTCTAAGGATATTTCTACTTGGGAGGACTATGATGAGTTTTACAGGTTATTTCCATATTTATTTGCTTGATTTGATGTTAGATACTATGTTATTTTTCTACTAAACTTTGTTTGTTATTCAGATCTATTATTTGAATAAGTTTCATCAAGATGATGACCAATTTTAGGGGGGAAGGATATTACATCTTCATTCTCTCACTACACTGATTTATCTAATTATCCATAGATTGTTATGGCTATTAAATTGATTTGTTAGTCATGTGTTGTTATGGGACTGATGTATGTCACTTGTATTTCATGATTTCAATATTATGAGTTGACTAATTGTGAATTTAGTATATAATGATTATGTTACAATTTATATTACAACATTGTTTTTATGATATATATATCATGATGTATTTGACTAACTACCATCTTATCATGAGTTGGATGTAGGAGAATTCATCCCTTAGAACATGGAGGGAGAGCATCACTGGAGAAGGTGACGTAGATGGAGATGGTGAAGGATGACAGAGAAATTTCTAAGACCCATGCACACACCACATTAGATTTAATATGTTATATGCATTATGTGTTTGGATTGTTAGAATTAGTATGTTTTGAAAGTTAATTGCAGTTAGATATTAGAGATTGCATGTTTTCAATGTTAGTGCATAGATATGGAATAAATTGTGTATGTGATTGCATATTTTACGTAGACTCAATGATTAATGTTACAATTTGAGTATATAAGGTTACCTTATGTTTGTTTATGTTTATAGGAATGTAAATCTAATAAAAGATATCTAATTACTATTATATATAGACTAGAAAAATGTCTTTGTAACATTTTAGAACGTTAAGCTTGTTATTATTAATATTCCAGAATATTAGTATACACCAAGGTATTAAAATAATGAAAGACATATATAGCTTATATACACTAGTAAGGACTCAAACAATTGTTTGGCAATAATTGAAAGTAATAATTGATTGGTCTATCATTTTGATATATGAGGATAATTGATGTTGTTAAAAGAGATAATTACCTTTATTTTTTTATTAAAGGAGATTAAATTATCCTAAATGCTAACCTAAGATCTAAGCCTAATCTAGTTGTCATGCATGGACTACGTTAAGTTTTGAAAGTATAATTATCATTGTGTAAAATGATTAATAGTGGACTTTGGAGTGAGTTACTCAGACCTGTAACATAGAGTAGCATGCATAATTTTGAAATGAATATATTAATGATTAAGGAATTAGGTCAAGCTCGAGTAAATTAGAATTAGGGATTCTTAAAGCTTGATTATTGGAAGATAATTGGTAATTGGTCCCTGTTTGAAATGGTAAAACATGGATTTTCCATGGACTGTGGACGAAAGTAAACAAGAGCATGCAAATATCGAATAATAAATGGAAAATGATAAAAGGCGAGTCGTGGAAGAGAAGGGTACGATGACAAAGAGGATGAAGGAGAAAAAAAGAGAATATAAAACAGGGAAAAGAAGATTTATATTAGTTCATGTTATTTCAGAATTGGAAGTGACTTGAAAAGGTTGGTGATGTATTCTATTTCTTAGATTGTTAAGCTTGGGAACTCTATGTATATTTTATTATAAGGGTTTTATTTAGTTATTATGTTATGTATATATATATATACTTTGAGATAAATATTTGGCCCTGTGGATGGCTTGGCCATCCACAAAACCAAATCATTATTCTCAAAACCCTTAAGCTTGATGGATAGGATTGTGTAATGATATTACTAGATGAAATATGTTTTAAATTTTGTGTAATTACTCTAAGTAAAGTAAAAGTCCTAGCCATGAGAATATAACTTTTATCATGGGTTTTAGTATATATACACATAATGGATTGTGTTTTTTTTAATTTTAGGAACCCTTTTAGAAAATATGTTAAATTCTCAACTTGGCTAGAAATAGGTTTTTAAATTCATGCATGATGAGAAGACAACCTCTGTTAAATAAAAACCTAATATAGCCATTGACAAATCTATGAGGTCAGGTTAGGTTGAAAATATACATGGGTATGTATATATTTATACCCTACTAGTGCACTATGGTATATAAACATACCAGTGTATATATACAAAGATATTATGGCACTATGTTATGAATACGAAATTGATTTTATTTAACCACAATGATTAGGTACCTATAATTTAGTTTTAGACAATCCTATTGCATGTGGAAACATAGTTCTATTTCTCTGCATACTTTTTAGATTTTTTAATTGGCTATGTCAAGCCTATGGTAGAGCATGTGATGTGTATTTAAAATGATTACTAGATTGACTATGCTTATGATTTATTTATCATATGGTTCTTTTGAAATCGGGGTTTGTATGTCAGACTTTGTATATTTATTAATGTTTGAAAGTTGACAAAGAGTTAAAGGGATTTGGTTTTTTGTTGAGTCTTTTGATATATATATTTATATGGATTGTTGGTTTCATGTTTACATACATATAAAGGATTGTGTATTAAGTTCTTTTATGAACATATAAATATACATATTTATACCTATAGGTCGATTGTGTCTTTTGTGAACAATATGTTCACATACAAATACTTATTATTGACTATGTTTTAAAAATTATCTTAGAACAACGAACATATATATGGTAATATATATAAGTTGACTATGTCTATTTGGGGTAAATACTGAGAAGTAAATACACACACACACACATGTGTGTGTGTGTGTGTGCGTGTTAGATCTTGTCATTTTGAAATATAAGATATATTGTATTGGTATTCATATACGAAACATAGGTTATAAATTTGAATGAGTAAATGTTACAAATTGTGAATGGAACAAGGTATTTACATTATTATGACTGTAAGTTATTACTCAGTAGGATTGATATATATACATATATAGCTTGTATATTTATATATCAAATATTTGAGGTTATAGGTTTAATGAATATACATCTTTAGTCACATGTATAAAAACACTACAAGTATATACATAAAATGAATTATGTAAAATTATTATAAACTGTGATGTGATACATAGTTATGTGAACTTGTGTGGATTAAAATAGTGTGTTTTAAATTATATATATTATGTGGTGTAGATAATATGAACATATAAGAGAATCCAAGTCCTCATATACGTGTATATCCTATATTTAAAAAATAGGTTGCATGCCTATATTTATAGAATATGACTAATCAAATAAGTCATGAAATCCTGAAGGATATGAAACCATAATTATATGCATGTAGCGTAAATGGATGAATACGTGTTTGTTTAAGAGTTTAGTAAATCATTATATAATTTATGATTGTTGGTTTATATTGAGCAGTATGAGCTATATATTATGAAAATGATGATTTTGTACATTACCATTTACTCAAGGAAAGCATACTCTTTAGAATGAGTTGTTTTTATACCCATTTGGTAAGTAAACTTATTTGTCATGATTAGTGTTTATGTGATGAATAAGAAAAATGAGATTCATTCATATGTTTGACAGACTAAATGTATGTAAAATAACTATTTCTGTAATTAGCATGTGTTTGTACTCGATACTAGAAAAAATTGCATGAACCTATTGGTTATAATAAAGTTAACTAAATCTCACAATGTTGATTCTAACTAAGCAGTGAGACGGACTTCACCAATTTAGTTAACATCACCAATGCCATATGAAGGTAATCCTATTGAGTGGTATGTATGAATTTGATTGATCCTAGAGATCATTAGCTATTTGAAAACTTTGGTCAAAATAGTTTTAAATAGACATTGTCATTTCATATGTATGATTTACATGTTTGTATGATATCATGTTAGAACATATTTTATTTATGGTACACATAATTTTGTGGAAATATTAAAACACACGAGTATTGATATGTCTCTCTAGATTGTTGGTGCATTTATTTACTTTATTACATTTACTTGTATTTATTATTTATATTGGTGCACTAATTAATTATTGTAATTAGTTTATTATGTTTATTAATAATTTACACCAAATAGGATAAGCTTGCTTAGCTAATAGTCAACTTAAACACCTATCTTGTTACAGTGGAGTTTCACTCCACTATTCAGAGTAGGATAGGGTAAGATTGCTTAACTAATGGTCAACTTGTGTTGATCATTTATACAAGTTGGACACCTATCTTGTTAGTGTGGAGTTGCACTTCACTATTCTTGTAGTTAGATATTAGTTGAACTACATGTGTCGTGTGAGTTCTCTGATCTTTATTTTGCATGTATTGCTCTATAGAAGCAATAACTATTTGTGTATTCTACATCAAATTAATATTGAATTATCAAAGTAATTCATCATATTTAAATTATTTATTCATTTTTGTTATTGTCTCATATATACAGTTATTATTTATTACTATTACTATTTTATCTTTTATTTATGCTTTTTATTAGATTCATTAGATCCTATAGTTAATTCTAACATGGTATCAGAGCTATCTTGAATTTGTAGATTATTAAATATTCAAGAGAAAAATATTCATATATAGGATCAATTTTTTTGATTTTATATACAAGCATAAATTAAAGATTTGTGGAAAAGTTTTGAGCTCACCGTTGAGTTCAAAGTGCCTGTGATAGTCAAAATCAACTACAATTTTGTCCAAATTGGGCATAGGAAGTGAAATTGGTAAGGTTTTATCCAGAAGCACCACACCAAAATCTGGAAGGTACCTAAAAATTGAAGCTTTTTTTAGCAAAATAGAGCTCACAATTACATTTGAAAGGCATCAAAACCTACAGATCCATATAGAATTTGTCCAATTTGGACACAGTCACCCAGAAGACAAAAAAAATTTGTTCCCAGGTACGGCTATATGGACCATACAGAGTGTGCAGGCAAAAAAAAATTGGTAGGCCTCACGGATCAGTAGGAAGATTTGAAAGGGAAACTTTGGGAGCCTACCATTGAACATCGAGAGGTATTTTTGAGCAAATTATTTTTTGAAATAGCTTAAAATTCATGCTCTTCACTATTGTACTTTCAATTTTTTCCAAATTTGTCTAGATTTTTTTAGAATTCTAATTTTTATACAATAACTTTTGTCTATCCTCATTTTTGCAACTTCAGAGGCTCATAACTTTCACATATGACCTCAATTGAGGTCCCTTTTTTTTAAAGTTAATATTTTTTTGATCACAATGTATTGGTGCAAAAAAATTTGTAATATAATGCATATTTTTTATACTTTTAGACTAGAGGGCCTAATTAAGCTTTTTGTAAACTAGAAAAATTATAATCCAACCTTGTAACTACACTCAATTATAAAGTGCCACAAAATATTTGATAGGTTGGATAAAACTAAGTAATTCAGGGGGTTTTGTGGTGTGTTTTGTACTTTGATTTTTGCTTTGTGATGGTTTGTTTCCAATTACATCATAGAGAATCCTAAGTTTCCACTATTAACAACATACAACTATAACACATGGAAACAAAATGCTTAGAATGCTTTCTTGATAATAGATATACGTCTTACATAACAACTCTTCTTATTCTAGCTACTGATGTAAAATAGTTACAACACTTTCTCTTTGAAACTATTAAGTTAATTGGATGCATTCAATCTTATATATCTTTAGATTTGAATTTCCATCTTGAAAAATGTGCAACTCCAAAAGAAGCTTGGGATAAATTAGCATCATTAATTGAAAAAATAGATGAAGTTCGTGGTTACCAAATTGATAATGAAATCATTAGTTTGGATCTTAAAAATTATGCTACAGTACAAGACTACATCACTAAAGTCACAAATCTTAGAGCACAATTTTTTGAATATAAAATTGATAAAAATGTTATTCAATTGATTTTCAGTGCCTTACATAAATTAGGTCCTGAATATTCATCCTTTATCTCTAGCTTTTAGACTCATAAGCTCACATCAGACACAACGTATCAAATGCCCACCTTTGAGGTATTCTCTAATATTCTAATGGCTGAAGAAGAAAATTTAATAGCTATGGGTCTAATCAAGTCATCCAAATCTCAAGCTCTAATTGCAAGTCAACCACAACATAAGCAAGTTTCAACATCAGTATCAAATACAGGTTCAAGTAAAAAGAAGAAAAATAATCAGAATAAGTCACAAAAAGATAAGAATAAAGGGCAACAATCTTCCTCACAGGGAGATTATAAATCCACTAATAAGAAAAGGGATTCACAGAAAAAGACTGGCACTCCTTGCCCTTATTACAAAAAGGAGTTTCATAATGAACAAGATTGTTGGAAGAAAGAGATTGATGAACTTAAGGGTCTTCTCAAAAAGAATAACATCAATCAATCCTCTTCAAAGGATTCTTCCACTCCTTCAAATTTAGGTAAAGGGAAAGCTATGGCACTAGTTGCATTGGCAATTTTTTTCAAATCATGGGTAATTGACTCAGGTGATTCACACCATATGGGTTTTGATCAAGAATATTTTTTTGGATTAGAACCAAGTTCCTTGCCTCATATTCTCATAAGTGATGATTCTAAGGTAGATGTTATAGGAAAATGTATAGTTGATGTTGATAGTGGTGTATTTGAGGATGTCCTTTATGTGCCAGAGTTATCGACTAGCCTTCTCTCTGTCTACCAAATCACTCACTTTGATACTGGTAGGAAAATTGAGTTCACATCCAATTCTATATTAATCAAAAAATTGAAGGATAATGCCTTAGTTGTAGTGAGAAAAGTTGACAATCATACTCGACTTTATTCATTCTCACATTTTGTGTTGCAATCTTCCTCTATAACTTTGCTCTCACACACTAGTTTAGTGAGCAAGCTATGGCATGAGCATTTTGGTCATTTGAACTACCACTATTTATAGTAGCTTAGTCAGCAGGAGATGGTTACAAGACTTCCACAAATTCAATTTTTAGGGGGTGTATGTCATGGTGGTGCCTTAGGCAAACATCTAGAGGATAAGTTTAATAAAGGGAAGGCTTAGAGGGCTACACAAGTCCTCGAACTTGTTCATAGTGATTTGTGGGTCCATTACCTACTTTGTCTTTTAGTAAAACCCATTATGTTCTCATATTTATTGATGACTATTCCAGATATACTTGGGTTTGTTTTCTAAAACTCAATAGTGAATTATTTGATAGATTTATAGAGTTCAAAGCTCTAGTAGAGAAACAATCTAAGAAGTATGTCAAGATCCTTTACACAGATAATGGGAGGGAATATATGATCAACAAGTTTGAACAATTTTATGCTCTTGAAGGAATTGATATTCAACATTCAGTTGCATACACACCTCAGCAGAATGGTGTAGCAGAGAGGAAGAACAGATTCTTAAAAGAGATGGTAATTTATACGATTCATGCAAAATCATTAGTACCTGAGTACCGGGTGGAAGTGATTAATTGTGTTTCATATATACATAATAGAGTTACTCATAAAGCTTTAAAGGGGATAACACCTCTTGAAGCTTGGTGCAATAGGAAGCCAAATGTGCATCATTTTAGAGTTTTCAGTAGTCCAGCATGGGCTCACATACATTCAGATAAGCATCGTGCTTTAGAACAACAAATTCAAACTTGCTTATTTATGGGATATCCTAATGGTGATAAGGGATATCGGCTCATTGATCCAGATTCACATGAGCTTAGTATAGTGAGAAGTGTTTACTTTGAAGCAAGTCTTTCAAACTTGTCTTCTAACATTTCTTATTCTTCTTCTTTGAAAGAATTAGATAGCAATGATGATGAGACTCTTGCTTCTTCTACTCATAAGGATGGTGGGGTAATACCTTCCAAACATGGTTTAACTATTGGGAATATGAAACACCGGAAGCACACAATTGATTACCAAATACAAGCAACTTAATATGCGGAAATAACCAGAATCAACAAGTAACTAGAATCCAGAAATAACACAAGATATGAGAGACAATACACAACTTGTATTAATACTCATACAGAAAAGAATACAATAAAGAAGATGCCACTTCTTCTCCACCACCTCTTCAGAGGCTTCCCACACCTCAAGTGAACAGTAATTCTCTCCTCAAAGCTCTCTCTCTTAGGTCCCAACACCCAACTCAAACACTGAGTTGGTGTTCACCTTATATCTGTGCTCCACGCACTCCACAAGTACTCAAACGTACTCCAAGTAGATCTCCCCTGAACCTGCAACAACCTGCACCTCAATAGACCTTACTTATGGAAGGATCTTCCTTGCCTTCCTCTCTTGCTCTATCTGAGTACACACTGTACTCCAAGTAGATCCTACCTGATTCTGCTCCCTGTTGTGTTGTTGTCCTATCTGATCTTGCACACCTGCAAATCAACCTGGTTATGCACACCTGTGAACCTTGACCTTGCACACACATACACCTGCATATCAATGATCTTACTTACCATGTAGATCTCCTATAGAAGCCATGCTCACCTGATGACCAAGATCATACACTCCTGAAGAACCCTGTTGATTCTCCAAACCAGTACCCACCTTGGTACTGTGGCACTAGGAGGAACACACCATTGCTCACCTCACACACAGAAGGAGCTTATAATAATGCTCTCTTACTCTCTAGCACAAGTTTACAATACAACCATGAGTCTATTATATAGAACTCATCCAAACAATAATTAGACACCTAATACAATAATTAGATCCGCAACTCTCAGTCTAAAATTAGCTCTCATCATGCAAACACTTGGTTCGTCAACCAACTGCTCGTAATATACTCGCAGTCGAACCACACAGGCGACCGACGTCGGTCCCTATCCGCCTGGGGGTCGCTGACGTCGACCGACTACTGACCAACGTCGGTTGCCTTCTGGTCTAATACTGCCGACGTCGGTTGGCCTGACCGACGCCGACGTCTGAGATGCTCTGCAACCCTTTTGCAACCTCCTCCTCTATTTGCATCAGTGAAGCTTTTAGCTCCACAACCCAACAATCTCCCACTTGGAGATAAACAGCTGCACTGTACCTGTACCTGTACCCCATCTAATCTATTTCCTGGTTTGTATCCCTCTTCAAGATCAATCCTAAAGACAACCCACCACACAACCTGTGGTGTACCTCCTGTCATCCGAGTACCCTGCCGCATCCACATCTACAAACACATGTAGTGAAGTCCTGACCCTGAATAGCATGAATCCCTGCTGCTGGTCCATCTCAAATACCTGAGAACTCACTTCTCCGAATTGGCTCCTAACTCTCTGACAGCTCCCACTGCTTGGGAAAACTCAGGTCTATGCAAGACCTCATGTGATTTCAGACACTAAACTGTCCAGCCTTTAGTGTGCTCCGATTCTGCATCCTGAACCTCGCCAACACCTGATTCACATCAACTCCCACTGGAAACAAAATCAACCTGTGATCTCCATGTCTCCCATGCCAAAGAATTTCGCTGCTCCAAATTCTTCATAGCAAACCACTAAACTAATCTTACCCTTAGCTCAACAAAACCCTGTATGTACACCCCTGCTAGCTAGCATACTATCCACATACAGCAACAGAATGATGTTGCAATCACCATCCACCTGGGAAGACAAACCACAGTAGTTACCCTGACATTGACTAAAGCCATGCTTCGTCCTCCACCTGTCAAAACCTGTACCACTGTCCTTCAGCTCCTCAAGACCATATGACCTGGCCTTCCATCTCACGTGTCCATTCGCTCTATTCTTCAACTAAGGAATCCATTCATCTCTATGCTTTTCATACCTGCTGGCAACCCTACCAAATCTCCCATCTGGTTCTACAATCTCTCCATGCCACGCTCCCACTGTTTCTTGGATCCTTCCTGCTCTACAATCAGCAACAAGTATAAAGAAGAGGAACAACGAATTTGAGGCCTACTTACGCCTTCAGTCCTCTGTATAGGTGTTTGAGACTCCTTGACAGCTTGCTATCCACCCAAAATCTATTACAGTGACCGATCTTGGCCACCACAAAGTCTGCATCCGACCGACATCAGTTCTTGCACCTGTCCTGACTACCAACCATGCCGACGTCAGTGTCCTCCTGTTGTCGATGTCAATCCTTGTGACCGATGTCGGTCTTACCTATTGCCAACGTCGGTTTTCCTATCGATGCCAATACCTGTGTTTCCTGTGAGTGATGACTTTTTACCCACGAGCTCCTTTGAATCAATCCCCATGTCCAAACTGCCCTGCTCAGAACTATCCAGCCCCATCCACTAGTCTCTGTCTGCCATCTCCTCCAAGAACACCAAGGCTTTCCAGTTCTTAAGCCTGTCAAATATATCTGTCTTCCGCTTAAGAACATGCATCTCCTTCTTGCTCATGTGACCAAGCCTACAAAGCCACGTCTCTGCAACAAAAGAAGAATCAGTAATATAAACAAGTAGATAAAGAGTACATGTTTTCTTACCACCAGCTAATTCAAGTGCATTCGCTGTGAGAGCTCTTGTGCATCTCTCATCACCCAACCTTTTTGAAGAAATTAGCCATATCTCCAAACCTGGGACCTGCATGACCTCCTTCAACACCCATGTGTTGGCCTCCGCCTGCAATTTCAGCTTCACTTCCCCTTTGCCAATTCTTTGGCAAGGCTCACCAGCTCCTCTATCTGGGGCTGCATGGAAAGAGGCAACTGAATCTGTTATCCAAGATTCAACTTTATCCAAGAAACCTCCCAGAGCATCATGTGCCACATCCCCTGCAACATCTACTTCTTCAGTTCCTTCATGCTGATCTGCTACCAACCAACAATCTTCTTTTACCTGCTCTTTCTTTCCATCAGACCGTAAGTGACCATATGTGCTTTTCAACTCCTCCATTCTTAGCTTACTTTGATCTGCCATTGCTCTACTCCCACTCAATCAGAAACCCCTGAGAGTGACCTGTAACCAAACACAAAACTGCTTCCTGCAACCTTAGCTCTGATACCACGTGTTGGGAATATGAAACACCGGAAGCACACAATTGATTACCAAATACAAGCAACTTAATATGCGGAAATAACTAGAATCAACAAGTAACTAGAATCCAGAAATAACACAAGATATGAGAGACAATACACAACTTGTATTAATACTCATACAGAAAAGAATACAATAAAGAAGATGCCACTTCTTCTCCACCACCTCTTCAGAGGCTTCCCACACCTCAAGTGAACAGTAATTCTCTCCTCAAAGCTCTCTCTCTTAGGTCCCAACACCCAACTCAAACACTAAGTTGGTTTTCACCTTATACCTGTGCTCCACGCACTCCATAAGTACTCAAACGTACTCCAAGTAGATCTCCCCTGAACCTGCAACAACCTGCATCTCAATAGACCTTACTTATGGAAGGATCTTCCTTGCCTTCCTCTCTTGCTCTATCTGAGTACACACTGTACTCCAAGTAGATCCTACCTAATTCTGCTCCCTGTTGTGTTGCTATCCTATCTGATCTTGCACACCTGCAAATCAACCTGGTTCTGCACACCTGTGAACCTTGACCTTGCACACACATACACCTGCATATCAATGATCTTACTTACCATGTAGATCTCCTATAGAAGCCATGCTCACCTGATGACCAAGATCATACACTCCTGAAGAACCCTGCTGATTCTCCAAACCAGTACCCACCTTGGTACTGTGGCACTAGGAGGAACACACCATTGCTCACCTCACACACAGAAAGAGCTTATAATAATGCTCTCTTACTCTCTAGCACAAGTTTACAATACAACCATGAGTCTATTATATATAACTCATCCAAACAATAATTAGACACCTAATACAATAATTAGATCCGCAGCTCTCAGTCTAAAATTAGCTCTCATCATGCAAACACTTGGTTCGTCAACCAACTATCCGTAATATACTCGCAGTCAAACCACACAGTCGACCGACGTCGGTCCCTGTCCGCCCGGGGGTCGCCGACGCCGGCTGACTACTAACCGACGTCGGTTGCCTTCTGGTCTAATACTGTCGACGTCGGTTGGCCTGACCGACGCCGACGTCTGAGATGCTCCGCAACCCTTCTGCAACCTCCTCCTCTGTTTGCATCAGTGAAGCTTTTAGCTCCACAACCCAACATTAACATGTCATGTTCCTCCTCTTCCTCCTCCAAATCCTCATCCATTGATGCCTTTGTGGGCTAGACAGACTTTGACGGATGTCAACCCTCTTGTTAGAGATCTATTAGATAGAAGGAGAACATAGTCATAGTATGATCTTCCATATTTCTACATTGCCACAACTTCTAATCCATAGTATTTTCAGGAAGCCACAAGGACAATTGAATGGGATTCAATGATGGAAGAAGAGTATGACTCATTGATTAAGAACAACACTTGGGATCTTGTTCCTCTTCCTAAGGGAAGAAAATTATTATGATGTAGGTGGATATATTGAACTAAGTTTGTAGTGGATGGAAATATTGATAACTATAAAACACACTTAATGGCCAAAGGTTTTTCCTAAGTGGAAGGCATTGACTATACAAAAATATTTGTGTCTATTGCTAAGATGAATTCCATTCACTTGATACTAGCTATTAGTGCAACTCATGGTTGGGTTGTACATCAGACAGATGTGAAGAGCGCATTTCTTCATGGGGATCTTCATGAGGAGATATATATGGAGCAGCCACAGGGGTTCATTTAGGATTCTTCATTGGTATGCCACTTATAGAAATCTCTCTATGGTTTAAAATAAGCCCTTAATGCTTGGTATTCCAAGGTGAACACGTTTCTTCTTTCAGTTGGGTTCTCTAAATGTCACTTAGATCTGAATGTCTATATTCTATGATAGGAGCAGCCATAGGGGTTCATTTAGGATTCTTCATTGGTATGCCACTTACAGAAGTCTCTCTATGGTCTAAAATAAGCCCTTAATGCTTGGTATTCCAAGGTGAACACGTTTCTTCTTTCAGTTGGGTTCTCTAAATGTCACTTAGATCTGAATGTCTATATTCTACGATAGGAGGATTCACTATTATACTTAGAACTCTATGTTGATGATCTCATTATTATAGGGAGCACAACATCCATCATCAAGAGTGTTAAGACTGTACTTCATAACATGTTTTCTATGATAGACATGGGCTTATTGCATTATCTCAAGATTCAGATATCACAGCCTTCTTTTGAGATTACACTTTCATAGCCCAAGTATGTTATAGACTTGTTATCTAGATTTAACATGGCTTATTATAGGCATGTACCGACTCCTTTCTTATTTAGAGTTAGACTTGAGGTTCATTGTTCCACTACTTTGGTTGATGCCACATTGTATCACCAGCTTGTAGGTAGCCTCATCTATCTGACTCATACATGACTTGACATTTCATATGTAGTTGGCATGGTTTCACACTTTATGTAGACACCACATGAGCTTCATTGGAGATCCACCAATCACATTTTGAGCTACATTCAAGGCACTATCAAATACAGGATTCACTATATAGTAGGTACAGGTTTAGACTTGGTGGGATATATAGATTCTAATTGGGCTACTGATTATGATGATCGTAAGTCCAATTCTAATTATAGCTTTTACTTTGGATCTGACCCCATTTATTGGAAGAGTAAGAAACATGTTATTGTTCTTTCATCTATATAGGCTGAGTATCATGGCACTATTAATGCCACTACTGAGGCTATTTGGCTTCAAAATATTCTCACTAAGCTTGGTGTTCCATTAGAAAAGTCATCAGTCATATATTGCGATAATCAAAGTACTATCCAGATCTTGAAGAATCTAGTTCATCATTGGAGAACCAAACACATAGAGAATCATATGTACTTCATCAGGGCGCTGATTTAGGTGGAGATCATTGATCTTCAATATTATCTTATGGAGGAGCAGATTGAAGATATTTTCACCAAACCTTTCATTGAGAGCAAGTATCTTCACTTACCATCTCTTTTGGGGGTGTGGGACATCGGTTCTTTAGGGGACATTAGTTCTTCAAGGGGGGTCTCCTAGACCTTCATTTTGAGGAGTTTTTTTTCCTTCGGGTTTTCTCCTTTCTTCATCTATTTGTACGGAGTACCTAATATGGTTACACATTACCAGGACTCTTATTTGCATAGCCCTACCTAAGCTTTGCTTATGAGGGAGGTATTGGTGCATTTATTTGCTTTATTACATTTACTTGTATTTATTATTTAGATTAGTGCACTAATTACTTACTGTAATTAGATTATTATGTTTATTAATAATTTATACCAAATAGGATAAGTTTGCTTAGCTAGTAGTCAACTTGGACACCTATCTTATTACAGTAGAGTTCCACTCCACTATTCTAGGTAAGATAGGATAAGATTGCTTAACTAGTAGTTAACTTGTGTTGATAATTTACACAAGTTGGACACCTATCTTGTTAGTGTGGAGTTGTACTTCACTATTCTTTTGCTTAGATATCAGTTGAACTACATGTGTTGTGTGAGTTCTCTGATCTTTATCTTGCACATCTTGCTCTATTTAAGCAATGGCTATTTATGCATTCTACATCAAATTAATATTGAATTATCAAAGTAATTCATCATATTTGAGTTATTTATTCATTTATGTTATTGTCTTGGATATACAGTTATTATTTATTATTATTACTATTTTATCTCTTATTTATGCTTTTTATTATATTCATTAGATCCTGTAGCTAATTCTAACATGGATTCCCACACCGTCATTATCTACCCATATGTGAAGGGAGGGCCATTCCTTATTTGGGAGATTGTGTGGGGGATCGATGGTTCATGGTTGGTGTGGAAAAGTGCTCAGATGATGTTCTCCCTCCCCAATGCAGTACTTACTTGGAGACTACACTTGAGATTATCAGAGATATAAGAGTTAGAGTGACTCGAGGTCCGTGGAACATTGTATCTATTATTCTTTTTATGTTGAGGTAAAATGTTTGTTGGAAATGTAATTGATTTATTATTATACATTGACAGCAATGGTTGTATTATTGGACTAGTCATGGCTAGATTTTAATATAATTACATTCCTTATGCAATTATGTTATGTTACATATGATGCTAGTGATCAATAATTATTATTTTTATATGTTTACTTTGTTTAATATGCTTAATTAGTATGTTAAGGTCACTAATTAGATTTTTGTGGTGTAATATAATGAAAGAATAAGTGTTGAGTAAATATATATTTTTTAAATAAAAATTTACTACATTATTCTAGTAAATCCCTGTGGGGATGTTACATGTTACAAAGGAATACCTTCTTTATGGTTTATAAGACTCTGAAGGCCAACAATATTTTTTTGGCATTGGATAATGATGATGAATTATGAGAAAGTATCAAGTGGGTTAATGGCCCTCCCTTGCATGAGTTTTCCACTAAAAGGATATATAACAAGCTTTCTTTTCCCAAACCCCCTTACCTATCTCTTAACCATATTTGAAAGGTTTATGACCCCCTCTGAAGTTGGTCCTTTAGATTTAATGTCTTGTGGGCATCTTGTCTGAAACCTAAGAAATCTTGTTTTCATTGGCTTATTATTTATAACATACTTGTTGTGGGTGAGATCTCTAAGCACTCTGAGGTCCTAACTTTTTGTTTGGTCTATGGTGAGTTTGAATCTTTAGAACATATATTTTTTACTTGTCCCTTTACTGCTAAATTTTGGAAGAATTGTTTACAGTGTTGGTCTATTATTTTTGGATGTGATCTTACTTGGTTGAATATTGCTTTTGATTATGTTTGTCATATGAAAAAAGTGCATTCCTTACTCCATGAGTTTTGGCTTGTTTTTTCAACTGAAATTCTATGGTTTATTTGGAGACAAAGGAATGAAGAGGTGTTTCAATTTAAAGCCAAATCACTCACTGACTTCCCTGTTGAAGTCATCACTAGAATTGTGTATGTGCAGATTATTCTTAGGTTCAAGAACCTGTCAGAGGTGCTAGAGAAATTTTTGAGTATGGGTATGTTGAAAGTCACTTTGGAATATCTGCTAGACTATGGTGGATTTTCAAGATTGTCCCCCCATCTAGACTAGAATCTCTCCCATAATATGGCTATTGAATTCAAGGTTTCAGAGTATGAATGGTCTTGCATCAAGGATTCTTATTTGGAGCAGGTTAAGGGTCTTATTCATAGTTGGAGTGGTTCTTTAGATTATGATAAAAATGGAGTCCAGAGTTGGTTGAATGCAACTTACAATAGAAGTATTGATACTGTCAATTCCATTCCAAAATCTCAAGTGGATGGTGACAACCTTGACTCTTCTAGTATTGGTGTCATGAGCCTAGATCTTGAGCATGATGATATAGGTGAAGAAATGGGGGTGGAGCTCACATCTTCTCCACATTAGTTGAGGGTGGAACAATAAAGAGAAACTTGGAAGATAATTCATAAATAAATTAATGAGTTTTACAACAGGCTTGAGAAATTAGTTGAGGTTGGTGGTCAAAAGGAAGTTGATGATGTACTTTAGTTTACAAAATAAAATAAAATTGCTCCTCTGTTGGACAAGGTCTCTAGATACTTCCCCCTAGAAGTGGACACTCACTCTTTTGCTCAGTTGGGACCTGTAGACTCTGTACAACAAGGACCCAGTTGTTTGGTTAAAATGGATGTTGGTGAATTATCCAAGGTTGCTACTTTTGGGAGGGCACTAGATGATCATACATAGTCTCTCTTACTTTTGATGTGTTTTGGGGTGAACCATGGCCTGTGACTCTTGTGTTTGTTTGGCTAACACTTTTTTCCTTTCTACTACTGCCTCCTATGTGAGGTGTTTTTTATATTGACATATCATTAATGTTTTGAACATGTATTTCTATTGTCACATTTGAATGCCCTTGTGGTGGTAGCCTATTTTGTGCACCTTCTGGTGTTTTGACTTTTATTAATGATCTTTCTATATATATATGTGTGTGTGTGTGTGTGTGTGTGTGTGAGTTTCAAAACCATATATACCTATCACATTACTCAATAATATAAACAATATCATATGAAAGTTAATAAAAAAAATTATAGCATTCTCCTATATATTATTTTATGCAAAAAATGAATTATAAGAAGAAGCTATAGTCTTAAACAAATCTCTTGGATAACACTTCACAATTGGACTCATTTCACAATGATAATAACCATGTTATATAAAGTTATTCACCCACCAAATAGAATGCACACTATTATTGTTACATGTTTACTTATGTTGAATATGCTTAGTTAGTATGTTAAGGTCACTAATTACATTCTCGTGGTGTAATCTAATGAAAGATTAAGTGTCGAGTCAATTTTTTATTTTAAATTTTTTTACTACATTATTCTAGTAAATCCCTATGGGGATGTTACATGTCTCAAAGGAAGACCTTCTCTATTATTTATAAGGATCTGAAGGCCAACAATGTTATTTCAGTGTTGGACAATGAGGATGAATTCTAGGAAAGTATCAAGTGGGTTAATGGCCCTCCCTTGCATGAGTTTTCCTTGAAATGGCTACATAACAAGCTTTATTTTCCCAAGCCACCTACCTATCTCTTAACCATATTTAAAAGGTTTAAGACCCCCTCTGGAGTTGGTCCATTAGATTTAATGTCTTATGTCATCTTGTCTGGAACCTAAAAAATCTTGTTTTCATTGGCTTATTATTTATAATAGACTTGTTGTGAGTGAGGTCATTTCTAAGCACTCTGAGGTCTTGCCTTTTTGTTTGGTTTGTGGTGAAGTTGAATCTTTAGACATTTATTTTTTACTTGTCCCTTTGCTGCTAAAGTTTTGAAGAATTATTTATAGTGTTAATCTATTGTTTTTGGATGTGATCTTACTTGGTTGAATATTACTTTTGATTATGTTTGTCATAAGTAAAAAGTGCATCCCTTATTCCATAAGTTTTGGCTTATTTTTTCAACTGAAATTCTATGGTTTATTTCAAGGAATGAAGAGGTGTTTCGATTTAAAGCTAGATCATTTATTGACTTCCTAGTTGAAGTCATCACTAGAATTGTGTCTATGCAGATCCTTCTTAGGTTCAAGATCCCATCAGAGGTGCTAGAGAATTTTTTGAGTACAAGTATGCTAAAAGTCACTTTGGACTATTTGTTAGACTATGGTAGATTTCCAAGATTGTCCCCCCATCTAGACTGGAATCTCTCCTATAATATGGCTAATGAATTCAAGGTTTTAGAGTATGAGTGGTCTTGCATCAAGGATTCTTATTTTGATCAGGCCAAGGATCTTATTCCTGATTAGGTTTCTTCTTCAGATTCTAATAAAAATGGAATCTATAGTTGGTTGAATGCAACTTATAATAGGAGTATTGATGGTGTCAATCCCATTTCGGAATCTTAGGTGGATGGTGACAACCTTGACTCTTATAGCATTGGTGTCATGAGCCTGGATCTGGAGCATGATGCTACAGGTGAAGAAATGGGGGTGGAGCTTACATCTTCTCCACATTGCAATGAGGAATAACAAAGGGAAACCTGAAAGATCATTCATAAAGAAATTAATGAAATTTACAGCAGACTTGAGAAATTAGTTGAAGTTGGTGGTCAAAAGGAAGTTGATGATGTACTTTAGTTTACAAAAGAAAATAGAATTACTCATTTGTTGGACAAGGTCTCCAAATACTTCCCCATAGAAGTGGACACTCACTCTTTGCTCAGTTGGGACCTGTAGACATTGTACAATAGGGACCCAGTTGTTTGGTTAAAAATGGTGTTGGTGAATTCTCCAAGGGTACTACTTTTGGGAGGGCACTAGATGATCATGCATAGTTTTTTTTACTTTTGATGTGTTTTAGGGTGAACCATGGCCCGTGACTCTTGTGTTTATTTGGCTAACACTTTTTTCCTTTCTTCCACTGCTTCTTGTGTGAGGTGTTTTTTATATTGACATATCGTTAATGTTTTAAACATGTATTTATGTTGTGACATTTGAATGCCCTCGTGGTAGTAGCCTATTTTGTGTACCCTCAGGTGTTTTGAATTTTATTAATCATATTTCAATATACACACACATGTATGTATATGTATATGTATGTGTATGTATACATACACATACATACACATACACACACACATAGACATACATATGTATATGTATGTATGTATATACATCATACATACACATACATATACATACATATGTATGTGTGTGTGTGTGTACACTATACATACATACACATACATATACATACATATGTATACATACATACACATACACATACACATACATACATATGTATATGTATGTATGTGTGTGTGTGTACATTATACATACATATACATACATATGTATATGTATGTATGTGTGTGTACATTATACATACATACACATACATATACATACATATGTATATGTATGTATGTGTGTGTGTGTACACTATACATACATACACATACATATACATACATACATATACATATGTATGTATATTAATATACATACATACACATACATACACATACATATGTATATGTATGTGTGTGTGTGTACACATACACACACACACACACATACATATACATACATACACATACATATACATACATATGTATATGTAAGTATGTGTGTGTGTGTGTGTGTGTATACACATACATATGTATATGTATGTGTGTGTACACACACACACATATACATACATATACATATATATTTATATGTATGTGTGTATGTGTGTGTATGTATTGAACTATCATTAATAAAATTCAAAACACTTGAGGGTGCACAAAATAGGCTACCACCATAAGGGCATTCAAATGTCACAATAGAAATACATGCTTAGAACATCAACAATATGTCAATATAAAAAACACCTCGCACAAGAGGTAGTGGTAAAAAGGAAAAAAGTGTTAATCAAATAAACACAAGAGTCATGGGCCATGGTTTGCCCCAAAACACATCAAAAGTAAAAGAAACTACGTATGATCATCTAGTGCCCAATCTATAGTTGGTTGAATACAACTTATAATAGGAGTATTGATAGTGTCAATCCCATTATAAAATCTCAGGTGGCTGGTGACAACCTTGACTCTTATAGTATTGGTGTCATGAGCCTAGATCTTGAGCATGATGTTACAGGTGGAGAAATGGGGGTGGAGCTTACATCTTCTCCACATTGCAATGAGAAACAACAAAGGGAAACCTGGAAGATAATTCATAAAGAAATTAATGAGTTTTATAGTAGGCTTGAGAAATTAGTTAAAGTTGGTGGTCAAAAGGAAGTTGATCATGTACTCTAGTTTACAAAAGAAAATAAAATTACTCCTATGTTAGACAAGGTCTCCAAATACTTCCCCCCAGAAGTGGACACTCACTCTTTTGCTTAGTTGGGGCCTATAGACATTGTACAACAGGGACCATGTTGTTTGGTTAAAAATGATGTTGGTGAATTCTCCAAGGGTACTACTTTTGGGATGGCACTAGATGATCATGCATAGTTTCTTTTACTTTTGATGTGTTTTGGGGTGAACCATGACCTGTGACTCTTGTGTTTATTTGGTTAACACTTTTTTCCTTTCTATCACTGCCTCTTATACGAGGTATTTTTTATATTGACATATCGTTAATGTTCTAAACATGTATTTCTGTTGTGACATTTAAATGCCCTTGTGGTGGTATCCTATTTTGTGCACCCTTAGATGTTTTGAATTTTATTAATGATATTTCAATATATATACACACACACATACACATACACATGTATACACACACACACACACATGTATGTATATATGTGTGTGTGTGTGTATATGTATGTATGTATATATATGTAGATATATACATATATATACACATACATACATACATACATATATATTTCTAAACATGTATTTATGTTGTGACATTTAAATGCCCTTGTGGTGGTATCCTATTTTGTGCACCCTTAGATGTTTTGAATTTTATTAATGATATTTCAATATATATACACACACACACATACACACATACACATACACATGTATACACACACACACACACACATATATGTATGTATATATGTGTGTGTGTGTGTATGTATATGTATGTATGCATATATATGTAGATATATACATATATATACACATACATACATACATACATATACACACACACACACACACACACACACACACACACACACACACACACACACACACACACACACACACACACACACACACACACACACACACACACACACACACATACATACGTACATATGTATATGTATGTATGTATGTGTTTATGTATGTATATATATAAGTTTTACAACCGTACATACCTATCACATTACTCAATAATACAAACAGTATCATATGAAAGTTAATAAATTTTTTATAGCATGCTCCTAAATATTATTTTATGCAAAATATGAATTACAAGAAGAAGCTATAGTCTTGAATGGATCTCTTGGCTAACACTTCATAATTAGATGCATTTCACAATGATACTAACCATGTTATTTAAAGTTATTCACCCACCAAATAGAGTGCACACAGTGTAGGCTAATTAAAGTTATTCAAACACCAAATAAAGAATACGCGGTCCAAGCTATTTACACCAAGTAAGCTAAATATATAGACTCAAACCATCAAAATGGTTGAATCATTTTTTTTCAATAAGGTCCATTATACGCGAACTACATAGTCTTTAATGTTCTTAATGAAATCTTCAAGATCAAATAACAATGGTTAAAAACACACATAAACGTTTATACCTAGTAGTTTTCAAACTCATAATTTAGTTATTCAACCATAATCTTCATGCATAATTTAAGCAAATGATAAAAAAATCTTAGCCTTCCTAGTGATTGAAAATAATGCTCTCTATAGTCATCAACTTGCTAAGATATTTTGTGTTGAATTTAACATCACACAAGAGTAACCTTTAGAATAAGATTTATATGCTTAGAACACAAAGCTTCAAACTACACAATCAAATATTATATTTCTTAGAAATATACAAACGCAAAATGACGCTATACAATATGGTACATGAGGTTAATACACTCTACACATTATTCCAAAAGCAATTTTGTATTTAAGAACATTCCAAAATACAAGTAAAGTTGTCAACATCTAATCAAATAGGTAGTACAACATGATGTGGTTGTACATAATAAAATTCAACCTTACAAATATTTTTAGAATATTTGAGCCTTCAAACAAAAGATACAACAATATGATTAGGCAAGGCGAGATGACAAAAAAATGCATATATCTATAATGACCTTTCACCTCTATACATAATGAATAACTTCAAGCTTAATGATTGTTATTTATTCAAAATGCAAAAATAACTTCCTTCAAATTTACAATATAATAAATCAAACTTGCTAGGTAACATATGCCTTGGTAATCATTGGCATAGCTAAGAATATTCCTCTAATATCATACGAATATGATCAACAACATTTGTTTTTGAAACCAAACACACAAACCAAGAAGTGTAAAATATGAGCCCATCCATTTGGTGTTAGCCCTACCCACCCCAACCATTAGTTCAACTCTATAATAGGACACTACACAAAGGCTCAAAATTCATAATGATAAATGAACAATAGGGGTTTAAAGAATAAGATCCATTTTGACATGACAAGGGTCATGCTGAACAACAATGAGCATAGATAAACAATGCACAACACAAAACCCACCAATTTAGGAAACACACAAATACCATTTAAGCAAAAAGAACAAGTATCTAACCACATTTACACATAAAACTCATATTTACGCAATCTAATGGACCAAATGATCTCAAAACAAGCATACCCAAGTGGGTTTCCTCAACAATTTATTGGATTTTCATTCAAACAACAAATCAAGCAAGTATACCAACTATAAATGGTAAAAATAATTCATTTGGAATGACAAAGGAATTTCATGAGGAGAATATGCCCTTATTGCAACCCACTCGCCCTTTTAGGGTTTCCACAAACATTTTATAATTATTTTTCTACTTCAAATTTTTAAATACATGCTTGTTTAAATGCCAAAACCCAATGTTATTAGCTTTCTTTTTTCTTTCTCATTTCTTCTTTGTCTCCTCTTCGAGCTCCAACTCAAACTCCAACTGCTATCCCCCTCACACAGTCCACCAAAATAGTTTTTTAACCCTTATTTTCTCATTTTTAATGTTACTTCAAAATAATAATAACTCAAGTTAAAGATCATAGGGTTGCACATCCTCCATGGCCATAATAACCTCTCCTAGTTTTCCTTCATTCTCCTCCACTTCTCATTCTGTCCACTCACCAAAAATAATGACCAAAGTGCAAGTTACTCAAAGCCTTCATGCAAACCCTAATCGAATGATTAGGTTATTTGACCTAAGTGGAATGTCAAAATGATAATCATAATGCTACGGTCTCATAAATGACCAAAATAATATTCCAAATCACCTCTTTAATCCCATAATAACCTTAATCAAGGTTATGCTAGCATGAAACCAAGGTGATGATTAATATAATCATGCATTAGGTTTCAAACCCTTCCATGCTCCTCAAGTCAACAATATAGACAATCCAATAATCATAATGTCTCAACCAACAAAATCAAATAGATAATCAAACATAGACATTACTCCAACACTATGTCATCATAAAATGCTTTATATACCCAAAACTAGTCAACAATGAATGCATCCATAGCTAGGAAATCAACAAAGACTACAAGGCACAAGTGGCTAAATGCTAATGACAACCTCCAAATAACAAATTGGAACAACATGCACAATACTTGAATTTCACAACACAAGATAGGGAAAACAAACATAGGGTGAATTGACTGGATCTCATTCTTTTTACCTCAACGTTCATTTACTTGTATATATTGAAACATCTCTCTGACAAAGTGTTCCAAGCCCAAACCTAGCTTAATAACTTGGTTATCACCTATAATCATAACAATGACATTAGCAGTAATAGCTCGATATAATATAAACCAAATCAAATGTTGAAACTAAAATACAACCAATAGTAACAAAACTCTAACATCATAATAAATACTGATGAAATGATATAATATGGTATCAATGTCACGATAGTCAAAATGAATCAACAAACATTATAATAGAACACACAAATAATTGCATGTTTGAATGAGATATGACATATTTGAATTTATCCCACCTAGTTAGAGTTGGATTTTTCTTTTTAGAAGATGTTAAACTTTTCCACCAAATTAGAACACTACCTTCCGACTTGAGACATGCAAAAGAAATATTTTGAGCATCAAAACTTTATGCACCCTAAAATATACCTCTATTTATTTCAACTATTTGTCTAACAATTGAACATCTACTTGTCCTTCAAAGGATTTAATCTAAAAATTCGTATAAACTTTGAAAGGAGTATGTTCAAATTTTACCTTAGCTATACCTTTATATTTTGGAGGTTGTTCGTACTCAACCATAAACTCTTCTTCTTCATCATCATGGGGCTCATTCTCTTTGATGCCAAATAACTTGGCTAGAGCATGAACCACCATTTTCATGGATTCTTGGTTCCTAATTGTGAGCTTTTGTTTGGTGATGGTGTCTTCAGACTTTATCATGCTTTCCATACATTATTCTAATTCAATAATTCTCTTGAAAAGATTCTCTTCACACTCTTGAGCCATATCTATCAGATGTTAATTCCATTTTCTAGTATAAATCTCAATAGTGTAAGGCTAAAAAACACTTTGATATTCTCATTGTTATAAACTCCAAAGAATAATTCTTCCTAGAATTTATAAAATCCCGAAGTGTTGTTCTACTTCAAACTTGCTTTAAAATGACATTTCAAATTTAAAGTGAACTTAGAATTGATGTGATGTGTTATTTGAAATAGAAACATAACTTTAGAAATAAAATATGAAAAAAACACATAAAAACATGGAGATACAAAGACACAAGATTTTTGGCCTAGAAAATCCCAAGACCAGGAAATATTAATTGGTAGTGGCAATTGTCCAGCTTCCCAATCTTCTTATGGCCATAGACATATTACAAAGAGTTTCTCAAAACAAATACAACAAGTAGTTTGTTATTTTTCTCATTGAACTTGCCTTTGTTCCTTTCTCCATTCCTTCTTACAACCAACTGAACACCAACTTTGATCACCGTTGCCTTCTCTATATTCATGCCTCATCTTATCATGCTCATGAATGTCCTTTGATGCACTAAAAGATCCCTAATCGACGTAGGAACTGAAGAGATCATACCACCTAACATTACCATACATGCATGATTACCACAAGCAAAACCACCGATTAATGCAAACGGGTATTTTAAAACCACCCTCCTGTAGAAATACCAATGATTACATAACCACCGCTTTGATCTTAAGTAGCAGTTTCATCATGCTCAAATAAATATTTATGTTAAAGCCGTGATGTTGACTGAAACTAGGTTATGATCATGTTGACTAATGGATGTATTATTTTTCTTGAACCTTATGGATCAATAAATACACAAGCATTATAGGTCATCAAAAAGGAATAAACATAAACACTTTGAGCAATTTATAGAGAAATAACTGAGCATTCATAGGGATTCTCAAACTTGGGCTTAGATCAATTAATTTGTTAATGTAAGTCACTCCAAAACACCAAACCAATGTGCTTGGTAATGCACTTACAAATGTATGATTTATTGGTAATGCCTCTCTCAAGTAGAGGTTTTTAAGCTTGCTTAACATAAAACATATTATTTGTTCATTTGTGTGATTTAAACTTAGCTCAATTAACTTGTAAATGTAAGTCCACACCAAAAACATCATAAACAATCATTAAAGTATTTATCGAGGAAGCACAAAAGTTCATGTTAGAGTAGCCATCGAAAGACACACACTACACAATATTGGGGTTTGCATGTTATTGTTTTCAATATTATTATTGCCCAAGGCCCTGACAAATATTAAGATAGTTTTCTTATTCTCTGATTTATTGTAGACCCCAAAATACATGTTGTTTTCTTTAAGTTTTTTGGATATTGTTACCTATTTATGATTAGGAGAAAAAATATGTTTTGCAAAAAATCAAAGTCACAATACATAAAACTGAATGAGATTATTAAAGATCGAAACCAAACCAATACAATTGTCAAATCAATTTAAACATATGTATCGTTCGTCAAGATACCATTAACACTTTTGACATTTTCAAAGATATAAATCAAACCTCTATTCTTTCAAGATGGAAAGTTCTATTATGAGATCTTAACAAATATCACCATATCTCAAAATAAAATAAATACACATCATAATCACTCGTCTCCAGTTTTGGAATTACTTTAACAGGGTTTATATTGCTGTTTTGTACGTGTTATCCACGCCAATTAAAATTATTTGGGAATTTGTGTAACAATTTAGCGAAAATCCGTTTTCATAAAGACTTCGGAGGCATTTATATTTAGTTATTTTTTAACATATTCTTGTCTGTAAGACAGTAATGTCAGAGTTCAATTCAACCAAGGTGAGATCGCACACAAAATTATACAGAAGTCCGTCCAATGATACGATTCTACAGTAATATATTCCTTTTATTCAAACACCCAAAAATTCTGGGAAATAATTTGCTCGAAAAATTTGGTTTCTAGGGTTTGAAATTTCAGAAATCCATCTAATATGACAATTCCTCGTTCAAATTACAACGTAATGGAGACCTCAATCTCTGTGTTGACTCCCGAGGAAGAAAAGGGAACGATCAGAGACATTTCAGAAACTGCAGAAGCTCACATAAGGGAGGGCGACTCATATTATCTTCTTAATTTCAGGTCTGCATTTTAACTTTTACTCATGTGGTATTTTTCTTAATAACTGCGATTGAGCCGGCAGTATGAGCGTAATAGATTTGATTAACTTCGGAACTTCTTTACTTATCGCTATTTTTTTGGTAAATGTTGTTGGAGTTAATGGGCGGGTGGGGGGTTTGTGTTTGGACCATATTTTTAAGATTCGTAAATACGAGTCACACTTAAATGTACTGAATAATCCTAGAGCAGGTTCACTGTAGTTAAGGGCGCGGAGCTTATTTCGACGAGGGGGATTTGAACCTGGGGCGGGGTCTTTAATGTATACTCCTTTGCCATTACACCACAACTCCTTGGACATCGGTCTGAATTTATTGTCGCCGTGGTACTGGCTGAATTTGGTTTATCAGTTTTGACCTTTCATTTCGGCTTGATATGAGTATTTATATGCATTTCTTCTTTTTCTGTTACATATTTTGTAATTAAACTTAGCCTGGTGTGTGCTAAAAGATTTCAATATTTGCAAAACATATCTAAGTACTCAAAACTGTTGAAAACCATGGACTAGCTACGAATTGAACCTAGGACCTCCCAGGTGCACCTCAGTTCTTTTAGTTTAGTTTAAGTTAATAGCCTTTTGCAGACCTTCACATGTGGGCGCTTGGCAGGTAGGTTTTGTTTTTCTGTGGATTGAAACTTCCAACAAAAATTGACCTTCACCTTTCATGAAACACTTTTATAAACTAGAAATTAAATATCAAAGTGACCCTTGAAGGCCAAACCAGAGACTGACTGGAAAACCACATCCATCAGATCACATTCTGCATAAGAAAACTGCAATAATTGGTGACTGAAGTTGCTGCTGTTGTTAATGTTTACCCATGGTATAGGTTGATTGACAAGGTCTGGTTTGCTCTTAAGCTCGGTCACATAATTGAAACCTAAGAGGTATAAAATTTGAACAATATATATAAGGTAATGTAAATATATTTTCTTGATCTCACAAGGGGGATCTCAAATGCCCAGGAGGCATGCTGCCAAGGTGGGGCCGAAAAATCACCTCAGCCTTTTTTCTGTGTTTTCATTTGCCCGATATATTTTAGTTGATGTTGTTGGCTGCCTTTATTGTGGTGTGGGGTAATCTAGTGCCACATTTGGCTAACATTTGAATGCACCCCATGTTTGTTACACCACAATTGTGTCCCATCTCTGCTGGAGATATAGGCAGTCTTATTGCAGTGAGGGGGATTTGTACATGGTCCATGCTCTTATAAATCAAAAAAATTGTAGGTGTCTCACCAAGCACCCCTGTTTGGTGTTTTGGCATGGATGTACATTTACAAGTTAATTGATCCAAGTTGTGAGTGACCCCAATTATTACACCACATCCTCTTGGACCTTGATTGCAGGCAATTGCATCCTTTTGTTTATGTGCTGGAAAAGGCAGGCAAACGAACCAAGCCTCCTCCCTGACCAGCCACAGTGGCCAGCCACTGTGTGATGAGCTGATTTTTTTAAGGGAGTGATTTGCATGTCCTTGCACCTGTGACCACTTTCTTGTGTGGTTTATTTGTGGGGATGTGATAAGAAATTTATTACAGTCCCAATAAACTAAGACCCCTGTCGTTTATGTCCTGGCCCAGTTTTCGAGGTTTTGGAAAAATGCGCAAGGCATTGGAGCATATATTGTGTCTACGCATTGTTGGCTTTGATGGTTTAAATTTGTCAACTTTGGTTTACAAATATTTGCTGGCAATCACTACGTTGGTCTTTTTTTAAACATGTTACTTCAGGGGTTTGCTAATTATGTCTCAAAACATGAAAAATTGTTATAGATCCCCTGGCAATTGAATGGATGAGTTCACCAGCTGCCCTTGGTATATACTGGTGGTATATGTTTTTGCAGTTTTTATTGTTCACATGTTATGAATCCATGTGTTGGGCTTGTGATTGTGAAATGGAAAGGCCAATAAAGAGTATGACAAGAAGTAGTTAAAACTCATATAATGAAGCGTCAAGACTGAGATAAATTTTGAAAGAAGTGAAATGGGAATATATGTGGAAGAAGATTTGATTACGGCCCTGGAAGCAGAAAATGGGATGGAGAGCACGAAATTAAAGGTCCATGGATTGTTGGGGGTCATGTGGAATGTGAAGGCCAAAATTTCAAACCCAACTCAGGAAAAAAAAGAAGAAAAACAAATTGGGAAAAGGAGGCTAATACAAATTATAGAACTAGTGGATGCAACTGCAGATTGTCACCCTTTCTTTTCAGTAACCTTTTTGACAGCACAAAAGAAATTATCCCACAAAGAAATGTTAACATAAGAATCATTTGGATAAAAACATTCAGAATAGTTATGATAAAGACCTGTCTAATCCTGGTTTGATTATGGTGAAATTCCCCAAATTCAGAAGCCTATATGGATTCCAAATCCCACAATATGTTCTGCGCAGTACTAGAAATGGTATTATGAGAGGACACGAAGTTCAGTTAAATTTTCATGCACATAAATTAATTTCTCAGAGCCATTCTTAAATACACGTGTCTTCTTTCAGTTTTAGCACAATTCTTATGGACCTTCCTTTTTCACCTTGGTACTACCAAATTTTGTTCATTTGGTTTCTTCTCTTCAGTTGCACATCATGTTCATTTCTGAGATTTTTTGCTGATTAGATTTCCCCTTGATGTAAATTGTACTTTCCATTCTGTTCTTGTCAGGGGAGTTACCATTTTGATTTGATCTTGTTCCCATCTCCTGACATAAAATATTTTCTTTCAAAAATGCAATTGAGCACATCTTGTTTGCATTCTTAAGTTTGAAACAAAACCATACTATCTGCAATGTCTTCTATGGTTTCTTATTTATGATATATGCTTGCATTCTATTATCTTAACAGAGCAGTTTGAAGACAACCATTTCTGCTAATTTTACTCATCATTTTTGCCAGTCTACAAGTGTAGATTGTCTATATATTTCTTCAAATGTTTCATTGCATTTTGCCATGTTTTGTTATGCCTCAAGACATGTACTTCGACAGGGCTCATATTGTTAAAGTTGTACTTCTCAAAAGAACCTTGTAACAGCAATCTGATTATTCCGTTCAAGATTTATTATCATAATTAATCATATTAGAGCTTAGCAATTTGCATCAACACTCTGGTATTGCCACAAAACCATAGTATTGTTTCAAAATTGTCGTGTTTTGTCTCCAGATGGTGGAAAGACTGGATAGATTATGTTGGTCAGGATGTAACCAGTACAAGCAAAGAGCTCACTTTGCCCTGTGCCAAGCCATATGAGCAGCCTTCTAGTACCTCAAAGAGGCCTGCCAGCATTGACAACTCGGATCTAGTTGTGGATGCCAAGTGTGAAGGCCCTAATATGGAACCTGAGCTTCACGATGCACTGATGGAAGGGCGTGATTATGTTTTGCTGCCACAGAATGTGTGGAAGCAATTGCTAAAATGGTGAGTTTATATCTTGTTTTTGAATTCTTTTTTATGATCTGAACATTTTTGGTAAATACAGATACCAAAGTTTTGAATTGTATATTGAACTTGGATTTACTTGCATTTTTTGAGAACTGAGTCCTTGTCATAAAAAGAACATACTCAGATATGCTGTCTCTTTCACTAACAATTATATTTTCTATGAGATACTGATTTGCTTTCTACAGACTTTCCTGCAGTAAGATTTGGATTGTCTTCTCTAGATGGCTGGTAATTCATGGGAGCAATGTCTTCTCTAGTTTTTATCCATTTTGGGTCCACCCCACTGGTTGGTTAGAATCTTTTATTCTTGTACTTGTCGCTTATAACTCTATTGTCTTGTTTCTTTTAGATGCTGGAGCTCATTTTTTTACTCCCTCATGTTTAATTACTGGATGTACTTTTGGGTCCCATTGACTTTCTTTGGTCATTTTTGGACATTCCCCCACCCCCCCCTAGATGTCACATATATAGGAGCAATATCAATTGTCACATAGACAAAAGCCTTTCTGTAGGTTTATCTATTTTCCATTGATTGGATGGACATAAGCAAGCTTCACGTGTGTTGTAATTCTATAGAGGAATGAAAGGACTCAGAGGATTATGATGACGGAAATATGTTTGTCCAGATTGGTCGATCTCATGTGTCAACTATGTTGCATGGTTCAAAGCCGAGTTCAAATTCCCTGACTTTAAAATTTGAAATTGACTACAAAAAATACTGATTAAATTCAGCTTTAAGTTTGAGAAATATAAATATTCATAATATACAAATATAAATTTATAAATCGAAAAAAGCTGATTAAGAAATAACATAACTATAAATGAACAAATGTAACTTATAATATAAAACATATTAGATATTAAAACAAACTTTAGCTATATTAAATAATTAATAATCTCCTTTACTTCAATTCAAAAATATAGTAGTAATTTTTTTAATTAAAAAATACATATTTATAAAATACTATCCCTTTTATCTGAATTTAAGGGTCTTAAAATATAATCTATAACTTTCATATAAACCAGGGAAGCTAAAGTTAAATGAGATAATAAAGATAAACGTAAAAGCACTAAATTAAAAATACTTTATGTATTATCTTATCAACGTTCATGTGGTCATTCACAATGTTTTTTAATCTGAGAGTGCTGAAATTGTAACATAGGTCTAATCAAGACAAAGGAGTTATATGAAAGTAAATTCTGGAGTCAAATAATTCAGAAACAAACTTAAAGCCAGACTTTCACACGTAAACTTGAATGTTTAGTAAAATGAGCGAAAAAAACCGTTTCATTGATCAAAGTTTGACTTAGCAAGGATTCTGTTATGACTAACAGCCTCCAAAAAGCATGAAATTACAACATTTTAATTTACTTCAAACTTTAAAGCAGGTTTGGAAAAATAAAAGGGGGAACTAGGTCCACAATCTTCTTCTAGGTCCACAATCTTCTTCTCTTAGTGAGACTGCAAAGTTTTGAACTTTGTACTGGTAAAATCTACAACATAAATTGGGACGGGTATGAGTATACTGGGAAAGACTGAATAGATAAGACAAGGATGAATCCTAGGCTAGATGTACCAATAGTAAGCTCTCAAGAAATTCTCCTCCAAAACGACCCTTTCTCCAACTGTTTTCTCTGCAATTATAGCTTTTGAAAGCAGTTGAAGCTTGATTGTCATGTTTTCTTCTGAAAGTTAGCATGATTTTTGATTACCCACATGTTAATCTATACCAAAATCATACTATAACAAGCTCATTAACAACTAGTGAGTTATTAGACATATTTAGAGTTTATCTCACAAAATTCGGATATGATCTGAAATAAGGATATCCGTCTAAGTTTGTGGATAATACTCTTTACAAGATAATTCTCAACACTGGTAATAAACTAAACTCGTTAATTACAATATTTACAAAAATAGAATAGCTAAATCTGTTTTCATGCAACATCGATTGAAGCATTTTGGTGCTCTGTTTCCATTGGCTGATCACTAGCTGTTGTGAGGATTTGTGGTGTGAAATGAGTTAAAATCTCATTCCATTTTTCTTCTTCATACAACTTGATTTTTTTTATAGTCATTGAACTCAGTAGATAGATCTATCATAGGATGGTGGCTGAATTCTTGACATTACTTTATGGTACATTCCATTTCCAGCTGCAATCTCAATGGATGTTCCATTAGGTCGATCACACTCTAAGCTGTTGGTGGGACTGTCCAGTTGTTGAAGATGTTTGGATTTTCCCTTTTCTTTTCTAGCAAAGCTAGAAATTCTTCTTGCTTGATCAGTCTTTTGTTTTCATCAAAGGGGACTGGTAACCCCAAATCGATCAAAATGTTGACATCTTTCTTCATATCCACGGTTTGTTCATTGTCAGATTGTTTCAACACTGTCTCTATCCTTATATGAGCCTTGTTTTTCCTACAGTAGACATGGAGTTGACAAGCGGAATCCACTCTATCTGCAATCTTATGAATACCTAACTCTTTAGGGGCCATGACATATATCCTTCGGTAAATTATCACTAGTCTTCATGAGTCTGGCTTGCATGATTGATGCTAATTTGATAAATTCAGCTTTTATTTCTTCAATTTGTAGATCCATTTTATTTAAATATTATCATCTTTCCCTGATTTGTTTCTCTAACTTGCAAATTTAATTCCATTGAGCTTGATAAGTGTTATTTAAAAGATCTTTGGTTCCTTCAAAGTTTTCTTTTTGCTTGGCTAGCTCATTTTGGGTTTGATTAAACTGGTTCAAAATATTACCTTTCTCACTCTTCAATCTATCTCTCTCTGCATCATTGAGCTCTTTTTTCCTCCATATTAGTCATCTCATTGTTCTCTTTATGTAGAGACTTATCTCTTTGTTCTCTTTATGTAGATACTTATTCTTTTCCTTCTCCAACTGATGCAGCTTTCTTGTTTTCTCAAATTCCTCAGCTTTCTTCAATTTCTTGGTAGTTTCCACATAGTCAAGATCAACTGCTTTAGTCACCTTGTTCATCATTTTCACTTCTTCTTTTGCCCTGCGTCTTGTAGTCTATATTTGCACCCTCCACTTGGTAATCTTTTGGCCTCATTAGACATTGAGGCTTTATAATTTGGGTTGGGAGAAAGGCCATCCTAAATGTGCTTAGACTACTGGTTTCAACAAGTAACCTGCTTTCGGCAAGTTCTATACTATTCAAGAAAGGTACAAATGATATGCTTGTTGGGTTTTGAGCTTGAATCCATTATTGGTGGTCTCTGATAAAGTCACTAGATTTCAAAGGTTTCATAGGACTTTGCTGGACTAACGGCATGGCGGATGAACGTGAAGGTAACTCATGGGTGGATGATTCAAGGGACTGAAGCAAAGCTTGAGGAGGGTCTGAGTGGCTAGTGATAGTAAAACCTGCAAATGTAGTAACAGGAGTACTAGGAGTATTTGCAAGGGTAGGGTGCAGCTGTTTTGCAGTAGTGTAAATAATCATGCTAGAGCTTGTATTTGCTTCACTTGTAAGACCGCATATCTGACCTTGTATTTGCTTCAGTGGTGCTAAAAGTGGAGATAGTATGGGAATGGGCAACGGAATACCTATAATAGTCCCGCTCAAGGATTGTGTTGCCTTGTCTTCTGATACATTGAAGTCGAGCTTTTTCTTTTTTAGCAAAGGCTCTGTTACTGGACTATCTTTCATATCCTCTTCTTCAGATTGAGGAGGTGTTGGTGACTGTTTAGGATCACATTGTTGAGTTGACTGAACAAGCCCCTTTAAGCAACTATCATGAGGTACAACTGGAATTTCGCTTGTTGCATCCTGCATTTCCTTAGTCAAAGGGTGAGGGATTGTTCCCAGTCCATGTATAACAGCACAGATATTAAGGTTGATAAGTTGTCAAATTCCTTGGCCTTGTGTGCCAAACCCATCATCAGTACATCCCCGTTGTTTCAGTATGGTTGCTCCCTTAGGAAATGTTTCTAACATTTCTGTATTCATCTCAGGCTTGTATTAAGAGAAGTCCAGGACTCGTTCTTCTTCATTATTGTCATTCTTTCCCTCATCAATAACTTCCCTAGGGTGTTCTTGGTTCTACATTTTAGAAAAGGTTTGGTCATCATCATGATGCTAAATTTCAGTTTGTGTGTCTCCTACTTCACACCTCATCTTGTATCAGTTCAGCTGTTTTTCTCTGGCCCATTTATATTTATCCACAATGTCTAATTCTTGTTGGAACTTTAGTTGGATTTGCATTGGATATTTTCTTTGGAAATAAACATGTCCAAGTTAGAGGTTTTTGGACCACCATCAATACTTAATATTTGATTCCTATCTTTTCCCTGTTCCCAGACTATCTCATCTATTTTAATAAGAGATTCTTTTCATGAGGATAGGTTGGACGGCTTTTCAAGTTCAGGCTTCTTCGCAAGAATGAAGGGAATAAACTTATATTCTACCATCTTAGAATTGAATGTCCCTTTTGGTCATATTTCCAATATGAGTCCACCCTGAATTAGTTGTTTCTAAGATATTAGCAGCAAAGGCTAAACTATTTATGTCAATTTTGAGCCCATCATGGAATTTAGGCAAAATTGAAAGATAGGCTTTCTTCTTTCCATAGAAGTTACTGGCATTTATTTCCGACATATGTTTGATGTACTCCATACAAAACATGCAGTGTGAGACATACTTGGGGAATACTTAGTGTTGTAGCCTACTTTCATAGCATTTGATTACTGTGTTATTTATAAATAGATATCAATTAGCTATGTGGGCTTTTTCGGGTGCCTTGATTAGGTCAATACAACATTAATGTAGTCTTGGTATCTCTTCAACCAAAATTAGTTCATAGATGGGAACTATAAATTTATCATAAAATATAGAGTAATTGGGTTCTGTTTCTACTCAAAGGTAGACACCATTCATGAACATTAACCATACTCCTAGCACCATTTCTTTCAAAGATGGGTAAGTCTTTAAAAAGATATCTGAATTCAAAGAGAAATATGTAACACATAATTGAGTAATACCTGAAGACACCGGTTCTTTAACAATTAGCTAGGTCACAACTTATGGTAGCAGCAATATACTGACAACAGTTGAAGAGGATCAATGCTTCAGGGTTTAGTTGAATAGGAGCAAACATCTCCAACATAGCCCCATTTAGCTGACCATCCTTGGGGAAACCGCATATGGTTATAATCATGGAGAAAGAATCTCTAGCCCAACCTTTCATGAATGTCATGCCATAGGTTGGTTTGGGGTTTATTTCTTTGCCTTCAATTCTATGTTCTTTGAGTATCACCAATCTTTCTTCCATGGTTTTGGCATTCCAAATCCTTGACAATTCTCGGAAATTGATGACTTCTCTTCCTCTGTATTCCACAGGTATTTGAAAAACTCTGGTAATTGTTTTCTCTGAAATATCTACTGTATCTGCTACTCCATTGGTCATTCTGATACATCCACTATCTTTGTCAAATTTCTCTGCCCATAAACTAACAATGGAGGAATCAATGTGAGTCTTAGGGACGAAGAACCATATTAGTCTTGATCTCTAGGCTTTGCCTCATTTATCTCCTTCCGTACTGTTGTATTGGTTCAGGGCCATGTACCTGAGGGTTATTGTGTCGGAATGCGACAGTTCAGCATCATGAACTCCCTTGTATTCGTCGAGGAATCTTCTTGATTCTATATATGAGCTTGTGTCCATTGCTAGCGATGCTCTTGGTATAGCCTCTTGAATTTTCTTCTTCTCGGGATTCATATGCAAATCTTGCTGAATGGATTTTCCTTAGTAGCCATGAGAGAATCCCAATGAGTAGTTCTTTCTTTTCAAGCTCGTCTTGTTGATTCCTGCAAAAGAGAATTTTGATTAGCTTAAAAAATGCTTTAGGGAGTCAACTCTGTTAGAGAATTCGGAATTTGCAAATGACTGTTCGATGAAAACTTGAAATTACAATAAATGGCGGTCGTATCTAGCTTAAAAGGAATGACAAGTGCTTCTAAGAATTAAATTCAAATGATGTGAGCTCGATTTTCTATTCAAAGCTTTAAATTCGTAACAAATTTGTTGTTCTTTGATTAAAGCTTGTCACCGTAATACACCGTTGATCTTTCGTTTGATAGGATGGTTATCACGTGAGCTCAGGCTTTTTAGGAGGTGTATAAAGCTTTTTGGGAAATATGAGCAAGCTAGCTTGTGAACTGTTTGATCTTAAGACATGTAGTTAGTTGTGGTGTTAGCTCGGGTGGTAAAGCTGGGAATGAGTCAATCATAGGTTTGACTCCAAAGGGACTCTTAAGATTTTATTAGGGATTTAAGCTTGTGATGAAAGCATGCTTAGTTATGCTTTAAGCTTGTTTCGTGAGTTTTCCTAAACTTGTGGGTCAAAAGTTGGTGTTGACTGTGAGATCACACAAAGCTTGGGGTAACAAAAGATAAGGGGATGAAGTGCTGACTACCCGCAAAGCTTGTTTTGGGGATGTTACGCTTGGTCTTGGTCAAATGCAAGTTTGACTCTGAATTAGCGTTTATTGGGCTATGAAACTTTAAGCTAATGATTGATTTTTTTTTTCCGATCTTAGCTTTGAAGATTTAGTTAATATATACTATATAAATGGGAACCCTTATATTTCCCTTTGTATTTTGATTTATTTTGTCGTCAAATTTATTTTGAAATGACATAATAAACTTGTACCAAAAATAAAAGGGGGGTGTTGTTTTAGGAAACAATACTGGTATTAATACCAGTCAAATTATGGACTGCTTACCACAACTAGACCAACCACAGTCACCACAGCTATCATAGACACCGCAAACACAACAAACCACGGAAGAAAGAGATGTGTTATTGTTGGGATTGAACGGAGTTTCTAAGATAACAATTGACTAGGATATATGGTGTTACCAAAAGCACTAAAGATGAAGGATCAGGTGTAAACATATTACCTGAAAATGTTTGGAAGAGATTATGGAAGCCACCACTGCTAAGGGCTGATTTTATATTTAATTGGCAAATCAGGAACAGATTGACCCGATGGGTATTCTTATTGATCATGAAATCATGATAACCAGAATAGTGCCAGATCCAGAATTAGTGAATATAAGAATGGAAAGTGCTCTTAAACACTATGATGCTATATCAGGATGACCGTGGTTGGAGCAGGCAAAGTCTATTCATGACTGGGAACATAAACAATTTTAGTAAAAATCTGAAAAGCTTGAGTAACAATGAACGCATTAAGCGATTAATTAATTGGTGAAGAACCACTCAGGTTTGAGTGGAGACTCAAAGAGAGAATCTGAACCTGGTGATAAGGGTGTGCTAAATTTAGATGAATGTTTGGAGGATAACAAATGCATGGATCGAAGTTTTGATACTTTGGCAAATGGGTGAGTTCAAAATGCTGAAATCAGCTTGCATAATAGAAAATTAGAAATAGAAAAACAGGAAAGAACTTTAAGAACTTGGTGAAAAATCAAGCCATTTGTATTTAATAGATATAGAAACAGAGGAGGATAAGGGTGTATACCAAAGTGAAGTCGTGGATTAAAATGACCATCCACTATATTTCAGTGAATATCAATTAGGGAATGTTGAAATAAATATGCAGCCTGCATATGAATTCACACAAGAAGCAAACATACAATATGCAGGGCGAGAAACTAGGCAAATCAATTTAGAAACTGAAGACAGCAAGAAAATGATAACAATGGGGACAGATTTGGAAATCGAATTGGCACTAGCCGTACTAAAAATATTTATAGAGTACCAAGAAGTATTTGCTTGGATTTACAAGGATTTATAAGGAGTGCCAAAAGAACTATTCCATCATATTAACTTGATACCTGGTGCAACACCTGTAAGAAAAAGACCATATAGAATGAATCCATGTTATGCATCCTGTGTACTTGAGAAAATTGAGAGAATGTTAGAAGCAGGTATAATTTTTAAAGTAGCAACAAGTGATTTGGTATCACCAGTTGTGATAGCCCCAAAGGAAAATACATATAGACTAAAGGTATGTGGTGATATTTGGAGTTTAAATATCATAAGAAAGAAAGATGCATTCCTTACATCATTTATTGATTCAATTTTAGAGGAAGTAGCAGGCAGTGAATTGTATTCCTTTTTTTACAACCAAATTAGTATAGCGGAGGAAGACAAGTTAAAATCGACAATTATGTTGGAGTGTGGAACATACACATAAAATAGGATGCCATTCGGGCTATGCAACGTACCGCCTACATTCCAAAGGACTTTTTTGTTTATATCTACAGAAATGTCCACTAAGGATTTTAAAACCTTTTTGGATGATTGGTGTATTCATTGGCAATGAGATGATCATTTGTGGGCATTAGCTCAATGTATGCGTTTGTGTTGGGAGGCAAGGCTATCTTTGAATCCTAGGAAATTTCAACTATTGGTTCCGTATGGTAAGTTGTTAGGACATGTAGTATGTAAAGTGGGAATGGAAATGGGTCCAAGCAAAATAAAAATAATCATTGATTTACCTGGCCCTAAGGATGTGGGACAAGAAAGTTCATTTCTAGGTCATGTTGGCTACTATAGAATATTTTTCAAAATTTTTATCGGGTTATCACACCCATTGGATTTATATTCTTGTGGAAAGAACTACCTTTTGAATGGGGTGAGAAACAGTAGGAAGCATACAAAAAACTAAAAACACTGTTTATTACTGTCCCCATTCTGTCACACCCAAATTGGGATAAATAGTTTCATATACATGTGGACGCTTCCAACTATGCTATTGGGTGCACATTAGCACAATAAGGACCAACCACTATATTTCACAAGCAAACTATTGTCAAAAGTAGAAAAAATAATACAACTACAGAGAGAGAGGGGCATTGGGAATGGTTTGCTCAGTCTAGAAATTGCATCACTATTTATTATCAAGCACATTCACTTTCTTTTGTAGACCATCTAGCGCTGTATATTGGATAGATAAGCCTGTAATTCATGTTATAATTTTGAGATAGCTACTGTTATTACAAGAATTGACATTTTCTGTGGTAGCAAGGAAAGGAAAGAGTCATGTAACAGCAGATCATTTATCAAGAATTAAGAATGGTAAACAAGCTGATGGAGTCGGTGATGACTACCCAAATTCTTGGTTACTTCATTAGCAGTGTTACCAAAATGTTGTGGTGATGTGGGAGAATATTTATCGACAGGGACATTCACAAAAGAGATGGCTCTAGCACAAAGAAGAAAGATCATTTTGAAATCTAGGCCATTTCAGCTAATGCAAGAATTGCTGTACTACATGGGTAAAGACACAAATACTGTGAAGATGTGTGTTGGAGGAAGATGTGGAGTCGATCCTTAGAGAAGCTCATGAAGGAGAAGCGTGACATTAGTGCCAAAGCAACAACAAGAAAAATACTCTTAGCAGGGTTATGGTGGCCAACACTACATAATAATTGTGGTGAGTGGGTCAAAACATGTGATACTTGTCAAAGAACTGGAAGACTAGTCAAGGCTAGTTTTCAACCACTAAACCTGACTTTACCATAGGAGTTATTTGAAAAATGGGGAATAGCTTTTGTTGTGCCATTCAAACACCCTTCATGAAAAGGAAGACGTTGATATTTATTGGTAGCTATGGAATATCTTATGAAATGGGTAGAAGCAAAGCTGTTACCAAATAATACATCTGTAAGTATAAGAAGATTCTTGTATGACCATGGGGTAACAAGATTTGGGTGTCCACTAAGTATGGTAAGTGATAGAGGTATGAACTTCATAAATGAGGTAATCAGCGAAATGATGGACATTCCAAGAGCAAATGGTCAAGCTGAAGCATCTAATAATTCCATAGCGGCAATAATTTATTAAACTTGTGGGATAGAAAAGTAAGACTGGGTCGAGAATGTTTCAACCGCAATATGGGCGTATAGAACCATATTCTAAAGTTTAAACAATACCGTGTTTTACACCATTTCAATTAATGTACAACAAAGCAGCTGTGGTACCAATGAAATTTGTAGTAGAAAGCTTGAGGGTGGTAGTGGAAAATTGATATGGAACAGAGGAAAGTTTAGAATAAAGGTTGGTTCAATTAGATAAATTAGAAGAAAAACAATTATGGGCACAATCGTCCATTGAAACAGAGCAGAAAAGATGCAAGTATTGGCATGTCAAACACATTAAAAAGATGGAATTTAAACCAGGGATGCCATCTCTAAGATATACAGGAAAATTGAACAAAAAAGGAGAGACACGGAAAATGCAGTGGGAAGGACCATACCAGATTGTCGAAGTTTTTGAGAATGGATCGAGCCAATTAGGAAAATTAGATGGAACTAAGCACCCCACCCTGATTAATGCTTCAAAACTTCCACAATATCATGCCATAAGAGATATTGGAGTTATCTTCATAGAGATTGAACCATTATAACAAAAGAATGAGCAGAAACGAACAGCGACCATTGTACAATTCATGAATGGCGATCGCCAAACAAGCACTTGAGTCTCGATTGTTGAACAGCTCCAAGACGTGGCACTAGATATCAACATACGACTGCAAAGATGTAGATTGATATGTGCTACGACAACCGAAAATTCAGTGATCGCCAAACAAAACAAAGATTAAGGAAAATCCTTGATTTAAATGGCGATCACTGATTATATAAGAATTTTGGTGATCGCCAATACTTGCAATAAGGACAGATCTGCCTATAAATAATCACCATGCAATATAAGATGTAAAGATCAAGGACAATAGTTAAAATCATAATATGATGAATATGGAAAAAGGTGATATTGATGACTGGCAATCGCTGAAAGAAGGGAGTGAGCGGAGACCCCTGAATATGCTAGTGAGCATGGCAAAAGCATTTAATGAGAATTTTTAAAATCAAAACAAACAGCAAATCAAGAAATAAAACCTAGTGAAAGCATTCAAATAAAAGAAAAAACTATGGAAGGTTATACACATACTGTTTTTTCCCGTTTTCAGAGAAAGAACAAATTACAAAGTATGGATTGTGATTCACAAGATTGCACAAAAATATAATTTATTTTTTAGGCTACTTAGAAATGTGTAAGGCCACAACATATAGAGGCAAGAAGCAAGTGCCGTCTAATACATGTTTACGACAAACTTCTTAGTATATAGCATTGCTAATATTGCAGAACTTTGAAATAGTAAATGCAAAAAGCAAACAAATAATGGAGATAAGTAAGAAATGGAAACGGCAAGATTACTATTTGCTAAGGCAGTTATTTAAAATAGATATGGTGCATTAATGCTTTGTGTCATTACAAACAACAAGAGTCTTGCAGTTGATAGATATTTGCATATTGCCCATTGATGTCATGCACATGAAAGTTCGGTCAAGGAGTATGATTCTGCAAAGCACACATTGGTGTTACATGGTGAAATGGTTACCCTCAACATGAAATCAGTGCATGAGATATTTGGGTTGCTTAAGGAAGGGTTACTATTGGTTACACAAATATTGGAAAAGGTGCAAGAAAAAAGTTTTCGAGAGGGAGTTGTCATGGGGAACTAGATAAAATAGTGACACAACATGGTGTAGATGTTGATGCAATTACTGATACATAAAGGGATATAGTGGAATTTGCCTTAGCAAGGTTATTTGAAACATAAAGGAATTATGAAATGCCCTTTTGATGTTTGAGATACATATGACAAAACGGAAACAATACAGCTGGACACGTTATATGGTTACAAGGATTCACACAGAATTGGTAAAAAGATGTAAACATAAAAAAATTAGTTAATTTCATTGTTCCTTGTGCATGGGTTATTATGGACCTACGTGCCAACTATCACATGCAAGCATAAACAATTCCATCAATGATGAGGGTTAGGGAAATGTCCCAACGATGACCAGAATTACTGTTGGCATATCGGACAAGAAGGAATAGGCAAGAAAGTGCCTATTAGAAAAGGAAGCCCGAGGGAGGATCAGATGCATCAGGACAGGTGGTGCCTTTGAAGCGACAAAAGAAGGTGAATGCAGGAAAAGCAATGCCATTGCCATCTGCAAACTTTGTTTTTTCTGCTCTAAAAACAAGTGAGGCAGCTACACCATCAGGGGGCAAAGGTAAGTAATTTAGCCTCTTGCCATACAATATGTTTAAAGAATTTAAACCCATTCCACTCCCAAAACACATATTGCATGCTTCATTGTCAGGAAAGTGCCTAAAGCCCCATGTTTAAATAAATTAAACCCATTCCACTTCCAAAACACACTTTGGACACTGGAGAAGATTACAAACGGTGAAATAGAGGTCGAGAGACCTTCAGAGGCTATGCAAGTAGCAGCAGTTGATAATGAAGAGAAAATAATCAACGGCTTTGAAGAGAGTTTTTCTCAGTTTCCACAAACTTTGTTGCAGGAAGCAGGATATGATGAGGATACAATAGGAGCGGTACCATGGACGTCTATGGATAATAAATTCACTTTGCATCAATTAGTAGATACTGTGACAAGCTTTGCTACGTGGTTGAAGTCTGCAGTTGATGAGGGACATTGATCAACAGGTAGATATAGAGGAGTTAACATTTTGTTTGGATCAAGCTGTTAAGATCAGAGGAGCAATCAAGAGATTCGGGTAAAACAAGTCTCTCTTATGACCCGGTTAGTTACAAAGAAAATTTAGGGCACCATGACTATTGTACCACCACCATCAGATAATGATACCATTAATGCTATGTATCAGCAGATATACTCTTTATTTGAAGAGGCCACACAATACCATTAATTGGATGTTGTGGTTAAAGTGACTCGAAGAAAAGAAAGCTGAGGAGGAGGCTGTGAATGTGAAAATTACGACTGAATTGGAATTGTCTAGTACTAAACAAAAACTCATGGAAGCTGAAAATATAAAGGTAGTAGCTGATAACACCATTGCACAGCAATAGGGGTTATTGCAAAACGCCCAAAGTTCTTATAAGACTCCTGTGAATATAATTGATGAAATGAAGATTTGAGTTGAAAATTTGATTAAATCATTAGCAGCATGTCAAAAGAGAATATGAAGCTACATGTGGAAATTGAAAACTCAAAGAATCCTCCACGAGCAATTTAATTTTGAAATGCATTCGGTGGAGATGATTCAAATGTTGCATTTTCAGGGAGTAACAGAAAGGGTTGGCTTGTTTTGTCGCAGGATTCTCATATCTCACAAGCAAGACAGGGATCAACTAAGGTACAAGAGGACACTGCAGATTCAGTTAAGCCTACAGATCCACGGGGCAGAATCTCAATCTGATCAACTGAATGAAGTATTTCTTATAGCCAAAGAGATCGAGATGGCAATTCAAGATCAAAATAAAGGGGAACAACCTTACGCTGCACAACCTGAAGTAAACAACGATCCCTCTTTACAGCAGGAAGGCTACAGACAGGAGTCTCTCTCTAATTTTAGTGGGGGACAATGTAGACAGCATAATGGGTAATTGGGTAAAATAGTATTACCAAGTACTCTGATTGGTCAAGCTCTCTTAAGAATTAATTAGTTATATATTTTTTTGATAACAAAAAGGTATCATCAAAAGTGTGACCTTTGATGATTAACTTTGACTCATATTTATGTTCATTTCTTTTTGGTATTGAAACCATAGTTACCAAATCCGGCTGGTTCTGCACAAATTCCAGCTGGATCCGAATTTTTTGGCCAGCCCAGATAAGTTCATATGGGTCAGCCCTGTTTTTTTTCCATTTTTTATTTTTTTATTTTGTTTAGGTTTTCTATGCAAAAAAAAGCTCAGTAACCATAAATATTATATAATATTAACATTTTATATTTCTTTATTAATGTTTTTCATTGTATTTTTCAGTTTTGCATATTTATAAAACTATGCTCACATATATATGTATATATCCCGGATCGGATTTTTCCGAACTTTTTCAAGAATTCCGGATTTCGTATTTTTTTGCCCTCACGAATGGATATGGATTTCCGAACTTGGTAGCTATGATTGAAACGTCATCAATTATAGCAATACATAGCTGTTATTTGCACATTGAGTATACTACTGTATTCTGCCATTTTTCTGCTGTTATAACTGTTTGTGTACTTTCCATATAAGCTTTGAAAGAACACTTTAGGACTCATGCATGTTTCCAGTGCCTATGAATAGTTTATACTTTATGCATTCTCTTTTGTCCTCTCATGATGTAATGACAACTTTATGTAAATTCTCGTAGGTAGTTCCTTTCTTGTATATGTTATTGAATGTTCTATTTGTTTATGCATTGCAGAATTGCATTTTTGGCATTGTTGCTGTTTTGCTCTATTTTAGCATTCTATTGGCAAACATGGGTCTAACTTCCATTTGCCCCCCTTTGGCACAAACGGGTCCTTTATATATGGAGTCACCATTACAATCAAGTACCAGGGACAAAACACTTGTTCCAAGTGACTGTCATGAGAAAAATGGGACGTGGAAAGTGTTAGATAGTGTGTGTTGGGGCCTTGACATCTTTCAACAGCGTGCACTAAAGTATTGTACTTGTTCTGTTACCTAGAAAAAGTGGGAAAAACAGCATAGGTCTAACCGTATAAACACTGTGAATGCCACTTGTTAAATTAGTAGGGGTGTATTTAGTCAGAAAGTCATAATATATAAAATTTAACCATGTGCTCATATGTAAGACATGGAATATGCCCAAGTCACATACTACCAAACGATATTTAGTCTTTTCGAAGGTAAAATGTACAAGCATCTGAAGAGGATAAAGACAAAGAAGGATTAGATGGTAGTTAGTAGTTGCTAATGGGTTGTGTAACTACCACCTGCGATGGAATTGTCTAAAGAACTCAAAAATAAATGAGAAAGGGAACTTCTTTCTTCAACCCTATTTTTCTGTGTTCAAATTATTATCCAAATAATTTTCTGAACTATTTTGGCAAATGAAATTGTTGTGTCTATCAATATGCTGGGGGTTTTTTGTAGGTCATATTTTGTTCAAAGAACGAGCATACCTGTAAGTGAAGATAATCATTGTTTGTGAATGTAAGTAATACATGTCTCCTCAAGCTTTTCTGTGCAATTTGATGGAATTAAATTATTTTCAATGGAATTAATATTTTGTTAGATGAGAGGAATGGAATTTTATGGAACTGCAAGACTTATGAGTTTCATTTTGAAATGTGGGTCATACATGTATATCTGGTTTTAATTTTAAATAATTTTGTGTCTTTGAGGGCCTTTCTTGAGTCTTCTGGTTGAGCTGCAGTCTTGGGAAAGAAAGGGTTTAATTATCTTTGCTTTGCAACTTCAGATCTCTCCATTATCCATTTTTTCACTCTGCCGAATGGAACCGTTGTTTCCTAGACATTTCTCAATCAATTGGTCTTGTTCTAGGGAGACAATAATTTTTTTGTAATTTACTCTGTTTTTTTAGGCATTCCATTGCCAACTTATATTGCTTGTGGTTACCGTTCCTTGAGTCCAACCTTATCCAATTTTGCCGAATATTTCTTTCACTTTCTGGTAAAAGTGAATAAATTACCCAAAAATATCACATCCTACGAGGGATTCACACCTCTCAAATATGAAGGGAAATTCCTTAGTCTTGGTTTCGTGTCAGTTCTGATTTTTCGGTTACATTCCATTAGGCAAGAGTTGGTATGTACAAAAGGGTTGCTGGCTGGTTGTTTGCTGAAAAACGGTTGCTCTGAATATTATGAAGCCAAGAATTCGGTTGAGACTAAGATTTAAGTCGAATCAAATTATTAATAAAATGTTGAAGATATTAGATAAAGTTTGGGTTTTCATTTTTTTTTTTACTTTTAGTTTTTACAATTTAATTTTTTTTGCCTTTTTACTGTATTTTAAATGGGATGGGTACCCTAATTAGGGTAAAGTAACTGGTGCTTTGGGCTGTATTCGGTATATCTAGGGTGCATTTTGTAACCACACCTGCCTACCTAGTATGGGTGTGTTTTGCACCCGCACCTCCATCTACTTACCTGGTACGGGTGTGTTTCAAACCCTCACTTGCATACCCGACACAAGTGCATCTCAAAACCCTCACTCCTGTCCTTGGTACATGTGTTTTGGAAGTGAGACAATTTTGGCTAGGTTGGTGCACCCAATCAACTTTGAATAAGATTGTGGGATTAGGGACAAAATGTTTCAAGCCAGCACTTGTGTACCCTATACGAGTGCGTTTCAAACCCTCACCCGCATACTTGGTACAATTACGTTTTGGATGCGAGTCAATTTTGGCTAGGTTGGTGCGCCCAAAGAACCTTGAATAAGACCATGGGATTAGGGGAAAATGTTTCAAACCAGCACTTGTGTAGCTGGTACGAGTGTTTATCAAACCCTCACCCACCTACTTGGTACAGGTGCATATTGGATGTGAGCCAATTTTGGCTAGGTTGGTGCACCCAAACAACCTTGAATAAAACCATGGGCCTAGGGACAAGATAGTCCATAACATAATCACAATATCAAGTTGTGTCTAACTACACAAACAAAGACTGTGGAAGATAGTTGACAAGCTTCCTCGATAATAGCTTGAATAGTAAAAGTATGGTCAAAATGTTTGAAGTATCTCTTGAAGCTTGCCTTCCCACTTGCTTTAAAATTAACACTTTTCAACTATATAAAAGTTCTAACTCCAACAAGGTGGCATAATGTTTGGCAAATGTATTCCTTTTGAACTATTCCTTGCTTTATAAATGAGACAGGTAAGTGTTGTGACTTTGGTGTTGGGGGGAGGTAACCTCGAGAAAATGACATCATTAAATAGCTATCATGCAGGGAAGACAAGTGAATCTACAACATATTTTAGGAGTTGAGCTTGACCCGTCACACTTTGCTGCTTTGTTGGTTCAAAGATTTTGAGTAGCTCTCTTGACCTCACATGTAGGAAATAAATGGATTGAGGGAGGAGGAGACGAGACGAGACGAGACTAATAGGATGGTCTGGAATATTGTAAAGAGAACCAGCATAGGAAAATCATGCTTGGGGCTTATTGGTATTGGGGTTTTCCTTGAAAGGAGGGTATGTGGAAAGGTTTATGGAGAGTAATGAATAAGGAGCTCATGTCACCTAGACGCAAGAAACTCATGTTTCTTCCATCGAAGGAGATGATAATAATCTCTCTATGTGGATGATATTGAAGGATGGTTGTGACTTGTGAGCTAGGACAAAACACAGCCTCCGATGCATGGATTGACACATGATTCAGGGGGCAAGTCATGTCATCTGGATGCAAGAAACTCATGTTTCTTCCATCAAAGGAGATGATAATAATCTATATGCGTGGAGGATATTGGAGGAGGGTTGTGAGCAAGGACAAAATACAGCCTCCGATGCATGGCTTTACACATGATTCGTAGGGCAAGAAGCATGTGGATGGGGTGAATTAATTTGGTGAATTGCATGGGGAAAAGAGTCGTGGGCTGTCTCCTAGAGGACATGAGATAAGAGCTCGTTATTGAGCTGACGTTAGAAAAATATAGTATTCAGTAATAAGCTGAGAAATGCGGTCTGTGTAATCAATGGCATATGAAGCTTCAAAATGGATTGTGGTGTGCTGAATATTGGAGGCCCCTAGGGGAGGAGTGGAGGACAAGGAGGCCCCAAGGCAAGTGAATATCAAACAACATGATCAAGAAGGGGGAGTTGATGGAAGATAATAAAATTCGAAATATTAGGAATCAAATATCTGCTGGCAAGAACATAATCCACCACACTTCCGCCCCCACTATGAGGGAAGCAAGTAATTCTGATTAAGTGAAGATTTGCTGTGCTATATGTCTTGCCCAGCTGGAGAAGATGTTTTGAGAATGACTTAAAAAAAACTGGAGGAGTTTCGTGACAATTCAATATTTCTTTAAAGAAAAGAGGTGTCACTCTTGGTTATGTTTTATGCACCCCACCTAGGGCTACTACACATTTTGTAATGGTGTGCAAGTAATCTGTATATATTTTTCTAGATTGCATTTGTTCCCATTTTCACTTATAGGAAAGGAAGGTGCATCCACATTTATTCTATTTATGTACCTTCATTCTCATATTGTTAATAAAATAGCAAATATTATCAGTGCCTTTTTGCGTCTTTTCTATTATTCTTTTTTGGTAATGAATATGTTTATGATTTTTCCGGATTTGTTGGCTGTTCACGACTTAGACCTTCCATTGCAGGTATGGAGGGGGACCAACCATAGCAAGAAAAGTTATTACATCAGGTTCTTCCCAAGAGGATTTAACAGTAGAGGTTTATCCTTTACGTCTTCAATTGATTGTGATTCCAAAAGGAAACCAAGTGACTGTTAAAATAAGCAAAAAGGTTTTTCCTTTTCCTCTATTTTATTGTTTGAGATCTTTCGTCACTGATGATTTTAGATACTGCTTTCTTAGCCTTGATAGACTTTTTAATTACAGTATGGCAGGCCAACCTGATAAGATTAATGTGTATATACATTTCAATAAACAAATCATTTATTGACTGAGTTTTCTGCTAAGTGAATGTTTTTAATTTGAATATTAATGCTATCATTATATTCTGATGATTACAGCAGTGCTGTAGCTAACATTACTGTTACTCTTTTCATTAAAATTTCCTTCCATGGACAACATCATATACTACTTAAGTACATATTGCACAGTATCTTTTGAAGTGAAAGTATCAAATGAATATGGTAAAAAGTTGTATTATGTTGGTAATTTAGGTCTTGTGGATGACTTGATTGACAAATTTTGGCATATAGTTGTTGGTCGTTTCTATTCTTCCTTTTGCATGGTCATTGATGATATATTGGTATGTGATGGTATTGTATGCAACAAAATATGTTAATGACTGTTTAATTTTTGCATATTTATTTATTTTAATTGCCATTCAAAATTTCTATCAGGATACTATAAGAGAGCTTTATAGGAGGGCATGTGAGATTTTCAACCTTGCTTCAGAGCAAGTAAGCATTTTTAAGTATGAATTTCCCTGTATCAGTTTGGATTAAGTTGTAAATCTCAATATGGCTTATAGTGCTTACATCAGTTTTTGTTTTATTCTAAAACAGGTTTACATTTGGGATTATTTTGGACAGACAAAACATGCTTTGATGAATGATCTGAATAAGACGCTTCAGGATTCTCAAATTCAGATGGACCAGGATGTGAGCTTTTATCGTGTAGTTTTTTTTAGCTAGATTGCTAATTTTTTTGGTTGTGCATACTTTAGTGGACCTATCATGGACCAAGTTCTCACTCCTGAGATTTTTTCTGAGGATAAGATTTCACAGAAAACCATTATAAAATAGCTGAAGAATGCTCAAGACACTTGATGTTATAGCCCAAGATATCATTTATGAAAATCAAATCATACTTGATCATGAAATGAATATAGCTTCCAAGAAGTCATTAAGAATAAGGAATGAACCAGGATTAAATAAAGCTTATAAGACAATTCATGACTGTTAATAAGGGCTTATATTGCATGATAGAATGCCACATTAACTGCTTATGGTGCTTTTATTACTAGGTCTCGACTCTTGACCTCTGTACAACACCATGGAATTATCCTACACCAACCTTCCATAGTTTCAATGTCACCTAGATGACCGAACAAGTTAACCTATACACATGTAACATAAAACAGCTGGCACATCAGGATTGCTTGATTGATTGGATGCCCCATACGTGAGATTTGTCTATATACCCCTCATTGAGTTCTATTTTACATTATTTGTGAATTTTATGAGCATAAGAGTAATTACTTGGGTAGTTTTAAGGATTTTAGGCGCTGAAGAAAAGGAGATCCATGCTCAATGAGGGTAGCACATAGTAGCGAAACTTGACACAGGACAGACTGATCTGTAATTAGGCTGTTTACACCAGTCTCTAACTTTTAACACAGATCTGAAACTTGTTATGACTAAAATCAAATAAATCACTGCTGTTCGTAAGTGCTTTGCTAATGAAATTAGCTTTTGACTTAGAATTCTAGTGCTTGCCATAGTGCGGGAAATGAAATTAACATGTATGATGAACGATTAAGCAAGGAAAAAAACAATAGACTGTCTTGGAGAAACCCACTTGGGGGCAAGGTTGGGGCTGTGTCTGATCCATAAACTAGGTGGATATTCCACACTAAACTTCACTAACACAGATCCTATACTCCTAGCTCAACAAATGATGGATTGATTATTGGTGTAGAGTACTTTCAATTCTAAAACAAAGATAAACAAGTGCTTGAAATGAAATCTACAACAAACTGAATATAAGAAAAAAGAATAAATTGAGACGAAACATAATATGAACAAAGAGATGACTTGGAGAAACTCGGTATGGGAAAAACTCAATTGGGTGAGGCAATTGCACTCCTCTTCCACTATGTAATTCAACAATTGTACAAGTTACTGCCAAACATGGCCTTCATGGACACAGTTTTCACTACTACATTATCCAAAGCTTGCACAAAAGACTCCTTTGCACTTCATAGACACTCCACAATGATCTAACACAACTAGAACAACCATTAAAAAACTAGGAAACAATGAGACAACATGAATAAGGACCCAAACTTGCAAACTACAATGTGAATTGCTTCAAGACTTCTCATTGACTTTTTTGATGTTCTCTGCTTTCATCAAAGGCTGTATTCATACCCTTCCACGTTGGAAGTTGACAAAGAATCCAAGTGAACCATCGCCAAGAAGTGGAAATGTTTTCAACCGTTCCCATTCCATGTTTTGGCGTGTGGCAAAATTGCCTCTTTATATGGATCGACAGTTTCAAAACCGTTGCTTGTAGACACTGTGGTTACGCAATCGTCGCGTGCAGACACTGGCGGTTATGCAATTGCCACCTGCAAATGACGACAATTTCATCACCATTGACAAAACTCTCAATTTCAAAGGTTGCAAGATGCTGACTTCATCAATACAAAAATGTCTGGACTATCCCAACATTGATTCTGCCATTAACTTAATTGAATAGTTCACTTTACATGAACACAATTGAAAAAACACCTTACATAGTGTTTTACATACATGAATTATATAACTGAGTGTAGTGGAAATGAACTATACAACATGTCTATTAAAATGGTTCCATATTTTGGATCATGCCTCTCCAATTTGAGGCTTTAAGTCCTTAAAAGCTTTAAGAACTTTGTAAGTGAGGGAATATCTTCACTATATTTTCTCTGGAATACCATATGGCCTTATCGGGTAGCTAGCCCTTTAACCCAACCAACCAGTGCTCTTGCACTCCTCTTCTTTTTATCCTCTCCCTCTTCTGTAGCACAACATTCTCCTTCAATTCCAGTTGACTATCAGAGTGAGGTCTTCAATTGAAGATAGCAACAACCCTTAATCTTCATTGTCTAACTTAGAAGGCCCAAAGAGATGTAAGTTCTCAACATTGACAACGGAATAAATCTTCATGTAAGGAAGCAATTTAAGTCTAAATGCATTCTTGCCCACTTGTTGCATAATTTTAAATGGACCATACCTAAGAGGGTTAAACATCTTAGCCTTACCTTGGAGTCTCTTTCTACTCATGTACAACCATAACATGTCTACAACAATGAAACTATGTTGAACCCTATGTTGATCGTGCCTTGCTTTGTACTTGGCTCGTGACTCCTTGAGCCTTCCTTACACTCGGAGGTGGATTTGTTAAATCTTCTCAATAACGTTTTAGCTTTCTGGACCTCTTGATCCACTTTTCCATTTCCTTCATATGGCTGTCTCAAAACAACATCAAATGCACATGGAGGTAAGTAACCAAAACAAGTTTCAAAATGAGTTTTGCTAGTAGAAGAATGCACTGCCTTGTTATAGGAATGCTGAATATACAACAAATTTTCATCCTGAGTGTTAGGATGCTTCCTATTGCACCCTCATAAGAGTTATACCAATGTTTTGTTCACAATTTTTGTTTGCCCATTGGTTTGTGGGTGAAAAGCAGTAGATTCTTTCAACATATCCATCTTCTCCTATAATGTGGCCCAAAATTTACCAACAAATTTTGAGTCTCGATCTGAAACAACAGAACTAAGCAAACCAAAATGAACTCACACATTAGTTAAAAAAAACTCAGTTGCATCACTACCTTTGAGGGTTTTCTTACAAGGAATAAGAATACACATCTTACTAAATTGGTTTACAACCATAAAGAGATAATCATGTCCATTCATTGACATAGGCAACCCACCTTCAAAATCCATGGAAATACTTTCCCATGGCTTAGAAGGAATTGGTAATGGCATATACAAACCCAAATTTTTGTTATTAGGTTTGCTTGTACTACATAACATACATCCCCTTACAAACTTAGCAACATAAAATTGCATATTAAGTCTATAAACATACCTCTGTAAATGTGCAATAGTCTTTGTAACACCAAAATGTACTGCAACTCTTGATGTATGTCCTTCCCTCATTAGCTGAACTCTTCCCTCCTTAGGCACACAAAGCTTACCCATCTTGTAGACAATCCATCTTGGAGGTAATAATTTCTATTGAGCTCAAATCTTGCACCTTGGGACCCTTTTGCTTCAAGAAATGGCTCCTCAAAATCTGCATCAAACTTATATCCTTCTACATAATACACACATGAAAGGCTCAATAAGAGTTATAGAGTCCAGGGATGAAAGCAAAGGAGGTCTAGATAACATATCAACTAGTTTTTTAGTCACATCTTTCTTATATTTGATAATTAAATGAAATTGTTGCAAAAATCTCATCCATCTATAGGGTCTAGCTTGCTGAAGTTTGTTTTGTGCTTGCAAATATTGGAGAAGTTGATGATCCTTGTGGACGATAGTTTCTTTGCCCATAAGATAGTGTTTCCATTTCTTGAGTGATTGCACAAGAGCATACAGTTCCTTATCGTATGTACAAAAATTCAAAATTGCACTATGAAATAACTTTGAATAGTAACATACACACTTACCTTCTTGTGGTAGGACAGCTCCCATAACATAATTACTAGCATTCGTTTCCACCTCAAAAGACAACTGTAGGTTAGGCAAAGCTAATACTGGAGCATGGCTAATCTTGTGTTTGAACATATTAAATGCATCTTATTGCTTCTTACCCCAAATAAAAGTCTTACCATTTGTTGTAATGGCATGCAAAAGTGCGGCTATGGGTGATAAATTTTTGATAAACTTCTTCAAGTACTGAATTGCATCAACAAAATTCTTTGTTTCGGTCACATTGGAAGGCTTCGGTAAATTCATGATGTCTTTATCTTTCCTGGATCAATCGTCTATTCCCATCTCCAACCACATGCTCCAAGCAAACAAGTGATTGTTGAACAAACTCACATTTATTCTCATTCAACACCAACTTGTTCTCTTTCAAAACTTGTTCTAAATGATTAACACGTTTATCAAAAGTTTTTGTTGAAAACGAGAATATCTTCCAAATATACAATGACAAAAGAATTAATAATGGCCTTATTACCTCATGAAGGTAGCCAATGGATTGCATAGCCCAAAAGGTAGGACCAACCATGCAGACAACCCTTGCCTTGTCTTGAATGCTATCTTCCAAATGTCTTCTTTCTTAATTTTCACTTGGTCATACTTGGATCTCGAATCGAACTTCGTAAAATACTTGGCTTGTTGAAGTTGATTTAGAAGATCATCAATCCATGGAAGAGTGCACCTATTCTTGATGGTTATATTGTTAAGTGCTCTATAATCAATACATATTCTCCAAGAACCATCTTACTTAGGCACTAAAACAATATGAGAACCACATGGATAAGTTCGAGGACAAATTACATTTTGATTAATTAAAAGATTGTAACTATTGTTTTATCTAACCTATACAACCTGAGATTTGGAAGCAGATTATCTGGTAGCAAATGAATTTTGTGCTCAATAAGCCTCATTGGTGGCAACCCTGTGGGCTCATGAAAGACTTCCTTGAACTGCTGCACCAACTCTTCCATACGTTTCTGCTTTGTCAGTAAACATGCTACAAGAAGTTTTATGTGTAGCCACTTCTTTATCTTGAATTTCTCTCAAAATAAGTAAAACAAACTTCCTACTTGCATTAATGAGTTTTTTAGCTTGAGAGACACTTATCAAAGGGATTTTAAAATCACCTTTGTAGGCTGAAATGATATAGCTCTTGCCATCCTTTACGAAATGGTATTGATTGGCCCTCCTCCTGAAGATAGCATACATCACACACTTTAAGAGGTACAATATCCACTATAACTTCACCTTTATTTTATTTGATTTTACATTGCTTGGTCACCTTGATGTCTACACCTTTATTCGCCCAACCCAAGCACATGGGTTTGGATGATTGTAAGTCTCTATCTTCAATTTGTCTACTAACTCCTTGCTCAATAAATTTGTTTGTGAACAAGTAACAAAAAGAGCATCCACTTTTATTTTCTTCATGTGAATTTTAATAAGGAAAAGCTTAGAAAGATGACTCTTTTAAGTACTACTACCCAAGCATACCTCTCTATTGATAGAGATTCAACACAAAAGCTCATCCACATCAGAGTTGCAACAAATGTCTTCATCTTTGAGAGAGGGCATAGCCTTCTTCTTCTTGTTCTTGAACGGATGCAATTCTGGATGTAGTTGCCAACAATTTTACTTGGAATGAGTATCAACATCACAATGCCCACAATGCCTTTCAGTGTCCTTAGAAACGGAAGTAGCATTACGCTTACCTTTATCTTTACTTTTATGCTTAAAACCTTCTTGTTTCTTTGGAGTGCTTTGAGAAGTAAATGGAGCTTTCTTCTTGTCTATCTCTAAGTAGTGAGATTGAGAACAAGCCTCATCTACATCTCTAGGCTTGACTAAGATGACACATTTCTTCAAATGGCTATGGAGTCCACCAACATACTTCATCAAGTTGTCATGGTCTGCTATATCGTTGTCCATTTGGATAACCTTTTTGCAGAACTCACTTGTGTACTACATGCTTTGGCCTTGCTTTTGCTTAAAATATTGCCAATACATGGACCTCTTTTCCTCATAACAAATAGGATAAAGTCGTTTTTTGATTAACATTTTAAAATCATCCCACTTAGTAATAGGAAGAAGCTTCTTAACAACCAAGGTATGAACATAACTCTCAAACCAAGTTAAAACATGATTGGTTAATTTTAACCTTGCAAAAGAAATTTGTTGGCTCTCATTAATTTGATGCAAATTGAAATATACTTGTAGTTGGGCTAACCAATGGTTTGGCCTCTCTGCATTCACATCTCCATCATATCGCTAAATCTTTATATTTGCCTCAGCCTTGAATGGAGGTGTAGCTTGGTTGGCACGGCCCTGTTCTTCCACCTTTTCATGCTTGGGAGCGTCCTTATTTGCTTTCAGTGCCTCCATAGAAACACCAAGCTTCTCCATGATAATCCTCATGATGGACTCCAACCGATCAAGCCTACTCATAAAAAGAGAAATGCTAGCCACTCCTTCAAGTTTGTGAAATCGCTCTTTTGTTGTATGGGCATCGTCTTCATCAGAATTGGCCATTCTTCTAATATTTTGCTTTCACTTTCTTGTGCAAATGTCTTTTTCAAAGGGAACTAGGATATCTTGATCACTAGCACCAATTGCTCTAGTGACAGGTATATACTGCAATGTAGTCACAAACACAAAACCATACAAAAGAACGAAAACTATTACTAAACTCAGCGTTAATACCACTCTGATCTGTAAACTAAGTGGATATTCCACACCAAGCTTCACCAACACGGATCCTATACTTTCAGCTCAACAAATGATTGATTGATTACTGTTCTAAAGTACTTTCAATACTAAAACAATGATAAAGAAATGCTGGAAATGAAGTGTACAGCAAATTGAATATAAGAAAGAAGCATAAATTGAGGCAAAGCATAAGATGAACACGAGATGACTTGGAGAAACTTAGTTTGGGAAAAAAATCTAGTGGGTGAGGCAATTGCACTCCCCTTCCATTATATAATTCAACAATTGTACAAGTAACTGCCAAACATGGTGTTCATGGACAGATTTTTCTCTACTACACTATCCAAAGCTTGCACACAAGATTGCTTTGCACTTCTCAGACACTCCACAATGATCCAACACAACTGGAGCAACCATTAAACAACTAGGAAACAATTAGACAACATGAACAAGGATCCAAACTTGCAAACTACAATGTGAATCCAGCTTCAATACTTCTCATTGACTTCTTTGATTTCTTTTGCCTTCCACAAAGGTTGTGTTTATGCCCTTCCACCTTGGGCCTTGCTAAAGAATCCAAACAAACCATCGGCAAGAAGTGGTAACGTTTGCATTTCCATTCCTGTGTTTTGGCCGGTGGCAGTTGTGTAGCCGCCACTTTATGTACATTGGTAGTTTCGAAATCACCAAGGTGGTTACGCAATCGACGTGTACAAACACCGGCTATTATGTGACCGTTACTTGCAAATACTGGTGGTTACGCAACCATCACTTGCAAATACCAGCGGTTTCATCATCCTTGACAAGACCCTTTGTTTTAAACGCTGCAAGTTGCTGACTTCATCAATACAAGAATGTCTGGACCATCTCGACACTGATTCTACAACTGCAACTTAATTGAAGAGTTCACTTTACATGAACAAACTTGAATAAGTCTTTTACATAGTGTTTTAGATACATGAATTACATAATCGAGTCTAGTGGAAATGAACTAGATGACATGTCTAGTAAATTGGTTCCATATTTTGGATCAATGCCTCCTTTACGATCACTAGATTGGCAAGATTACAAGCCAAGCTTAACAATGAGGCATCCAAAGACTGCTGTGGAACATCAGCAACAGCTCTACAATGATATCCACACTTGATCTGCACCATATCAATCCTTAAAAAGCAATGCAGCACTTCCTATGCTCAACTGCAAATGCACTCTCCCAGTACGACAGTATGGAAAAGAGCAACCACACAGAATGGAAGTGGAGGTGGTCCAGTCTGTTGAATGTGCATTGTTGACAATGTCTGATTTTGGTACATGCCGACTTCCAAATCTACCTATTGTAGCTAAATCTGTGAAACAGGGGCTGCTGCAGCTTGCCTTATCTGTTCTAAGGACCCTTTGATCTGTAGTGTGCACATTCGGAAGCTGCCAAACCTTTGATTTCAGCAGCCTTCAAGGCTGTCACATTCACTGTTAGCAGCTGTTGATTGTGCCTGAATGTTTTCATTTCTCAATTTTGGGAGTGCTAATGGGTTTCTAAGGGTCCGGACTATCTTAAGGAGCACCAACTTGGTCTATTTCTATTTTTTTGTAAAACTGTTTACTTCCCCTTTACTTATAGTTCTCACTTGTCTCTTTTCATGGTTGGCGACTCTTGTATGGTGTGAGTGTGTTCTGGTCTTGTTAATGTCAAACTGAAATGCAACTGATCATGTCAGACCACAGACTCAGCAAGGCAAAGAGTTGTGCTCATCTCTGTTCTAAAACTCGTGAGTAACCGGTGATAAACTGTGAGTAATGTGCATTTTTTGCCTGGCCGAGTAATTGGTGAACTTCTCGCGAGCCGAGTAGCAGACTTGGACTTGCGAGTTATGGTGAATAATCACTCACAGTTACTCACCATTATTTGCGAATCTGAGTGTGTGATTCGGCTGCTGACTGCTTGTAACTTCATGCGGAAAAAAACGTCATTTTTTGCATACAGTCACAATTTTATGCTGTTTTTGCTCTACTAAGGCAGTTTTTGTCATTTGCCAGATGATATTATGGTTCATTGATGACTATAGTCTATGAGCATTGTACTCTTTTTTTTTGGGTCTAAAACTGAGCATTGCACTCTTTTTTGGTTGCAAACTAATAGAAACTATACTTATACGTTCTCTACATTCATTTCTATTGTCATTTAACAAATCAACAATGTTTTACATGTTATTTAAGTTTATTTTATGAATTTATATTTTTTTAAAATAGTGATAAAGTTGCTAAGTAATTGCTGAGTCCCGAGTCCAAGTCAAAATTTTGGGCTGCCAAGTACAAGTTTTTGAACCATGATGCTCATCATTCAGCAGGACGTTATTTGTACCCTTCTCCCGCTCTATTATGTATTCATGAACTGAATCAGCTGGAAGGCCCTCAGAAAGTTCACAAAATACCACTTGGCTGGATATATGCTGGTTTTCAGATACCAGTCGAAGTATTCAATCCAGTTAAGGTGTGTTTAGTGATTATGTAACTTGGAATGCTGTGTTCGGCCCAAATATTCAATCCATTTAAGGTGTGTTTAGTGATTATGTAACTTGGAATGTGCTGTTTGAATTGCTTATGCATCTTATGAGCTGCCATGATAGAGCATTTATGATCTAGGAGGATCTGGGATTCTGATTGTGGTGCGCCAACCCTTGGCCTTGCCAAATCCTTGCCAAATGATGTGCGCTAACCATCACGGGCTTTGTCACATCCTCAGCTACACATGGACAGAACCACATAACTTAACTTGCATTAGTGCTTGACGCTGGGTTCTGACAGTCCCAGCAGAGACTTGGACATTCTTTCCATGTTCTTGCCAGAAACCGATAGAAGACAAACAATTGCTTATCTTGTAACCATCCAGCCTTGTCTTTATCTCTCTCTCTCCTGTATAAATTTGTGATACAGTTATTCAATATGTTGATGTCTCTTGTTTTGGTTGTCACATATCTGATATCTTGGATCTTGTACAGAACTTGCAGATTCATGAATTGATAGATCTATCATCACATTTCTCATATGATGTTCTGTAGTTTTCTTAACAAGTGTCCATGTTTGTTCTATGTGCTGGCACGCTGATTATTGCTCACAAGTAGCAATATAAAATGCTTTTGCTAACACTTTGAAACTGATATTTTAGTGTGTTGTCCCCTGGATCAACCTTGGGCTCCAAATCAACATAGGTGGCTGGAAAGTTTCTTTACCATCTTGCACTAATTTCGAATACAACTCCTTCAATGCTATGCAGATTTCACCAAGCCCATATAGCCACTATATGTCCAATATGACATCAGCACTGCCCAAGGATAATCTATATAAATCACAATCAGTGTTTACTGATTAAGACAGGTTAAAACCCTTTGCATAGAAGTGATAAGTCATATTAGTGGTATCTAGTACCTGCAATGTGGAATTTGAATGAAGGGCATGCACAAACAGGTAATCCAGCTGTGGGGACAAGTGTCAAATCAATAAACGTATTTGTGCTACCTGAATCAATCAACACTTTGAATCATGGGGTGTGAAGATATAACTCTAATGGCATCCAAGGATGTAGTGGTCTAGTTGGTCGACTTTTCTCATGGTAGCTCCTCTAGAGGTGACATGGTAGCTCCCGTTCATCATCACTGCCCATAACCATACACCTAAGCCCGGTATCCTACTTTTCCTTGCATGAGAAACATAAGCCCTGCTTCTTTAATTGTCCCTAGCTTATTTATTAGATATGAGCCAGCATTATGCGGCCTCCATGTGTTGTGCTTACTTAACCAACATTTATTTGACCTTGTGCCGGTCAGGTGGTGTGCAACAATTAAATGGACACTTGAAACTTACCATAGTGGCATATTACTTAGGCTCGAAGACCTAAGCACTCACTCAAGGCCAACAAGAAATCATCAAGAACTCTATTGATATAGAGAGAAGTAAAGCAAAAGCAAGCACAAAATTAAACGTACAAACCTTGGCGGCTAATTTATACAACACACCCATTTACCAAAGCATTCACTATATTCTTTCACAATATTTTCATATGATGTACATCACCCGTGTACATGTTTTCTTTTACAACAACACTTAAAGTCATATAACACTACAACAATTTACAAATATTACAATGCCTTAAAACACTGAATGCTCTGTCAAACCCTAAGCTAATTCTCCATTGTACTTCACCTGTAAAACGTCCAATTTCTCCCAAACTAGATTGATGAATTTGCATTCCAAACTTCCTTTTTTAAATGAGAGGCCAAGGTCCCTATTTATAGGTTTCCTTGGACCCCTTGCTAGCACAATCCTTTGCCAACTGGCTTGCCAACTGTTTGGTTTGCAAGTTGTCTACGCATATTTCTAGAATATGCTCATGGTTTGTCAACTGTAAGCGCATGTTCTTGGAATATCTTTCTACCTAGGGTTGATCTTGGCGCATCTACAAGATCCTTTCTTTAGTGCTTGACATTGTAAGATCCTTGTCTTTGTCAGATCATAAGATATGTTTCTTTCCAGCTTGACATTTCATCAATAGTGCAGTTCTTCATCCGTGTGTATCGCATGTCATCCATTAGATGTGTTGTCCTTCTTACGCACCTTTTATTATGTGTTATGCTTTAATATGCTCCTTCCATACTTAGTATGTTTTGGTTTGCCTTCAAAACTTATCCAAAACTGAGGGTCAACATTTCCTCCTACTTCATTGGTTGTTTGTTCTTAGACAACTTCCTTCTTCTCCGTCGTGGGTGTGCTTGGAGGTACCTTAGGGACGGCTTGCTTCACCTTCTTTTCAAACTTATCCCATGCGACCATTACCGAGAGAATGGTTTGTTGAACCTCTTGCACATTGCTCTTGATTTTTTACAAGTTTTGTAATATCTTCATCATTCTCTGTGTAGACTTTCCCAAATCTATTTACGTCTGTATGGAACTTCCCTGCAATGTTGCACATGCTATACTTCTTCAAGATAGCTATTTCATACAAATAATTTATTTGATCCTTCACCGAGGATTGCTACATCTTTATAGTTGCTTTGTACGTCTTCCTCGCATCCATTTTATTTTTCTTCTCCATTGGGTTTGCCTCGTGCATCATAAGAATGTTTAACTCTTCTATCTTATCAATTTGCTTCTTAAACCATGCATAAAAAAAATATGACGTTTCCCAAGCATTTCAAACATATGTGCAGTGGTTGTTGCTCTCCTCTGTGCTTCTTCAAGCACTCCTTTCAAATGTTTGGCCTGGTCCTCCCATTCCTTTCTGGCTGCATCGTACATTTCCTTATGCATCTTTTGCTCCTCTTCGAGCATGTGCTTCTTTTCAGTTTCTTCCTCTTCTATCTTATTCAAGTTCTCCTACAACTACACAACATCACGGCCTTCGGTAGCCCCTGTGATTGGAATTTCACTTACTAGGGTCTTACTTCTTCCATGGTCGCGGTCATATCTCCAATTTTCCCCACGATGCACACCAATTCTGCTTTTCCCTTCTTTACTTTCCTAGACGCCCCTGTGAGTCTCTTCTCAAGGCCCTTGACCGTCTTTTCCATATCCAAACTGCGCTGCTTCAAATCAACAACCAATTATAGTATCCTAAAACATGATTGTTTGATATTCATCTTGCGTAGGTCGAAAGTAATACTTTGCAATCCATCCTCAAGTTCTCCTTCCACATTTGTACCCTCTTCTGACATTTGGAATGTGGGTCTGCCACATGTGCATCCAACAACCCATGGAGTTTTTTTGCACTTCATTGCCCTCCTTACCTTGGGTCAACTTTCCTTCAGAGTAAGCCTTCAACTTCCTCCACATTGAATGGAGCCAACCTCTCTTCTTGGGGTATGTCTCCGGCCTGTTATTGTGATGTGTTTCCTTTTATGTGCATCTCTTCTTCCGTTATCTCGGTTTCTTCCGAAGTAGTTGCCAACTACTTTATCACCAAATGTTCTCTCTTATGCTACTGCTGCTTTTCGTTTTCTCCTCCCCTTGTTCTCTTGTGAGAGATTTGCATGGTATTTGGTGGTGTTTTCTCTTACCTGCTTGCTTTTGCTTCAGATTTATGTGTGGTATCCGTTATCTTCTTTGCTTTTCCCTTGTTTTGCTTTTCTTGCTCACCTTGGTCCTACGCAACATCCTTCTTTAGTTTCCATGTTGGTGGCTCGTCAATCCATGCAAGTTTAACATATAAGGGTTTTAACGTGTGCGTGATCTATACTTTCACTTCGTTCAGTTAACATTCCTGCACAGAATCAAGATTCAGGGTATCCGTATCTGAATCTTCATCTATATTCGCCATATTTTTTGGCTATGCTGAAATATTTCCTATAGTTGATCCTTTCCTTGTCAACCTTGTACACAACAACAATTGTCTGCAGGAACCCTTGTATCCTTGCCAATGCTCTCTCCATGTAGTGCGCGGACACTACATATGGCTACTTCATCCATGAGCTCCATTTGTTGTCTTGCTTCTTGATCTTTACAAGCATGAAATGTTTGATCATGCAAAATTGTGCATACCCTTTGTATGTCTCTACCACCCTCTTATGCAACTTGGATTTTGTGCCAAATGTTAGATACACATTGTTATACCACTCGGTTATTTTTGACTTATAGGTGTTGTTAATTTTGTTAGCACATTGATGTCCTGCACACTTTTGTGCACGTGACCTCACATCCTTAAACGCTTAAAAAGTTTGGCCTGCTAAAATCCCTACTTCCTCCAGCAACATCAAGACCAAGTATATTCCCCATCCAAATACACTTTCCTCCGAGTTTGCTTCATTTTCGGTCCAATTTACCACCTCCACTATGAATTTTGCAAAGTTGTATTTCACACCATTCTTTGTGATTTGGTTGCCAAATACACAATTGGCTTGGACACATCATCCTATTGCATGGCCAACGTTAACTTTGCAATGATCGAATGTGCGAATAATCAGGTTATTGGTGCTATGATGTTATTGAGCTTCATTGTGTAGACTTACCTTTGCAAGTGTAACTCTTGTAACTTATGCAATTTTATTCATCTCTTGGAACGCAACAGGGATATCCTCCCCTTCATTTTCAGCCTATGATTTGACTAATTCGCATGGGTGAAATCTTCATACTTTTGCCGCCGAAGTAGAATTTGTCTTCATGTGTTTTGGCCATTAGCCATTTAGTCGATTCGTTTGGCTTTTCCCCAAGGATGGTAAGTTAAACAACTCCAGGATACCACTTCCTTCTAGGTGTTTTCCAGTGGTCACTTAGGCATTCTCTCCATGAGGTAGTTTCAATTCCTCTACCTCTTTCGCTAGGTTCTTTCTCTTGTGATTTAAGTCCTCAATCACACATTTTGCAATTTTTGACCCCAAATCTTCTCCTTCAACAACCCTATCTACAACCTTCATGAGGGGTGGGTCAAAAACCTTAATCCTCGATGCCTCTTTACCATTGGGCATTTTTCTTGACTCCTTGGTCGGTGTGTGTGGTGGTGTTCTTCCGACTCCATCTCACTATCGGACCCTGATTTGGAATTTGACATTGGCTCTTCTTTTTCCTCCTCTGCTACTCAAGGTGTCATGATTTGTAGATTTATTCTTCGCCATTACTGCTAAACCCTAGTTCTCTATAGCTTCCTTAGAACAACAATCTTTTTGCACACAATCCCTTTTCTCATATTAGTGTAGAAATCCTTTGCGTTTGCACTCAATCCCTTATGCGCGCTTCTTCAAAGGCACTGAGCTTTCTCGCAATATCCAAGACGTTTGCAATTAACTTGCATGGATGCTATAGTTTTCTTTTCCACACCAAAACACTTAAGCTCTTTTCTCAATTCGCACAATAAGCAAATGATTTTCAAAAGGCTATCTTCCTCCCTTTACAGCGTTTAGGTGCATTAATTCTGCTACCTACCCATAAATCAATTGCTTTATTACTTCTCCAACAATAAAAAATATAATAATTTGAAAATCCAACCATTTCGTGCCTTTGTTCCATGTGACTTCACGTCTTTGGAATATTCCTATTCTTGTATGCGCACAATCTTTGCACATATTCCATCTCAACCCCTTTCTTTGTGTGCACCATCTGGTTCTGCACTTTTATTTTTCCCTTGCACATGTTTCCTCCATGCACTGCTATATACTTGCACACCATGTATCATGTGCTCGATGTCGTGCCTTTGAGCACAATTCTTTATCAACTCCTTACCAAAGAAACTTGACACACACACATCCCTCTCCCTCCAACCATTATGCACCAAGTCCTCATGCACACCATTTGACTTGTTGACTGCTCAGCTCGTGCCCTTCTTTTTGCTTTTTGCAGAGCCATGTTCACACTTATCTACAAAGCTTCATTGTGCATGATTACCCCTTCCGAAGATACTTAAACATCTAGCATAAGGATCTCGAAAGATCCCTCGCTCGACTCACCCTGGTGTATTTATAGGATAACCCACACTTATTACACACACATGATACAAATAAGTTACTAAAAATAAACTACAAAAAACAAGAAATTTTTTTGTGGAACATTTTCACTAGACTAGTGGCCTTTACATCTGCCTTTAGTGCGGTTATATTTGATTCTTTTGCTCTTCTGGAGGGTCCACCCATTGTGCTTAATCCTATATCATCTTCTTGTGATATGCGCAATGGCCTAGGAACATGCGGTTTTTTTGCTTCATGTGCAGTGATTTGAAAATCACCCAGTTGTCCACGTCTATTATCCTTGTAATAGCCTTCTTCCCTGAGACTGCTTCTTTTCTCTTCAACCTTCTCTAGTAGTCTAGATTTCCCTGTTTCAGAGGAATGTTGCTCTCCCTTCCCCACTTTATCTGTGAGGAAAATGTCCTCAGTGTTATCAGGGTACAAGCTAGAAGATTGCTTGGACTTTTCGCAGAAGATTATGGCAAAGGACATGGTGGCAAGACAACGTGGTGCACATAAAAGAGGTGGTGACCAAATGCAACAAGGTGCGCAAAGCCAAAAACCTTAGGGGTCAAGGATATGGTTGGAAAGATCATAGTAGATGAGATGGAGGCAGAGGTGGAAATAGGTTTGAAGAAATTTGCTTCAAATATTGTAATGTCTCCGAATGGGACAAATCAACAAAATAGGGGTTTTTCAACAAACCCTTACGTAAAATTGAATTTTTTGATTTCAAAACCAGCAAACCCTAGTTGTAGAAAAATATTCCAAATACTATGCAATGTTGTAATTAAATACCTTGAGCCCTAGCAATCAATAGCTTCTTCAATCCTTGAAATTGTATGGCTGCAAATGAAGGTTTCAACCTCCCAATCCTAGAGTCACCCTTAGATGTTTTACTTGAAAAATCAATGCCTTTCACCTTACACAAATTTGCTCAAACCCTTGTGAATTATTGGCAAAATTATATAAAACGTGACAGCAACAATTCGTTCATAAATTAGGGCACCAAACATATTATTCACTTTCCCAATGAAGTCGCCTTTGTAGAAAAATTTACAGCAAAAATAATATATAAATTTATGCCATCAATGGCCTCCGAAGGTCTACCAAATATTGCGAAAATTATCAGAAAAATATATGAATATTATTCAGAAATATATTTGTCACAAATGGCTCAATTTATCCACTTCAAGATTTATTATTGGCCAAAAACAACTGAAACTTCATAAATTCATATCTCCTAAAATATTTGGAGTTACAGTGCCCATGATAGCTCAAAATGACAATAAAAATGACAACTATCAAACAAAACAAAAAACATAATTTTCCCACCACGGGAAGTCCAACAAAAGCTGTCCCAAAATTTTCAAAACCCTAGTTCACTGCAATTTCCCCTAAAAAATCTTAGGCACTGCCCTAGGAATAACTATTACCTTGAAGATGATACTCAATTGCTCCACAAACCAATGAAGAACAATGCAACCCCTAACTGGAGGATGCCTTAGTCCAAGGGTTTTCGTCCTTGTTCCAACATCTATTGAAGGGTTTTCGTCCTTACAATAGATCAACCAAGCGTTACATGCTCAAGCTCCAAATCAATTATCAAAATATATTACAATGCCCATGATAGCTCAAAATGACCATAAAAATGACAGCTATCAAGTAAAACAAAAAATGAAATTTTCCCACTACGAGAAGTCCATCAAAAGCTGTCATAAAATTCTCAAAACCCTAGTTCACTGCAATTTTTCCCAAAAAATTCTAGGCGCTGCCCTATGAATAATTATTACTTTGAAGATGATGCTCAATTGGTCCACAAACCAATGAAGAACAATGCAACCCCTGACTGGAGGATGCCCTAGTTAGTCCAAGGGTTTTCGTCCTTGTATCAACATCTATTGAATGGTTTTCATCCTTACAATAGATCAACCAAGCATTACATGCCAATTATTAAAATATAACATGCTCTTCAAATGATCTCCTCACTTGCTTTTATAATCATTCCCCAAAAGGGGCGTCCAACTTGGAGGGAAGTTTTTTTTCAAATATTAAAAAGAGCAATCCTTATAACTCCCACGTAAGTGCTTGGGCACCCATGATCTTTAAAAGAACACAACTGAAGTGAACATTAGAACATAATGTACCTTTTTTCTAATTGCTTTTAAAAAGGTCCCCGATGTTCTCTTTTCTTTCTTTTCCCTTAGCCCATGGGAACAATTTAAAGGCTAAGGGTCTTCATGTGTGGTTAGATCAAAAAAGGGTATATGACAGTCCTCCTCGCCCAAAATTGCTTGTCCTCAAGCAATTGCAATATTCAAAGAGGTGTCCCAACATATCTTATTATGCAATGTCTACTTGTAAATGTTTTTCAAGGAAGGAAAACCTCAATCCAAAACCTCCCCTTGCTGTACTTGTAATTTGAGGGCTGCCCCCAAGTGTCATAAGTGCCATAACAATCTTTTATAGGCCTTTCATGCCCCATATGCAACTGCCATGCATGTACCTGTTGTTGCTAAGAAGCCACAAGCCTGTAACACCTTCCCAAATAGCCTTCCAACCACATTTCTCAAACAACTTGTTGCCCCAAAAATATGTTGCCCAATGCATCTCAAAACAGCTGTCAATATGCCTCATCTCATGCCCCAAACTCTTCGACATGGTCCTCTCATGAGCTGGAATTTTTCATGGTGAAGCCACAGACACTTGTTCCTTCATTCAAGAAGAAATTACCTCATCAACAGGAACGAATATGCGAATATGTGGGCTGTGATTGTGATGTACAACCAGGCGATTGCTCCAAAATGTCAACTTATTCATTACCAAGTTGACCTCCAATGAGGCCTTCATATCCATATTCTTCAAGGAAGCCATTGTGAACTCAAATATTATGCTAAAAGGGCTAGGGCTGTAGAAATGAATCAAACTGAAATGTATGACAAGGCTGCCCCTTATGAAAGTTCCCTTTTGAAAGTGCGTTAGGGTGGGTGTGCTCCCATGGTATGCATTCCAAAACTTGTTAGGGTCTCTTATATTCCATGCCAAACTTTCCCCAAACCAAAATTGTAGCCTCCTCACTTGCAAAGAGAAAACAAACTTGAACCATTTGGAGAGCCTACCTTGTAAGGGAATGTCATGGGTATGTAAGTAATCATGCATGGATCTCCTTATGTGTGTCATGTATTCTTCCACTTGCTGCCCTTCGCCAACATCTTCAAGTATGAATGCATCACAAAATAAGTCCAACCAACATTCAAATTCATCCATAAAAGAGTGTTGTACCTTACGCTTGCTTTCCCAACCTTTGCTATGCAAGAAGTGCCCCAAATCATGAGCATTTCCAGAACTTGTTAAGGGTTGTAACCAGTCAAAAAATCAGTTTTCTTATCCTTGTGAAGCTGCTGTGTTTGCATCCATAACTCAGAATTTTCTGAGTGACAAAATTCAGAACTGGTGTGTGTATTTCCACTACTTATTCTGGTCTGTAGCATGCTTAAAAAATCAAGGTTTATGATCTCAATAGGCGGTGGTGTTTGTCTTACCAACTCAGAAATTTTTGAGTAAAGAAAATTAGGCTTTGCATATGCATTTTCAGAATTTATCCTTGGCTGTAGCATGCCAAAAATTTCATAATTTTCTAAGTTTTCAACTAGCTGAGTTTGCATACCTCTTCCTATCTTTCCACCACCATCAATTTCAGAATTTATCGAGCTCTTCAAACATGCAGTTGGATGGTTTTTACCATGCCGAATTGGCTGCCCATGCATGGAAATCACAACATTCATTGCATTCTTTATAGCCATTGCAATTGATTTCTCTAGTGACCCTACACATGGAACAAACATATTAGTAAAATCATTAATGTTTAGCAACACTTTTCCAATTATTCCATCATGCCTTATGAGCATGATATGGACTCCCTCTTGGTGCCTTGATCTTTTCTTAGCATAGTTGTAGTATGCCTTTTGTCTTTCCCACTTCCTCTTAGTGGTTGAAAATCCACTAATACATACTTGGACCACTCTCATGATGTTGAGGTGTGAGAAACACACCTTTTTAGAGCCCATACTCACCATGGTGACAATAAACCTCAAGGAGAACAAACTGAAAATACTAAAAACAACAGTTGCTATGATCTTGCGACCACGATAACCCTTGTTTATTCTGTTCTTTATGTTGTCTCAAATTGTATTCTTTGTCTCACCACATGACATGATAACAATATTACTCTTGTAGAGCTCCCCTGGATCTCATATCCATGATGGATACTTGTCATGCTCATTTATTGACTTTACTTGGAAGAATTCTCTTCCCCATTGAGTGCCATTCACCTCAACCTTAGCGATAGCACAAGGTTTGCAACCAAGATAACGAAAGAACCAAGTTTGAGGAGAAATCAATGAGCACTTACTAAGATGACAACTCAATTGCTTACCCATACACAAATTTGACTTTCCTTCCTCCAACTGCAAAATGAAATCTTCTTTCTTTTTATTTGGTATTATTCCTTCAAAGGACCCCATTGCCTTGTCCAATCTTGTTTGGATTTGTGCTTTCTTTCCAAGTGTTAATTGTTTCTTCTAAGCTTCCTCTTCAAATCTGAAATTAGGCAAAGAAAATGGTCTATGATAAGAAACAATGCACAAAATTTCTCTCATGACATAGCTTTCTATTATGGTTTCCTTATCCATATCCAAGCTTTCTTCTTGATCTTTTGGCTGCTCATGAAGTTGTTGAATAACTCTTTGCTTTGCTTTTGGAAGTTCTGATTTTTTTGCTATTTTCACTTTAGTGCTTACCATTTGCAATGTAATGTCCCCGAATGGGACGAATTAAGGCAAAAGGGGTTTTCCCTCAAATCCTTAAATTTGAAATGAAAATGAGCGAGCTCTAAATTGAGAATTAAATTCTCTAAACCTTTATTTAATTCTAGAAACCCTAGGCACAAAAAAAAAAGGGTTTTATGATGAATATCTGCGAATAAAATGCCTCGAAATAATCTGAAAATATGTAGAAAGATTTTATAATTGAATCCACATGAATAAATACCTTTTTCTCCCTTTTTCTGAACCTTTAACACCACAAATAAATGAAGGAAAAATCTGATTTACTATCCAATTTTACACTGTTGTTTGGAATAAAAATAATCTTCAAACCCTTGCCAAAAATCGCTGCCAACATCTGAAAAATATAATAAAATTCTAGCGACTTGTTTTAGCATAAAAATTGCAAATTAGCCCTCGTAGGTCAATCGCCCCACTTCCAAGATGCGTGGAAAAATAGCAAAAAAATATAGGAAGTATTTTTGCCTTCCCCAAGTGAGAAAATCTTCAAAAACGTGTTAGAAAAATTAATAATAATTTTGCAAATTATTAATTAATTTTTCTTCTTCAAAATCTTTCATAAATCACCCAAAACTCTACAATAATAATAAAAAAAATATTAAATAAATTCAGTGAATTATTTTGTGAATATTTTGACTAATTGGAGCCTTCAAGCCCTAGCGTCAATCTTCCTAAGTGGTTCGCTTCACTTGCAAAATTAATATAATAAATTAACGTCAAAATGCAAGTAGAATATCATCAAACTCTTAAGAACAAACATTCAAACCCTCCAAGGTAGTTCGCCCCATTCGTTAGAACATAAACAAGCTTTCCTTTTGCAAGGTGGTGTCAAAAGACACCTTTTAAGATTGGTCAATCACCAAAACAGAGAACCTCTATTGGGCATGCATCCCAATAGTCTTCTTCAAATATGAAGAAACAATAATACCAAATTCAGCATATCTTCCATTGTAGCTTTCGTCATGTATTTATAACTTTTTTGGGAAGATAAAACACTTTTTCTTATCTTCACTTTAGCTCCTATGTCAATATCTCTTTTTTGAATAATATATTAATTATTGGCCTTAATTAAAAATAGTAATTAAAATTACTTTAAGGCAAATAAATTAATATTTAATTCACTTAAGCACTTTAGTGATAAAAACTACTTTTAAAATATTTTATTAATTAATTAATAATTGCTTTATGATAAAAATCATTATTTCGACAATTAATAAATAACCAATAAAATAACATTCCCCAAAAAGGGCTCCTTTAGTTTATGGGGAGATAGACTAAAGGTCTTCAATACTTGTCTTTTCATGAGGGAAAAATGAGGACATTACAGTCCTCCCCTCTCAAAATTGCTTGCCCTCAAGCAACCCATAATAAGGCTTCCTGAATAAGGCATCTGCAATCACATTATTTTTGCTTTTTATATATTCAATATCAAAATCATAAGATTGTACCTTGCTTACCCATTTTTGTTGCTTATTATTTAGTTCTTTTTGATTGAGAAAAAATCTCAAACTATTGTGATCTGATTTTTCAATGAATTTGTCACAAACCAAATATTGCCTGAATTTACTCAAAGCATGCAAAACCGCCAACATCTCTTTGTCATAAATGGAATAAGCTTTTTTTGAATCCTTGAGTTTTCTACTCTTGAAAGCAATGGGATGTTTATTTTGCATTAGGACAACCCCTATTCCTTTACCTGAAACATCACACTCAACCACAAAAGAATTAGAAAAATTTGGAATAGCAAGAATTGGACAAGAATACATTATTTTTTTGAGATTTTCAAATGCTAGTTGGGTTGTTTTAGACCATTGGAAAGCCCCTTTCTTAGACAAATCAGTCAATGGGGCAGCAAGTTGTGAGAATCTTTTTACAAACTCCCTGTAATAACTGCAAAGTCCACAAAATCCTCTTAACTGTGTAAGTTTAGAGGGAATGGGCCAATCCATGATGGCTGCAATTTTTTGTTGGTCCACTTGCACACCTTGTGCATTGATGACATGCCCCAAATAAAGAATTTCTGTCAATCCAAACTCACATTGAATTTTTTAGCAAAAGAGTGCTGTTTTAATGTGCTCAAAACCAAATCCAAGTGTTTTAAATGTTCCTCCAAGGTTTTGCTATGTACAAGAATGTCATCAAAGAAAACTAGCACAAACTTCTTCAGATATTTGCCAAACATATTATTCATACATGATTGAAAAGTAGTTAAAGCATTAGTTATCCAAAAGGCATAACCAAAAACTCAAAATGCCCAAAATGACACCTGAAAGCGGTTTTATGAACATCTTTTTCCCTTACCTTGATTTGGTGATGACCAAATTTCAAATCAATTTTGGAGAAATAAGTGACACCATGCAACACATCTATTAGTTCATCAATCCTAGGCATTGGGTACCTATTCTTGGTCTTCTTATTTAATAACCTGTAATTAATGAACATTCTTATTATGCCATCTTATTTTTTCACTAGAACAATTGAAGATGCAAAAGGACTTGAGCTAGGCCTTATGTGTCCCATATCAAGCAATTCTTTGATTGTTTTTTCAATTTCCTCTTTGAATGCTCTTGGGTGGTAATAAGGAGTAATAATAACTGGTTTTGCACCTATTTCCAGCTCAATATTGTTCTCAAACCCTCTATCTGGTGGCAAACCATAAGGTAAATCATCAAAGACATGGATATGCTTGTCTAAAATAGCTTGAAGCTTACCATGAGGGGGCTGCATTTTTTTATTTTTTGAATTTACTGTGATAAGGCAGCTTGCTGACCAAGCAATTTGATCCCTTCTAAAATCCCTCTCCATCCTCTTCATGGACACCTTTTGTGGCGCTCCATTGGCTAGACCTTTGAGAACCACTTCCTTGCCCTCTTTGAAGAATTCAACTCCATGGTTTTGTAATTTTGAGTGAAGTCTCCTAAGGAATGCAACCTGTAATGTCCCCTACTAGCCTCCGTGCAGTGCATGTGACTTTTAGCCTATTCTAGGGTCCCTGTAGGCTAAACGGTTCCAGTAAGGTGACTCGGTTCCAGTCGTTATGTTGGGATATTTAAATATTTGCTCTCTTCGTAAAAATAAATTAAAATAAAGTTACTTTATATTTTTAAGTTAAGGGGGAGGAGACTTTTAAAAAAAGTACCATGGCGCCTAAGTGATTAACTTTAAGTTGTTTTAAGAAGCAATTAAAGAGTATTTGATGGCCAAATAAGGGGTGGGTGCCCAAGGCTAAAGTTGGGTTTAAAAAAAGAAAAACAAGAAATTAAAATCAAATGCTAAGGAAAAGGGCATGGGGGTTAGAGGGGTTTTAGGGTTTCCTCATTGCTGGTTGCCCTAATTTGATGTTGAGTCTTTAAAAGCTCATTTGGAGGCCTCATTTCATTATGTTGATTTGTTTTGCATATGGAGGTACTGCTGGAATTCTTCCAGGGGTCTGAGAACAAGTGTTAAGGACGAAAACCCTTGGCATTGAGAGCTGGTTTTGGTAGTGTAAGCCCTGCCCTAGCTGGTGGAAGCGTGGTTCCATCCAGAGATCACATTTTGAGCTCATTATTGCAGATCCAGTCATGTTAAATGATAAGTTCTGAGTATTTTTGATGTGGACTGAACCTGGGTTTATTTATATCTCATTTCCAGTTGTATTCCCCAATGTGGGTATTGGCTCTTTGGATTTCCCTTGTCTAGGTGCCCTAAATTGAGTACTCTTTTACCATTACCAAGTGAAGGCTGATTTATTTGGGCAGATCGCCTCCTTTGGTGTTTGGCGCCTAGTTTTGGAATTTTGTGCTCAGTTGCGCCTGCTATTGGATAAGCGTCTTGCGTGATGGATAGGGGCTGCCAAGTGGTTCTTGGATGTTGAAGATCGTTGGGCTTGGGGGGAGCGGGGCAAGTTACCTCGGTGAAAAGGGATGGTCTTCAGGTGTCCTCATTCGCTGCGGACGAGTTTCATAATCAGGTCTGCAAGTAATTCGCATAAGACTGAAATTTGTATTGGAAAGTGACTGTAATTTTCTGTTATCAATTATGAGCAATAAATTCTTCAAAGATCTTTATTACACGCAATTTATGAGTTAGATTATGCATGTATGTTATCTATCATTTGGCATATGAATAAACCATGAAAGGCACATGAGAGTTTCCAGCAAGGTAATCACAGAAAACTCGTAACAGCAAACATTAAACTTTAAAAAAAAAATCAGGGCACATCACTACAGTGGTATCAGAGCGCATCTGATCTTGCCATCCAGTGGGTAAACCAAATTCATGAGCATTAGTGATAGGGAAAGGAGATATCAAGAGAGGATTAGGAAGGAGGAAGGCTTTTGGGAGCATTGGGCATCATCGAGTGAATCATCTAAATCAGAGACTTATTTTGCTGAGTCATCTAAATCAGAGACTTATTCAGTTGAGTTATCTAGATCAGAAAACCATTTTGTAGAGACATCTAGTTTTGGAGATATGGGTGATAGGGGAGAAGATGGTGAGAGAAATGAGGCACCCCTTGATAGAATGATGCTATTGTTAGATGCTTTGGTGAGGGGACAAGGGAGAGCAGCTCAACAAGCACTTGAAACAAATCAACAAATAGCATAGTTGATACAGAGAATGGATCAAATGGGACAGGGTAATGGAGTAGGGCAACAAAGAGCAGGTAACCCGCAGAATGGGGGAGCTATGGCCAGACCCCTTATGCCAGTTTTTCCACCTAGAGTGGATGCGCCAGCAAACCCTGAGCTCGCTTTGGTGGAACAACATGACCAATTTAGACAGGATTGGCTTGATGCAGGGCTTGGGTTTCAGCAGGGCATTTCTCTTAGGGAGTATATTGATCTAAGAATGAGGCATACAAACACCAGAGGAAACATGGATCAACATAATGACTTGCGTAGGAAGGTTGGGAAGCTTACTCTCCCATAAAGGATGGTTTTGGAAAAGTGGCAGCAAGAGCGTGGGTCCAGAAATTAGACACCTATTTCACATTAAACCCCATGCTAGAATTGGAGTCTATTCAATATGCCTCCATACATCTAGATGGAATAGCACACGAATGGTGGTACAATGGAATGGTGACAATGGGACATGCTCAAATAACTGCTTATGTTGAGTTCACGTAGAGATTGATCAAAAGGTTTGATAAGGACCCGGAATTGCATTTTAACGAGCTAGCACAATTAAAACAATGGGGTACAGTTGATTTTTACATTGCAGATTTTCAGAAGTTATCGGTGTTAGTGACGGATGTTTCGGAAAGAAGATTCATATTGCTGTTTATAGATGGCCTATCCGATCCTCTTAGGGGTTGGATTAAAGCTTTCAACCCACCTACTCTTCAGGTAGCCATAAAGAAAGCCAGGGACATGGAAACATCAGCCTTTAAGAGCAAATTTCAGACTAAGGGCTTGCTGCACAAGAAATAAAAAGACAAGAAATTCATCACAAAGGAGCATGAGCAGCCTAAAAAACAATACACTAAGATAAATAGTGAGACCTTGAATGAGCTTAGAAGGAAGGGTTTGTGTTTTACTTGCAAGGACCCTTATACTCCAGGGCACAAATGTTCGGCTAAGGCTAAAGCACTCCTCATTGAGTAACAAGCTGATGAAGAAGTTGTATCAGAAAAATCAGACCAGCCAGTTGTGTTTGATGAAAGTGAAGATGATAAAGGATTGGAAGAGAGGGAGGACAAAGATGGGAAGTTAGCTCAACTTTATAGTTTCCAGAAAAATGAGTCTCTTCGCATTCGGGGAGTACTCCAAGGGCAGCGTATGATGACTTTGATAGATACAGGTGTTACTCATAATTTTGTTGATGAGGGCTTGGTTGCACGTAGGGGTCTTCAAACACAAGAGGTGAGTGGTTTCTGAATTATGGTAGCTGATGGGTTTACTATTCATTGCACCAAAATGGTTACTCGCATAGTCACAAGGTTTGGAAATCCGGAAAGGTTCGGAAGGGGGAAAAAATGCGAAATCCGGAATTTTTGAAAAGGTTCGAAAAAAAGCCGAAAAAAATCCAGTTTAATATATATATATATATATATATATATATATATATATATATATGTACGTATGTATGTGTGTGTTTGTGTATATATATATATATATATATATATGTACGTATGTATGTATGTGTGTGTTTGTGTATATATATATATATATATATATATATATATATGTACGTATGTATGTATGTGTGTGTTTGTGTATATATATGCATGTATATGTATAAATGCAAAATATTTAAGTTTACTAAAGAATGAACATAAATTTGACACTTGCAAAATTGAGAAATGCATGAGTTTCAAACTTGAATTACATTAAAAAATAGCAAAATATCCATAGTCCATAGTTTAGAGCCTAAGCTCAAAATTGATATAAAACTTAAAAGTTTCAAACATTTGCAACATTAAACCCTGCTTCAAAATCAAAACTAGCACTAGCACTATCAGTAAATCCTCTATCAAGGTCATCAACACTATCGATATTTTCCTCAACTCCTTCAAAGGATGGTTCTCCAAGATGAATATCTTCATCTTCTTTTGTAAGATTGTGCTCTAGCAATCTTAAATTGATGTGCACAAACCCAAGATCCGAGAGCTTTTTGGCTCCTAGTCGGTTTCTCTTGTTAGTATGGATCAAATCATGCGTGCTCCAATTTCTTTCGCATGCAGAAGAATTGCAACATTCGCTGTGGACATGCACGGCAAGTTTTTGTAACTTTGGAGTAGAAGAATCATTTGTCTGCCACCATAAATGGGGCTCCATACTACCAATGTCTTCTTGTGCTTCCTTGAGGGAAAACATGTCTTTTTGGTTCTTGAATGTAGTAAGTTGCCTTCTCACGTTAGACTTTTTATTTTTATTTTGAACCAACCTGTTTATTGTTGCCAATACACCATTTTTTATCTCTTCATCTGAATCATGATCCACCTCTATCAATTTAGGATTTAAATAGCAACCTGCATCATGTATAGGTCGTTGTAATATGTTCCATCGGATGTCCACAATGTGTCAAATACGCTGAACTTCATCACCTTCATGTGGCAGTGCTTTTTTAATTTGTTCTTTTGCTTGCTCCATGCCTTCATACACAAAGCCGATACAAGGTTTAATGTCATCAGCCTATCTCAACAAGTGGACAAGTGGCTCAAATACTTTAAGGGTCTTTTTAGCGCCCTCCCAAAATAAACTACCCAAAATAATTCTCTCAATGTCCTTTGCAGTGCTTTCCTTAGAAAGCTTAGATTGTACCCATTCTTCACTAAGCACAACTCTTTTCAATGCTGTCATCTCTTTCACCTCCCTTTGCAAAGTGATAAAATTAGAAGCAAACCTTGTTTCAACGGGAGAAAGAAGTTCCCGCTTTGCATATGAGCGATACAAGCTCAAGGTCAAGCGATGATTAAATATAAACTTGGAAATTTGTTTCCCTTCTTTGACAACAGTATTTACCCACTCCAACTTTGCAAGATTTTCAAGCAAAAGATCCAAAACGTGAGTTGCACATGGAGTCCAAAATAAATGAGGAACCTTGTCCATAATAAGTTTCCTTGCTGCTTTACAATTCACTGCATTATTTGTAATAACTTGGACAACATATTCTTCTCCAATGTCTAAAATAGTGGATTCAATGCATTTGAAAATAAAATATGCAGTCTTCACATCATTGTTTGTATCAATTGATTTGATAAACATAGACCTTTTAGGACATTGAGTCAATATATTGAAGAGCCTTCTCTTTGTGTCGGATCATCCGTCACTTATTATAGTGCACATTGATTTTCTCCAAAGCTTTTTCATTTTATCTAGTTCACGAAATATTGATGTCACTTCATCTTCTAGCAAAACAGTTCTTAGGCTTTCAGAGGATGGCATTGTGTAACATTTCCCAAAATTGGTGATCCCCTCTACCATTGCTTTCGTATGTGGATTTCGAATAACATTGAAGGGGATGACATTTGCATTAAACAATTGGGCCACCAATATGTTTACCTCATGTTTTCCCTGTGGCTTCCACATGGCTTTCAAAGAACGTTGTGATTGGTACATTTGATGTTCACTTTGACTAGCTTCGGTAAATGTTGGGGAATGCATTGAGGTAGAAAATGAACCAAACTGTGTCAGACTGCATTGAACTTTAGCCCTCTTTGAAGATTCAGACGTTGATGCAATTGTCTTCAATTCATATTTGCTTCGGATTTGACTGAAAAATTGTGCATATATGGATTTATCTGCTTAGTCATTGGGAAAATCTTCACATCTGGACCTCCAAAATAATGGTTCCGAACCCTGTTAGAGTAACTGTGATATTGGAATCACAAAGAATGCATTTCATATTTTTGGGGTTCGCATTTCGCTGAATAATATATTTTTTCTCAAGCGGAGTACTTGCCATGATGATAGGTTGCCCTGCAAAAGTTTTTAAAAATAATTAACACATTTAAAAATTGTAAAAAGATATTTTTTAATTTAACTAAATGACGTAGTCGTATAAACTATATAAAATACAATTATAGAAGTATAAAAATAGTAAAATTTTAAAACAAAACATAATACTATTAAATTTAATTTTAAATGTATGATAGAAAGTATAAATAAAATAAAATAAAATGTAAATTACATAAATTTTCTATATGATAAATGAAAATAAAATAATTAAAAATAAAATGACCTATATAATATAAATAAAATAAAAATGACCTATATAATAAAATTTAAATTTAAAAAAATAAAAAAAATATTATAATTACAATTTATAAAATATACATGTAAATATTATATAATTAATTTTAAATTTTAAAAAATATAATATAAAATAAAATGACTTATATGATATAAATAAAATAAAATATGAGTATGACTTATATAATAAAATTTAAATTTGAAAAAAAAAATCTATTATAATTATAATTTATAAAAGATAAATATAAATATTATATAATAAAATATAAATTTAAAAAAATATAAAAAAGTAAAAATATTTATTATAATTATAATTTATAAAAGATAAATGTAAATAACTAAATACTATATAATAAAATTTAGATTTTAAAAATATAAAAAAAATATATATATTTATTATAATTATAATTTATAAATTATAAACCTAAATAATAAATATAATTTAAGTTTATTATAAAGATACATAATAAAATTTAAAAATAAAAAAATTAATATTAATATCATAAAAACATAAATCATATTTGTATTAAAGAAATATAATAAAATTTAAATTTAAAAAAAAAAAAAAAAAAAAAAAAAAATTAAAAATTAATATTATAAAATAAAAATACTATTTACATTTATATTTTATAAAATATAAATAAAAAATATTAATACAAAATAAAAAATATTAAATATAAAAATAATGTTATTATATAATAAAATTTAGATTTTAAAAAATATAAAAAAATAAATATATTTATTATAATTATAATTTATAAAATATAAACATAAATAATAAATATAATCTAAATTTATTATAAAGATATATAATAAAATTTAAAAACAAAAAAAATAAAAAATTTAATATTAATATTATAAAATATAAATCATATTTGTATTAAAGAAATATAATAAAATTTAAATTTAAAAAAAAATTAAAAAATATTTAAAATTAATATTATAAAATAAAAATATTATTAACAATTATATTTTATAAATTATAAATAAAAAATATTAATACAAAATAAATAATATTATTATATAATAAAATTCAGATTTTAAAAAAATATAAAAAACTAAATATATTTATTATAATTATAATTTATAAAATACAAACCTAAATAATAAGTATAATTTAAATTTATTATAAAGATATATAATAAAATTTGAAAATAAAAAAAATAAAAAACTTAATATTAATATTAATATTATACAATATAAATCCTATTTGTATTAAATAAATATAATAAAATTTAAATTTAAAAAATAAAAATAAAAATAAAATTTAAACTTAATATTATAAAATAAAAATACTATTTACATTTCTATTTTATAAATTATAAGTAAAAAATATTAATACAAAAATAAATATTAAATAATATATTTGTTATTTACGTAATAATAAAAAAAATAAAAAAATGAAATAAATAATTTAAAATCTATTAATAAAAAATAAAAAAAATAATAAAAAATATTAAATAAATAAAATCATTAACATAAACCTAAAGGCTTAAGATAAATCCTAAAAAGGCAAAAGTCGGGAACCTACTCCACGCTCCCCGGTCGCGACTGGTTCGATTCTGCGTCCTCCCTCGCTCGCCAAACGTCTCACAATGCTCCCTCACTCGCTAGACGTCTCACAGTCAGTTGGAGTTCATCGGAGCTCGCCAAATGCTAAGCAATGAAAATGATATTTCCTGTCGCGTTCAATCTTCCTATCGTGTTCAATCTTCTCGGCGCTCACTTCTTTCAATCAACGCTCAACGAAATCTCTTGGTGTGTTTCAAACAATCAACTCGCACCGTTTAAATAACTTCTGTCGCACTTTTTAGGGTTCACATGGGAGACAATGGCGCTTTTTAGGGTTCGTTGCTGCTTTTTTCTAGGGTTCCGTGAAAATGTTTTTAAAGTTTTTATTTTTTAATGATAAAAAGGCCCCGAATCTAGGGGATTAATCTGAACGACTGCAAAAATGCAAATCGTTCCAGATTTGGTCGAGATTCGGCTGAACCTTGTGACAATGGTTAGTTGGTTGAGCATACAGTTTGGAAATTATGAGATTAAGGAGGATTTCTATGTGGTGAACATTGGAGACACTGATGCAGTTATGGGTATTCAGTGGCTACGCTCTTTGGGAGAGTTCACACTAAATTTTCAGACCATGGAGCTGAAATTTAAATCTGAAGATAAGAATGTGGTCTTGAGGGGTATGTCTAATGGAGGGCCACGTATAGTGTCTCTCAAGCGAATGGAAAAACCTTTTAGGCATGACCAGGTAAAGTGGGCAACAAAGTGTATCATTATGCCTACAGTCACTGAAGAGGTCAAGATGACATACCCACCTGATGTACAGGAGCTTCTTACTAAAAGAAGCAAGGTGTTTGGTAGTATTCCTTTAGGTAGGCCTCTTGATAGAGGCATTGAGCATGTGATAGAGCTTGAGGAGGGAGCCAAGCTGGTGATTTTTACTCCTTATCGTCATCCTAAGAGGGTCAAGGATGAGATAGAGAAGACTATACAGGAGTTGCTTGAGATGGGACACATTCGGCCTAGCAAGAGCCCATTTGCTTATTCAGTTATTTTAGTGAAGATGGGACTATGCGCATGTGTATGGACTACAGGGCATTGAACAAAAAGACCATCAAGAACAGGTTTCCAATTCCACACATTGATGAGCTTATAGATGAGTTGCATGTAGCAGTTTATTTCTCCAAGATTGATTTGAGATCGGGTTATCATCAGAGTAGAATGAGGGAGGATGTGGAGAAGACTGCTTTTAGATGTCACTTTAGGCACTTTGAGTTTCTTGTCATGCCTTTTGGCTTGACAAATGCACAAGCCACCTTCCAATCATGTATGAACAGGGTGTTTAGCAAGCATCTGCGTAAGTATGTTCTCATTTTTTTTGATGACATCCTTATCTACAGTAGGTCATGGGAGGAACACTTAAAACACTTGGATGAGGTACTTAGTATACTTGAGAATGAATCATTCTTTGCTAAGGAATCTAAGTGTGAGTTTGTGATGACCGAGCTGCTATACTTGGGTCATATCATTAGTGCTAATGGTGTGCGTGTAGATCCTGAGAAGATTAAGGCAATACTTGATTGGCCACCACCCACAAACATGACACGACTTAAGGGTTTTTTTGGGTTGTGTGGGTTTTATAGGAGGTTTGTTAAGGGGTTTTCACAGGTTGCAGCCCCACTTACAGATTTGACCAAGAAAGGGGCATTCTCTTGGTCCGAATCAACATAGAAGGCGTTTGATTAGTTTAAGGGTTTGATGAATTCATGTCCAGTGTTAGCTATTCCAGATTTTTCTAAACCTTTTGAGCTTGAGTGTGATGCATCAGGTGAAGGTATAGGCGCTGTCCTCATGCAGAACAAGCATCCCATTGCTTTTGAGAGTAGAAAATTAAGGGGTGGTGCGAAAAATTATTCCATCTATGCTTAAGGAGATATTAGCCATCATGCATGCGTTGGCTAAGTACAGACAATATCTCATTGAGGGCAGATTTATAGTAAAAACTGATCATAACAGCTTGAAATACTTTCTAAATTAGGACTTGAGTGAAAGACAGCAAAAATGGGTGAGCAAACTTCAAGCCTTCGATTTTGACATTGAATATGTCAAGGAAAAACGTAATGTAGTCGCTGATGCACTCTCTAGGAGACCACATTTGTGCATTTTTTCTGAGATTGCAGTGGTGGAAGGAGAATATTCAAGCGGATTATGCCAAGAACAGCGTTACAAACAGCATTATTGATGGTACTTTGGGTGATGAAAAGTATAATGTGAGAGATGGATTAATCTACTACAAGAAACAAATACTTTTGGTACCGGAAACTGAGATGAAAAAGCAAATTTTAAAAACATTTCATGACACCCCCATGGCTGGTCATCCGGGGTTCTATAAGACATATAGGCAGATTCGTGAGAGATTCTCATGGAAGGGCATGAAAGATGACATTACTGAGTATGTGCGTGAGTGTCAAGTGTGCCAACAAAACAAAAATGAGCACACATACCCTGTTGGTTTGCTACAACCCTTGCCCATTCCTACTCAAAAGTGGAAAAGTATATTTATGGATTTCATCACAAGGCTTCCCAAGGTGCAAGGGAAGGATTGTATTTATGTGGTAGTTGACCGTTTGACCAAATTTGCCCATTTTTTTGGTATATCAGCAAGACATACAACGTTACAGGGGGCAGATTTGTTCTTCAAGGAGGTGTTTAGGCTTCATGGAGCACCCAAAAACATCATAAGTGACTGGGACAACAAATTCATGAGTTTGTTTTGGCAAGAGTTGTTTAAGCTATGTGGTACTGAGTTGACTCCCAACACTAGTTACCACCCCCAAACAATGGGCAAACTGAAATAGTTAACAAATGGGTGGAAGGCTATCTAAGGAACTATGTTACAGGACAACTGAAGGCCTAGGTTAGATGGCTGCATTTGGGGGAGTTTTGCTACAACTCCACTTTTCACATGTCCATTAAGATGTCACCCTTCATGGCGTTGTATGGTTATGAGGCTCCTAGTTTCATTGATTTGTTATTTGGTGATTGTAGAGTGCCTAGGGCCAAGGATTTCTTGCAGGAGAGTCAAGACATAATGAGATCCCTGAGAAAAAACATTCAACATGCGCATAATCAACAAAAATTGTACGCTGATCAGCATCGTATAGGGAGGGAGTTTGAGGTGGGTGACATGATTTATGTTAGATTGCAGCGATATCGATAGTCCACCTTCAAAAAGAGTGGAGAAGAGATGCTGAAACCATTTTTTTTGGCCCATTCAGAGTTACCAGGAGGGTTGGAGAGGTAGCTTATGAGCTGGAGTTACCTGAGGAGAGCAGTGTGCATAATGTATTTCAGGTATCACGCCTTAAGAAGGCACCTGGGCACAATGTGATACTTTCAGTAGTACCCCCATTGGATGAGGAGGGGAGGTTGGAGCTTATTCCAGAGACAGTTATTGATTTCAGGGAGAGGACTGTTAGGAGAGCGATCACGGAGTACTTGTAAGAGTGGCGGGACCTCCAGTTGAGGATGCTACTTGGGAGAGTGAGCAGATTTTACAACATCCAGCATTACGATTGCTTGAAGACAAGCAATATTTGGGGAGGGTGGACTGTAATGTCCCCTCCTAGCCTTCGTGCAGTGCATGTGACCTTTAGCCTATTCTAGAGTTCCTGTAGGTTAAATGGTTCCAGTAAGGGGACTTAGTTCCAGTCTGTTATGTTGGGATATTTAAATATTTGCTCTCCTCTTTGAAAAAATGAATTAAAATAAAGTTACTTTATATTTTTAAGTTGAGGGGGAGGGGACTTAAAAAAAAAGCACCATGGCACCTAAGTGATTAAGTTGTTTTAAGAAGCAATTAAAGAGTATTTGATGGCCAAATAAGAGGTGGGTGCCCAAGGCTAAAGTTGGGTTTAAAAAACGAAAAAAAAGTAAATTAAAATAAAATGCTAAGGAAAAGGGCATGGGGGTTAGAGGGGTTTTAGGGTTTCCTCATTGCTGGTTGCCCTAATTTGATGTTGAGTCTTTAAAAACTCATTTGGAGGCCCCATTTCATTATGTTGATTTGTTTTGCATATGGAGGTACTGCTGGAATTCTTCTAGGGGTCTAAGAACAAGTGTTGAGGACGAAAATCCTTGGCATTGAGAGCTGGTTTTGGTAGTGCAAGACCTGCCCTAGCCGGTGGAAGCGTGGTTCCATCCAGGGATCACATTCTGAGCTCATCATTGCAGATCCAGTTGTGTTAAATGATAATTTCTGAGTATTTTTGATGTGGACTGACCCTGAGTTTATTTATATCTCATTTCTAGTTGTGTTCCCCAATGTGGGTATTGGCTCTTTGGATTCCTCTTGTCTAGGCGCCCTAAATTGAGTACTCTTTTACCATTACCAAGTGAAGGCTGATTTATTTGGGCAGATCACCCCCTTTGGTGTTTGGCGCCTAGTTTTGGGATTCTATGCTCAGTTGGGCCTGCTGTTGGATAAGTGTCTTGCGTGATGGACAGGGGCTGCCACGTGGTTCTTGGATGCTGAAGATCGTTGGGCTTGGGAGAGGAAATTACCTCGGTGAAAAGGGATGGTCTTCAGGAGTCCTCATTGGCTGCGGATGAGTTTCATAATCAGGGCTGCAAGTAATTCTCATAAGACTGAAATTTGTATTGGAAAGTGACTGTAATTTTCTGTTATTAATTCCGAGCAATAAATTCTTCAAAGATCTTTATTACACGCAATTTATGAGTTAGATTATACATGTATGTTATCTATTATTTGGCATGAATAAACCATGAAAGGCACATGAGAGTTTCCAGCAAGGTAATCACAGAAAACTCGTAACAACAAACATTAAACTAAAAAAAATAAAATCAGGGCACATCACTACACAACCATTGAACACCCAAATTAATATCAATATCTCCACCATCAACAATATAAAAATCATCCATTTCCTTGTGTTTCCCAAGGTTGAGTGGAAGTTGAGACAATGTTTTGGAGCAAGAAATCATAAATCCATCCGTTTCATGTCCCCTCCTTAGCTCTGTCTAATAGAGACTTGAGAGTTGGCCTATCATTCGGGTTCCCGTAGGTCAGGGGAGTGGTTAGGGGACCTATCCAGAGGCAGTAGAGCTTGGTAGGGAGCTTTACAGGGCTTTCCAGACAGTTTGCATCAGTTTCCTATTTTTTAGGAAGGGTTCCTATTTTTTAGGGTTTGATCGAGAGTTGACCAGGAGGCATCAGGGGACCTCCAGGAGCATTTTGGGAGTTTTGGTCACAATTCCTATTTTTTAGGAAGGGTTCCTATTTTTTAGGAAGGCACTGTCAGTTAACCTGCCATGTGGCGGCATCATCAATAGCACGGGCTCCAGCAGTTTTCAGTTCAGATTGATCATTTCCTATATTTTAGGAGGTATCCCTAAATTATAGGAAGGCACTGTCAGTTAACCTGCCATGTGGCGGCATCATCAGTAGCACGGGCTCCATCAATTTTCAGTTCAGATTGGCCAGGGGATGGACTTGAAATAATTATTGAATATTAAAGTGCGGCTTTAATATTTAATAAAAATAAATTAAAGTGATTAATAATATCACTTTGTAATAAAAATTTAATAAATGGACCCCTACCTAGTTAACACGTCTTAAAAGACGAACATTTTATTAATGAGAAGTTGGACCCTCAACTTGGGCGCCTAACTTGGGAGACTTTAAATAAAAGAATCATTAAAAGATTCCTTTTTGGTGCCACCCTAACCCTAAAAGTGGACGCCCATCTTGGAAAAAGAATAAAGTGCGTTGGAAATGCTTTTGGAGGCATCTTTTGCATTTTTTTGAAGCTTCATTGCAGATCTGAACTCTGAGGAGGAGGGCAGCAGCATAGTCTCTTGAGAACAGAAACTCTCAAGGATTTTGATGAATTGGACGACAACCCAATTCATGCTTGTGGGAGGCCTACCCTAGGTCTTCTTTTGTGTATCATTGGACAGATTCTTGGGCATTCTATTACAGATATAAGCTTGCAGCAGTGCTAAATCAGCATTATTCTACAGATCCTTCAGTTCCAGTTGCATGCATAGCCTCTCCTAGGCCAATACCATCTTTGTATGCAAGTGGCGTTGCAAAACAGGGTTTACAATAAATATAAAATACAGATCTGATTGGTATGTGCTTCAAATTCGTAGTTGGTGCTTTTATATCATTTAATTGTTAATTTTAGTTCAATTTTATACGAGATCGCAGTTGCATGTATATCTATTTGCTATCTTGGCAAGTACACATTTCAAGAAAACTGAAACCCCTTCTACATCTCCTTTCTAGTCTGAAAGAACACAAAAAAATTAATAAAAATCATAAAACAAATAAAATCACAAAAACAAATACTTCATTTCAGCAAAGGGATCCATCAAGGATTTTTCAATCCGCCATTGTAACATTAAAACTTTTGCAATTTGTAGTCTTTAATGCCATCTTCTTAATCAAGCTCTCATCAATACAATTATGAGTGGCTCCACTATCAATCAAAGTAGTCACTCTTTGACCTTTCAAGGTACCTTTTATCTTGAATGGATGGTACTTGGGAGCTCCTGAAAGAGAAGCAAGAGTGCTGCCCACATTTTGTGTGTCATCTTTATGTACATGCTCATCATCTACATGGTCATCATGCCCATCATTAGTATCAGTAACATCAAAATTTGAATCATTATCAATTACCTCAATATAGTAGACATGCCCTTTGCCCATGCAATGGTGGCCTTTGGTCCAAGGATTTTTGCAAGTAAAACATAGGCCTTGTCTTCTCAACTCATCTCTTTCATCTTTCATATTGCTGCTGTAGGGCAGCAATCTATGAGGTGGCACATATGGTGAAAAAGGCTTCTTTGGTGGTGCTTTGGACTGCCTACCTTGTGTTCTTGCTGCCCAATAAAATCAGTCCTTGGCTGTCCTGTATTTGCCTCTTTGGGCAGCAAATAGGTGGCAGCCTTTGGCTACCCCTTTGGCCCTTCATAACCCCTGTAAGGTGAACACTCTAGATCTAATGCCTTAGTGATGGCATCTTGCAAAGAGAGAGGGTTAAAAGCTTTAACCAATCCTTTCAAAGGTTCCATCAAATCCTCAACAAATAAAACAATTAATTTTTTTTCACTAATGTCAGAAACCATTACTGAAACCTTCTGAAAATCAGCAACATGCCTTTCAAGATCATGCTCTTGTTTGAGTTGTGCTAACTCTCAAAAATGTCTATCCGAATTCTTTCTATCAAATCTTTCCATGTTTCTTTTGCCAAACTCTTCCATGGTAGTAATAGATCCGGGGCCTTGTGTGATTAGGCATGAAACCACCACTCATGAGCAAGCCCCTCTAAATGTAGAGTGACAAATTTTAGAGCCTCCTCTTCAAACATGGGGTTAAGTGACAAATATGTTTATAACTTTTGTAACCAAGATCTTACATGAAGCTTATCAGTACCATCAAAAATATGAAGAGAAATCTTACCTAATCTTTGTTGCAAATCTCTGTGGGGTTGTACACTAGGAGCTTTTGATTTGGTTCCTTCATCTCACAAAAATCTTGAAAAGTCAACAATCCTTGTGTGGCCAAACTTAGGGCTGCATATTCCTCTTGGTGAGTATCCAAAATATCTTCTCTTGGCGTCCTTTTTTTCTAACACTGGTTCCTTCTGTAAAAAGGTGGCCTTGAAGAATTTTTGAGGGGGCTTAATTGAAACCCTCTCATCATCATTCGAAGGTCCTTCTCCATTGGAAAAGTGATCTTTCCTTGGAAGAGCATCTTTCAACATAGTTGCGATTTGCATACTCAAATTTTGTTGAAGTTCTTTTTGGCTTTCCTTGATTAAGCCATGCATAAGCTTAAATTGTTTTGGAGAGAATCCTTGCTCTTGGTCTCTCATATATTTTTTTATTTTATGATAAACTATGTATTCCTTATTTGTTTGCATTCAACAATCAACACATAGGTAGACAAGACCGGTGTTCTGATACCACTGTAATGTCCCCGAATGGGACGAATTAGGGCAAAAGGGGTTTTCCCCCAATTTCTTAAATCTGAAATGAAAATCTGTAAGCTCTAAATTGAGAATTAAATTCTCTAAACCTTTATTTAATTCTAGAAACCCTAGGTGCCAAAAAGAGAGCATTTTATGATGAATTTCTGTCAATAAAATGCCTCGAAATAATCTGAAAATATACAGAAAAATTTCAAAATTGAATCCACATGAATAAATATTTTTTTTTCTCTTTTTCTGAAACGCCACAAATAGATGAAGGAAAAATTTGATTTAATATCCAATTTTTTGTTGTTCGGAATAAAAATAATCTTCAAACCCTTGCCAAAAATAGCTGCATCTGAAAAATATAAGAAAATTTCAGTGATTTGTTTTGGCATGAAAATTGCTAAATTATCCCTCCTAGGTCAATCGTCTCACTTCCAAGATCCCTGGAAAAATAACAAAAAAATATAGGAAGTATTCTTGCCTTTCGCAAGTGAGAAAGTCTTCAAAAACCTGTTAGAAAAATAAATAATAATTCTGCAAATTATTAATTAATTTTTCTTCTTCAAAATCCTTTATAAATTGTCCAAAACTCCACAATAACAATAAAAAAATATTAAATAAATTCAGATAATTATTTTATGAATATTTTGACCAATTGGAGCCTTCAAACCCTAGCACCAACTTTCCCAAGTGGTTCGCTGCGCTTGCAAAATTAGTATAATAAATTAGCAACATCAAAATGCAAGTAGAATATCATCAAACCCTCAAGAACAAGCATTGAAACCTTCCAAGGTAGTTCGCCCCACTCCTTAGGGCATAAACAAGCTTTCCTTTTGTAAGGTGGTGTCAAAAGACACCTTTTAAGATTGATCAATCACCAAAGTAGAGAATCTCTATTGAGCATGCATCCCAATAGTCTTCTTCAAGCATGAAGAAACAATAATATCAAATTCAGCATATCCTCCATTGTAGCATTTGCCATTTATTTATAACTTTCCAAAGGGGGTGAACCACTTTGGGAAGATAAAACACCTTTCCTTATTTTCACGTTAGCTTGCATGCCAATATCTTCTTTTTGAATAATATATTAATTATTTTTTAATTAAAAGGGTAAAAATATATTAATAAAAGAATAAGAGCATTACAAGAAGAACGGGGGACCGAAATCCCTAAAGGAAAACAAGCGCAAAAAAACTAGGGACGAACCCACCTATATGTTGATATGAGCCTTCCTATCTTCCTCCAAAATACGTTCTAGATTAAAGTGAAGCTCCGGGGAGAGAGACTCCCAATCCTCATAATTACCACCATCTGAATGTTCGGACGCCCATTTTGCCAAACAATCCGCTGCTCTATTCCATTCACGGGGAATATGAACAAACCTAATTGTATCCATGATCGAGCTAATCCTCAAAATCTGCTGCACAATCCCAGCCAATTGTCAATTGACATCCAGCACTTTCCTCTTAACAAGCAGGTTGATCACGACTTGAGAATTCAATTCGCAAATGATTCTACGCCAACCCAACCCCTGAGCCTTCTCAAGAGCATAGAGAATACCCTAGCCTTCCATCATGTTGTTGGTTTGTGTCTCCTCATGGATCGCAAAGAGAAAAATCACCGTACCTTCAGAGTCTCTGCCTATCCCACTAGTACCCGCAAGGCCGGGATTGCCCCTGGAAGAGCCGTCCGTATTGATCTTGAGAAACCCATTGGGAGGGTACTGCGACTGACCGTCCCTATGAATCTTCTTTTTGCCCTGTCGACTTCTCCTGACACAAGCCGAATTCCCTGCAAATCGCTGGAATCTTAGGCGCGCCACCACCTCAGCGTCCTATTTGGATAAAGGGAGACAAACCTCACTCTTGGCCTGCACAGTCTCTTGAATCATCCCTACGACTTTCTGCCATACTTGTTGCGCTATAATCCTCTCATTCCGGAATATCCGCCTATTTCTCTCCAATCAGAGCTGTCACAACAAAAAGATGGGCCCCCCTAACCAAACGTTCTGCAGAAAACCCATCCTTGAGGGGGGTTCTCCCACGCCACTCCAAAAATCGACCAAGGATGAAACATGGAGACAGGGGCGCTGTCATACATCTCACCAATAATGCCAGAGTTGCAAAGCAAAGGAGCAACGAAAAAATAGGTGAGCAAAATCCTCTTCAGTCGCTCCGCACATAACACAAACAGACGGGCCTTGGAAGCCTCTTTTTCGGAGATTGTCCCAGGTCAAGCCCTTGTTCCAAGCCAACATCCAAACAAAGCAGTTGCATTTTGGCCATGAGAATTTATTCCAGACCTGTCTCCACCATTGCACTTCTCCCCTGCCCAATCTCTGAGATAATAAACCCTGACATCCAGAAGCAACTGTGTAATTTCCTTTAGGATTGGGAGACCAAACAAGCTCATCTTCCTCCTGGAGGGAGCTACATCGGCGCTTGAAAAGGAAGTTCAGTAGCTCATCATGCTCCTCCTGCGTTCCAACAACCGGCCAAACCTTAGGCGCTTTCCATTTTGCCACCTCTAGCTGTCCGCAGGGATGTATGATTTAAAGTCACTCACCCGAGACCAACCAGCATCAAGAAATCTCTGGCAAAGGTTCGACAAATTAGGGAATTGAGAAATAATGGGAGGGTTATCGTCCCAAGAATTAGTCCGAAAGAGAGCCTTGGATCCCCGCTTACAAATCCAGAATAAACCTTTCTTAATAAGAGCAGCCTCTTTTTTGAGAGTCTTCCATATCGCTGAGCCTTTCCCAATGAGTGGATAACGAGGAGTATCACTCTGAGTGGCCCCTGAATAGTACTTCTGAGAGAGAATTCTGGGCCAGGCCTTGTTTTGTTCATTGCACCAGCGCCAATAAAGCTTAGCCGCCAAAGCAACTCCATTTAAGTCCGTCTGCCTTAGGCCAAGTCCCCCATGTTGTTTGGGGCTACAGACCATCTCCCATCTAACTAAGCTCCATTTTGAGGTCATCAAAGTACCAGCCCATAAAAATTGTCTAGTAACCGAGTCAAATTCCTTAACAATTTCCACCGGGGCAACTTGAAGCATACATCTGTAAATGGGCAAAGCTTGCACCACAGACTGAATTAATTGACCAATGATTCACCTTCACTCGAAATTTATCCAAAATATTCTACCAGGGTTCTTTGCGTATACGGCCAGCTGTAATAGGAATACCCAGATAAATCAAGAGAGTCCCAATCTGGGAATACATAGTCCGAGCAATTCGCTGCTGTATGGGAGCCGGTGTATTAAAGAAGAATATGGATGACTCATCTTCGTTGACCTTTTGCCCCGAGGCCGTTAGATAAACATCCAACACCTTGTGCAAATTGGCGGCTTCACTCATTGTGGCCATGCCTATCAGAACAGTGTCATCAGCAAATTGCAAGTGAGACTGCGCCAACAGTTCACCCTCCCATCGCCAGCCTTGAATATGTTCATCCTCTCTGTTCCTTCTGATCATCCTCCCCAAGCCTTTAGCAAGAAGAAGAAAGAGATACGGAGACAAGGGACCTCCTTGTCGTAGCCCCCTAGAGGCACCAAATAACTCCGTATGTTCCCCATTGATAAGCACCGAAAAGGAAATCGAGGAAATGCAGCGCATGACCCATTGGGTCCATTCATCTGCAAAACCAAAAGCTTTGAGAACCTTCCACAGGAATGACCATCTGACCCTATCAAAAGCCTTGGCCATATCCAGCGTAATAAACATTGCCTTATCCTTGGAGCTGGCCATGGAGTGAATGGACTCAACTGCTATGACAATACCATCAAGAATTTCTCTGTCTTCTACAAAACCACTCTGTTCTTCAGAAATCACATCGCTGAGCCCGATTTTTAACCTTTCTGCAATGATTTTAGATATGATTTTATAAACATTACAAAGAGATATAGGGCGAAACTGACTTAGCCTATCAACGCCTTTGCATTTCGGTATGAGGGCGAGATAAGTCGCATTTGAAGCCTTAAGCATTTGCTTATTCCACTGAGATTCTTGAACAACAGCTAAAAGATCCAATTTGATAATATCCCAGAATTCTGGATAGAATTCAGCCGGGAAGTCGTCAGGACTAGCCGGTTTCCCCTTTTTCATCTGGAAAATAGTCGCCTCAAGCTCCTCAAGTGTGATATCCTTCATTAAATTCTCATTCATTTCACGCATCACCAGGGGCAGAATGCAGTAGAGACCCTGTGCTTCTTCCGGTAATTCTTCATTCGCATCTTACCTAAAAAGAGTAGAGAAATACTGCACCACCTCCTCTGACATTGCAGGAAAGGAATTAAGCCGCTCACCTCTTTCATTGACCAGGACCGCGATAGAGTTGCCGTGCCTCTTGGCTTTGGACGATTGAAAGAAAAAAGAAGTATTTCTGTCACCTTCTTGGAGCCATTCTATCCGAACTTTCTGCTTCCAAAACACTTCCTCTCGTAGCTCGCATTCCTCCAGGGCTTTCATAGCCTGAGCTTCGTCTTAAAGTAAGATTTCAGTCAATCCTTCCTTCCTAATTGTTCTCGTGATACCATCAAGCTTAGCCTGCGCATCAGCGTTAGCATGAAAAATATTCCCAAAACTTTGATGATTCCACTATTTAAGCTTATACTTCACAAACTGTAGCGATTTAGCAAAAATATACATCGCCGTACCATGGGCAGGGCTGCCCCACCTCCACCAGTTGGCCACACATTCGAATAATGACTGATCTCACAGCCACATGAGTTGGAATCTGAAGGAAGGAGAGCGACGCTGGTACTTTGAAACACTGTTCAGCTTAATAGGCCAATGATCCGATCCTCTCCAGTCCAAAATTTCAGACCTTGTAGACCACATACCCTCGACCTAGTAGCCAGAAACCAAAAAACGATCGTCTCTCAGCAATGCAATGTTGGCCAGTCCTTCGATTGTTCCAAGTAAACTGTCCGTTGTTGGGCCGAATGTCGACGAAATTCAAAACTTCAATGTAATTTCACATAAACAAAGCAGATGGGTCAAGCTTTGTCATACCACCACATTTTTCAGTCAAATCCAAAATAGCGTTAAAATATCTAGCTATAATCCAAGGTTGGAGGGGAGCCAAGCTGCAGACAAAACTAATGTGGCCCCATAGGGATTGTTTACCTCGCCAGTCAGTAGGGGCATAGACATTGGATAGAAGAATGACTTCCCCCGTCTCAAAGCTGGAAGCCATCATAGTCAAGGAAAACTTAGAGAACAACTATCATATGAGGTCGATCTTGCGGGGGTTCCAAAGGCAAGCTAATCCCCCTGAAGATCCGGTAGCCCCAATGCATTGACAGTCCCCTTGTCTCCACAACTTAGGTGCTAATCTGGACAAAGCATCTACTGAAAGCTTAGTCTCCTGCAAAAAAAGGACATCAGGGCTTTGACTTCTAATCAAGTTTTGAACATCATTTTGTCTAGGGCTGCTGTTCAAACCTCTTACATTCCAGGATAGTACAATCATTTCAAAGGATTTATAAAGTGAGCATCCAAAATCTTCACTGACCCCGACTCCACCAAAGTCTCTCCCATTAGTTTCATTTTTTCCAGGTCTTTTTTCCTGCCAAGCTTGACCGATTTCTCCCCCCCACCCTTTTTAAGGTCTTTTTGCAAAAGTCCCAAGTGAGGAGAAGATTTACTACTTGCTGCTCCTAATTCTCCGGATTTCCCTGTTAAAGATAAATTCCCATCTTCTTTAGAGGGAACAGCTGAGGAAGTCAAAACATCCGATATCAACATCTGCTGGTCTATATCCATGTGCCTATCCCCAACATCCTGTGATTAAGTTAAATCAACTGAAACATTGTTCTCCTGCGCTGGGCCCTCAATCTGCTGATCCAAAATCATCAACCCTGGGTTCACCTCTTGTTGGTTAAGGTCATCTAGAATTTCAAATCTGTTAAGCGAGTCATCTGCCTGTCTTTCCTTCAAAGACCGTTTGTGATCCCTGCTTCTATATCGCCTTTTAACCGGGATAAAACCATCGATTTCTGGCGCCTCACCTGGAATCGGGCCCTTCCCTTTGTCAGTTCCAGGCGGATTACGAGCAAGTTGAGCAGGCTAAGATTCAAAGGTTTTAGATTTGGGACACCATCGTTGCAAGTGACCATAAGCATGGCAAAAACGACAGCGAAAGGGAAGAGTTTCATAATCCAATTGTTGTACCCAGGAAAAGGGTCCCGCACTCATTTCAACAGCATCAGGAATTGGCTTACTAAGATCAATTTCAACACAAATACGGGCATAAGTCATTACCTTTTTTCCAAGGATTGACATTGATGAACCGACTGGCCTTCTCAGGAGGGACGCAAGCAATTGTAGGGTATCTTCACGACAGCATTCCACCGGAAAGCGAGGCAGCCGCACCCACACCGGAACACGGTTTGGCAATTCCTCTGAAGGTATAAAACCAGCATGCCACGGCTTGATAAACAGCCCCACCTGATTGTGAAAGTATGGACCTCCAACAAAGATTCTGCTACAGTCAGTCAAGCAAGTAAAAGTGACCATAAAATAACTGTTGGCTAACATTGTGATATCCATTTCTCCTTCCGGAGCCCATGTCCTCTGAGCCCACTCTTCCAAGAACTGGGACGAAGTCCTGAGCTCCAAAAACTTGCAATACAGAGAATGATTTGTATAATATTCGATATCCTCAGCAATCATGTCCATAGGTATGACCAATTTGGGCCTCTCCTTGCATCTTTCCAGGCATCCATTGACCTTGGGAAGTATCATGCCAGTTGGCTCTTCAACATCACATGTACCTAGAAACAGTGGGGGGAAAACCATTCCAGCACTCCTCAAGCTCTGGGCCCACTGTTGCACTCCCTGGGCCGACCGCTGCACTCCCAACGCCGCCCTGTAGCTGCGACTTGCGCTCTCCCCCTTCGCGCCCTCTTTCCCCCGTGCGCCTTCCTTCTCTCTTTCCGCCATTTTCATCACAGTCCAAGATAACATAGATCAACATTCATATAATAATATTATGATTTACTTACATCAATAATATATTAATTATTGATGTTAATTAAAAATAGTAATTAAAATTACTTTAAAACAAATAAATTAATATTTAATTCACTTAAGCATTTTAGTGATAAAAACCACTTTTAAAATATTTTATTAATTAATTAATGATTGCCTTATGATAAAAATCACTATTTCTACAATTAATAAATAACCAATAAAATAGCATTCCCCAAAAAAGGCTCCTTTAGTCTATGGGGAGATAGACTAAAGGTCTTCAATACTTGTTTATTCATGAGGAAAAATGGGGACATTACATGCAACCCCATTGATTGCTTCATAACTTGTTGGAAACCCTCACTTGGCTACCCCCGACTTTCTGGGTCTTGTGTCTTGGAAAAATCAGTCATTGACTGCCTCAAATTTTTTGATTTATGCATTTCAGAAGATTCAATACTTGTATGCCCATCAAAACTCAGCTTTATACAATCAAAAGATTCAATACTTGGATGCGCATCAAACTCAGCGTTATACAATGCAGGATTTTCTACGTTCAACTAAGATATTTTTAAGTTGGTTGGGCTCAAAATCAGTTGGAAGCTTGTCAAAGGTGGCTCCAAATTCACTGATTTTTGTTGCTCAGAATTTGTGTGTTGGCGACCCGTTATATAACTGAAAATTTGCTTTTGGCTGTCCTGAAACTTTTGACCTTTGAGGCCCAACAAATTCATGCGTTGTCTGTCCCTTGTACAATTGAAAACTAGGCCTTGGCTGCCCTGAACTCTCTAAAATTTGTTGCTTAGTTGAATGTTTCCTTGGCTGCCCTTTACACAATTGAAAATCCCCCTTGGGTGTCATCAAGATTTCTGATTTTGGAGGATCCATCTTCCTCTCATCAAACCGTCTAATGAGCCTTTTGCCTAATTCCTCATATGTTTTAATGAAGTCATGTCTTTGTGTTTTGATTCCCACATGCCACCAATCATGGGTAGCTCCTTCTAAATGCTTTAAAACAAAGGTTAAGGCTTCTTTTTCTCTCCAAGGGTGCAACTCAAGGTATGTGTTTACCTTGTCTACCCATGCCCTCACTGGTATGTTTGGATCCCCATCAAAAGTAGGAAGAACAATCTTCCCCAAGTTATTTTGTATATCTTCCAGGTTGTTCCTTTTCTGGACCCCCGTTTACCTTGCTTCCATGTTACAAGCTCATAGAAGCTCATTAACCTCCTGAGTTGGGGTTTATGTGTCATGTATTTATCATAATACTCCATCAAATCCCAACGAATAAAGGGTTGTTCCTCCATTTTAAGGGGCTGTTCCCCTTTCATGTCCTTTACTATTTGTAGGAATTCATTAATTATACTTCCATATGCTCTTGTGCTCGATACAACCTCTCAAACTTAGCTCTATCCATATCAGTGTTTGACATGAAACCCTTGTCCCACAACTGATCAAGAAATGGCTCTGATACCACTATAATGTTCCCAAATGGGACAAATCAACAAAATAAGGGTTTTCCAACAAACCCTTATGTGAAACTAAAATTTTTGATTTTAAAACCAGCAAACCCTAGCTGTAGAAAAATACTCCAAATACTATGCAACCTTGTAAGTAAATACCTTGTAGCCCTAGCAATCAACAGCTCCTTCAATCCTTGAAAATATATGACTGTAAATGAAGGTTTCAACCTCCCAATCCTAGCATCACCCTTAGATGTTATACTTGAAAATTCAATGCCTTTCACCTTGCACAAATCTGCTCAAACCTTTGTGAATTATTGACAAAAATTATATAAAATATTACAACAATTTGTTCATAAATTAGGGCATTAAACATATTATTCACTTTCTCAATGAAATCACCCTTGTACAAAAAATTACAACAAAATTAATATATAAGTTTATGCCATCAATGGCTTCAAAAGGACTGTCAAATACTACGAAAATTATTAGAAAAATATATGAATATTATTCAGAAATATATTTACCACAAATGGCTCAATTTATCTACTCCAAGATTTATTATTGGCCAAAAACAACGGAAACTTCATAAATTCATATCTCTCGAAATACTGGGAGTTACAATGCCCATGATAGCTCAAAATGACCATAAAAATGTCAGTGATCAAACAAAATAAAAAACAAAATTTTCCCACCATGTGAAGTCCACCAAAAGCTGTCCTAAAATTCTCAAAACCCTAGTTCACTGCAATTTCTCCTCAAAAATCTTAGGCACTGCCCTAGGAATAATTATTACCTTGAAGATGATGCTCAGTTGCTCCACAAACCAATGAAGAACAATGCAACCCTTGATTGGAGGATGCCCTAATTAGTCCAAGGGTTTTCGTCCTTGTTCCAACATCTATTGAAGGGTTTTCATCCTTACAATAGATCAACCAAGCGTTACATGCTCAAACTCCAAGTCATCAAAATATAACATGCCTTTCAAATGATCCCTTCACTTGCTTTAATAATCATTCCCCAAAAGGGGAGTCCAACTTGGAGGGAAGTCTATTCTTCAAATATTAAAAGGGGCAATCCTTATAACTCCCACTTAATTGTTTGGGCATCCATGACCCTTAAAAGAACACAACTTAAGTGAACATTAGAACATAAAGTACCTTTTTGCTATTTGCTCTTAAAAAGGTCCCCAACATTCCATTTTTTTTCTTTTCTTTCTTTTCCCTTAGCCCATGGGAACAATTTAAAGGCTAAGGGTCTTCATGTGTGGTTAGATCAAAACGGGGGACATGACAAATGTGGAGCATTGGATCACTATAGACATCAATTTTTTGAATTAATACCCACGCTTAAATTTTGACGAGTCATTAGATGTAGGGATGTTAATTTTTGGCATATGAGGTCGGTTTCAGCTTTAAGACGATTATTTCTTCCTTGATGCACCTGCCAGCAACGTTTCTCTACGCACAATATGCTTTGAGATTATAATTTAATATGAAGCTGTCATCAATGGCCATATAAGCTCTCGATAACCTTCTAATTGAATTTTCATGAAAATCCCTAGCCTCTATTCTTCTATTTTTCTATCTAGGAGGAGAAGATTGTTGCAGATCAAACAAAGGGTATCTTTGGGTCTAGTCTGATAATTGTGCAACATTTCGATGACCATGCAACATTTCAGCTCCATGTGAAGAGTTTTGAGAAAGGGATTTATAGCTCTTGCTGAATAGTAGTTGTTGTATTGTATGCGTCATCTGTTTCAACTCAGTGCGCATGTTGTCCATAGTCTGATCCAAAGGCTTGAATTTGTCTTCCATAATCCTCTTCGAGACTCCTTCATATCTTCCTTACTGTGAATCCATTTTGGGTATGCTGTTATAGCTGCACAGGATGGCATAGTCGTGGATTTGGTACCAATGAAATGAACCAAACTAATATCTGGAAATTTTTGAGACAAGATTGTGTGAAAAATCTGCAAATCATATTCCGGAAACAAGAAAAACAATAGAATTCTTTTCTAGTAAGAATGATAAACAGAACAGCGAAAGTCCTTACGCGAGCCACTCCCAAATATAAAGACAAACCAATCTTGCTTGTATTAAATTCTTGTCCAGCTGGGTCACGCAATTTGCATATTAGGCTCATCACATTTTTTCTTTGTAATAATACCCTCAATCTTCCACACAGCACTTCCCCACACCCATAAATTCCAAATGCTTTTATTTTACCATGTGATCAAGTTAGTATTTAATGTTGGTGATGGTTAAACTACCATAAGCATATAGACAATTATTAAATGTACGAGGTTTGACATAAACATTGAGAGATTTTGAATGGGATACCATATCGGTATCATTTTACTGCAATTTCCAAACTTAGATTCATCACATTTTTGCTTTGTAACATTACCCTCAATCTTCCACACCTCCCTTCCCCAGACCCATATATCCCAAATGATTTAATGTTAGCATCTGATCAAGTTACTATTTAAAATTGGTGATGGCTATTAACTTCTTAGTGGTTTTACTACCACAAGCACATAGGCAATTATAAATTGTACAAGGTGTGACATATACATTGAGAGATTTATATGGGAGACCATATCAGTATCATTTTACTGTAGTCTTACTGATCCCATCCATTCTTGTTTCTACTTGATTTGTGTATGATTCTGGCATATTTCTTATATATTGCTTTGAGATTATTTCTTTTAGGTACCTCTAACCTGCATTTCGAAATGTGGTTATATGTACAACTTTACTGTCAAGGTCTTTGTTGAGGGTTCATCTAAGATCGTTTATCTGATCAGTGATGTCTATTTTCAGATTCTTTTGGAGGTTCAGGTGAATGGATCTCAGCTAGATGGATGCCGAACCTTTTTACATGAGAATGGTTCATCAGGAAAAGAGATTACTTTTGTTCCCGTAGAACCTTCTACGTCAGGCATATCTATTGCAGGAGGTCCATCTATAAGCAAGGGTGTTTCAAGAAGTTGTAGTCCAGAATTATCACAATGTCATCTTTTAAACTCGCCATCGAGGGAGTTAGATACTGGGCATGGGATTACCACCAGCAGTGTCAGGGGAGGTTCTGCAGGTTTAACTGGACTGCAGAACCTAGGGAATACCTGTTTCATGAACAGTGCTATTCAGTGCCTAGTTCATACACCTGAGTTGGTGAGATACTTTCTGGAAGATTATAGTCAGGAAATAAATTGGCAGAATCCTTTGGGTATGGTTGTAAGTATCTGAAACCAGTTTGATATTATCTTAGTTATTGATGTTTTTCCTTGTCAAACGACTGACAAAGATTGCAAATGTTTAGTTATTCGTATAAGGGAGGTGAAAAATTAAGTGCATTGCATGATTTCATTGTTTGATGTTGGAATGCATTTTAGTTACAAAATTTTCCATCCTGATTTGCATCCATTTCTGTCTGCATCCTCTTGCAGGGTGAACTTGCTTTAGCTTTTGGGGAGCTCTTACGGAAACTATGGGCTCCTGGAAGGACACCGGTTGCGCCTCGTCCATTTAAAGGAAAACTTGCTCGTTTTGCACCTCAGTTCAGTGGCTATAATCAACATGATTCGCAAGTCAGTAAATCCATGGAACATGTAAAATAAATTAACAAAGATTAGACTTACTGCTCTGTTATGCAGAAAAATATCTTCTGTTTTGTTATTTAGGAATTTACATTTCAGGAATATGGAGATCATTCTGTTTCTGATTTGAGGCAAGTTCTTTTTTTTCGGTTTTAATTCAGAAGCTTAATTTGGCATAGTGCAATTTGGTTGCAATGTGGATGTATCCCCTAGGAGCTTCTGGCATTTTTGTTGGATGGACTTCACGAGGATCTAAATCGCGTGAAACACAAACCATACATCAAGTCTAAGGATGCAGATGGGCGACCAGATGAGGAAGTAGCAGATGAATACTGGGCAAACCATATTGCTCGCAATGATTCCATAATTGTGGATGTTTGCCAAGTGAGTACAGATGTACTGTTGTGTTATCTTATATAATTTTTGTTTCCAAGTGACTGATAACTGTGGTTAGTCTAAAAATGGTGCTGCCAATTTTCTATGGAATGCTGGAATGTTTAATCTGGACTTATGATTTATGATGCAATGAATTTACAAATCTAAAATGCTCTGGTCACTGATTCTTTTCTGTGAAACAAAGAAAACTGTAGGAACTTTCTATTCTCATATCCACGTGCCTTATCCTTATTGATGTTGCCATAGATGGTGTTTGGATTGCTTTGTATCTGCAAGGAAGCTTGAAGTTAGTGCTTGGCGAAGATCCATTCTGGATGGTACAATACCATGTCATTCCAAAAAGACAAATCTTACCTGCATACCTTAGAACTCACATTATTTGGAGGTGGTACACAGATTGGCTAGCTCTGGTATACTTGTGACGTCCGAATCCAAGGAGTTACAAATTTGGAACTGTTTATGTATATTCTTGGGTTAATACTTCCGATGGAGCTTTTGACCTTTGCAGCATATTTTCCTGCTGCAGAATTTTCTCTTCTAAGCTCCTCAAATTATAGCCTATAAAACTTGTCCTTTTTCCACTGGTACATATCATTTTGACATTTCTTATATAATTAATAGGGTATCAGAATGAGAATGAGGGTATTCACAAGCTAATTTATTTTGATAATCAGGATGAGAGGTTGCAGAATATTGTATACAGTTTTCTAATTAAAAAGGGCAAAGTTTAATGGACCTTGTCAAACTTACCCTATAAACATGGGCAATCAACTAGTTTACATGAAAGGGCTGATGTCACTACAATTATCACATTCATCTAGCATGGGTTATGGAATAAATAAAACAGGGCTGATGTCAGCAGAAATAATGGCAACACCGATGAAGATATAAAGGAATGCAGCAATAGAAGTGTATCTCCAAAGGTGCCTTTCTGTATTGACAATAATTCCTCTGCCATTAGACAGGCCCCACCTCTAGTTGCTTCTCTTTAGATCTTATTCCATTTAGTGCTTCTTCCCCTCGTGTTAATACTAAATAGTGTATAAAGGAATTTTGTGGAAAGCGAGTTGATCAACAATTTGAACCTCTCAATTCGATACCTTAAGTGCGATGAGATTGGCTAGAACAACACGGATAATATTATTAACTTATTATCAATTTCTCTTGATCCTTTGACCCTAAGTCTTGTCAGGGAAGGTCTAGGTTTTGCTATTACCCCTTGATTGATATATTCCCTTCGAAAAGTTAATCGTAAATATTTAAAATGCCATAAAAAGCTTACAGTTGCATATTGCAGTAGAAATCAGGTAGGATTGCTCCATGATATTGAGAAAGGTGAAACCTCCAAAAAATCATATTTCGAAGGACGAGTACCTAGCATTAATAAAGTTAAACGAAAATGAAGTCATTTAGTACTCAAAGTAGACAAAAGGAAACACCATAGTGATCATAAACACAACAGATTACTTTTAGCAAAATGAAGGATCAGTTAGAAAATAATGGTAGCTATAGACACATAACGAAAGATCCTTTGAACAAGATTACAAGGGAGGTGACAAAAATTATAAATAATTCATTTGTGAGTAGGTAGTTAAACAAAAACTTAAGCCGAAAGATCCAATTACACTGAGAATTTATGGTTTACTTGAAGTACACAAATCAAGGGTTCCTCTAAGCCCAATTGTTGAAACTATGGACCCTCCTACGTATGCTTTGGCTAGTTACCTGGAGGGAAACTTAGAACCTTTTGTAGGAAATACTCATCTTTTGTTAAGGACACCACATAGTTTGTAAAGAAACTAGAAGGGAAAATCTTTGGTGAGCAGGATTTACTTGTTAGTTTTGATGTTATTTCCATGTACACAAAAATATCTCTATACAAGGCAATACATATTGTGAAAGAGCTCACATGCAGGCAAATAGTTGAGCTAGTTGAGTTTTGCCTAAGTTTGATGTACTTTACCTTCCTAGGAGAATTTTATGAACAAAATGAAGGTGTGGCGATGGGCTCCCCTCTTTCCTTGATTGTAGCAAATTTGTTCATGGAGAAATTCAAGAAGTGGAATGTTGGCTTTGATTTGTGGATGATACAAATGCTAAATGGCAGCATGGTAGAGACAACTTAAATTCATTCCTAGATCACCTCAATGCACAATCAAAACATATACAATTCACAATGTATACACTTCCTTTTCTAGATGTCCTAATCATAAAAAGACACATGGGATGGCTTGCTCGCATGTCAAATATATAAAAATAAGACACACACCGATGTGTACATCAATATTGACTCACACCACTGTCCATTCTGGAAGGCTGGAGTTGTCAACACTCTCTTCACAAGAGCATTGAGGATCTTAGATAATAAACATATTCAATTGAAGAAAGACATCTCACCAAAGAACTAATAAGGAATGGATATAAGAAATGGCAAACTTATGCGATTGCTAAAAGAGCAAAAAGAGGCCCTAGAAAAAGAAATGATAATTAAAATGATGGTTATGAGATAAAGGCATTTCTTCTATACATTAAGGGTACCTCTAACATGATAGCCAAATTAATAAGGAAAAATGGCATAAAAGCTTGCTTTAAACTTGTTAATACCCTAAGAAACAAACTTAGGAATCTAGAGGACCCCATCTGTCCAAAAATAAGAAAGGGTGCTTACTCCACCTCGTGCTCCTGCAATAAATCTTATGTTGGTGAGACTGGGCACTTGATTCAAACTAGAATTAAAGAGCATTGTAAAGATTTAGAGTATGCGAGGATCAATAGGTCAACCTTAGTAGAACATGAAGACCAAACAAAGCACTCCATATGCATGAACAATATGAAAATGATAGCCATGGAGAGTCATTATACCGATAGAAAGCTTTGAGTAGTAGAGATTGAGAAGCATTAGAACAATTTGAATCAAGTCTTTGGTTGGAGGTTAAGTCACACTTGGAAAGCTTTGCTGCATAATTGATCCAGGGGGATCTCCAAACAGCGGTTCTAACAACACCTCGTAGCTTGCTCTCATAGCTTGCAGTAACTTTGGTTCCACTTCAATGGTCTGCGGTACACCAGAGCCACCCCTGGATGCTCATGGCACCTCCAAGATCATCAATCTGCCTCCAATAAATGATGCACAAACTTTTGCAGTGACGCACTGAAATTTGTGCTAATTAGACTTGGCGCCACCCATGTGTGCACCCTACCTTTTGTGGTACCTAGGTTTGACTTCAACAAGTTCTGACACACCTCTAGGCTGAACCGCAAAGGCTAACTCACAACATGTAGTTCCTAATTGTTCCCAAAGTTACATTTTTGCCATCGGACAATGCAGTCGTTGTGCCATGCTAGGTGCCACTCCTAAGGCTCGCGTTATGCTAGGTGACACTCCTGAGGCTCGTGTTATGCTAGAGCATGTAATAGCATACTGCAGAACTATTAGTCATGTCACATAACCATCAAAAGATGAAGAGTCACACATGGAAACAATTCAACTTCCATAATGGTTCTTCATGCCGTCTTGGCCTTGTAATATATGTATACGCAAAACTGTTCTATGCTAGTGTACAGAGTCGTTAGAGAAGGTGAGCTCCCACAACAAGTCAAATGGTTCACGAAGTATCAACTAGAAGCCACGGTTCCACACTTGCTTTCTAGACTTAACACAATCGGGACTATTGCTTTACAAGGAGAGGTGACTGATCTAGGAGGATCTCCAAATAGTGGTTCCAACAACACCACCAAGCTCGTTCTCACAAGTTGCAATAACTTTGGTTCCACTTCAGTGGTCTGCGGTACACCAGAGCCACCTCGGGATGCTTGCAGTACCACCAAGATCATCAATCCATCTGCCTCCAATAGATGCCGCACACACACCTGGTAGTGGTGCAGTGCAATCTTGTGTGTGCAAATCGGACTTGTCAACACCCATGTGTACGCCCAACCTTCTGCAGTACCTACCTTCAGCTTCAACAAGGTCCGACACATCTCCAGGTCAAACCCAAAGGCCAACTCATACCGCGCATTTCCTTGTTCCAAGCATTACATTGCTGCCATTGGATGTGCAGTCCTTATACCATGCTAGATGGCACTCCCGAGTCTCGTGTTATGCCAGATCATCTGTCAACATACACCTATCAACCACGTCACATAACCATTAGAAGATAAAAATTCACACATGGAAATGGTTGAGCTTCCGTATTAGTTCTTCATACTTTCTCAGCCTTGTAATCTATGTATACATATATATATATAGCTTTAGTTAGCAATTAGAGTGGAATATAGACAGCCATACATCTTTCTCAAGAGTATGCCATGCACAAGACGTAGGCAACCGGACATATTTCTCAAGAGTATGCCATGCACAAGACGTAGGCAACCGGACATATTTCTCAAGAGTATGCCATGCACAAGACGCATGGAGAAATCATGCATTTACTGTTTCAGTTCTATTATCTCTTTCTTGATTCTTTGCAGATAATCTCATATAGCTTTCGCACACGTGCACAACCTAGATCATCATCTAGATTGTTTTTCCCCAGGTCACCTTCTGGGCCCAGATGAATAATCCGTGTAAACCCTAGTCCTTCTCCCTTGCAGCCCCTTTGTGGCCATTTGTGCACATTGAACTCTTTTTCCCCTCAATTAATTAATTACGAGTCATTGTACATAATTATTTGGCGACCATCCTTTATTTATTTTTATCAACATCCCATAGTCTTGGCATATTTAAGATAAATAATTAATTACGAGTCATTGTACATAATTATTTGGCGACCATCCTCTATTTGTTTTTATCGACATCCCATATTCTTGGCATATTTAAGATAAATTTGTTTCTCTAACTTTCCTCAGGCACAGGGTTGTTCTCCCTAATGATGGGTCTAGTATAGGACTCGAAACATCAAATTTAAAAATAAATACTCAATCATATCCAGAAAAATTTCTACAATTTTTCCTCACTGCAAAAAAAAATCTCAAATCTCTAATCTAGAGATTGTCATAAATCCTTGCATTCATTACGACCTACTCTTTAAAGATTTCTGATTAATGCTAAAAGATATCTAAATTTGTTGAAACTCGTTATCCAGAAATATGGGAAGTACCTACACTGTTATTTTTCTGATAATTAAATAATATTTCATTGATACATGTCTACAGTCCCAGAAGAATTTTACATGCATCCTAAAATTCAAAATGCTTTTAGCCAACCACAGAAATTATCTTCCCAACATATATATGGCCCAGCACACTTCCTATAGATGGAAGCATATGTACCTATATTCAGATTTTTTTTTGTTATGGAGTGCCATCCAGGTGTCTGCATACATACAGGGTGGAGAGTCAAGACAGGAAGCACAAGAATATGTAATATGTTAGCCTTATGGATTCTTGCTTCTTTGATACCTCTGCTTCCAACATATGAGTGAGACTGAGTAGCGTGACTCAAGAAACAAACCTACATTAAGTGACACAAAGTATAACTATCACCAATCCTATCCAGACATGTATCCTTTGACGTTTGCTGTCCTCTCACTAGTTCAGGGTTCCAACGAACCTGTCATATGTGGCCTTAACTTACTTGAAAATGGATCATGCTATCACAATAAATATTAAATACTAATAAAGCCATCGGTAGGAAAGATATTATAGCCATCAGCTGGGAATATTTAGCCATTGATTGAGCAAAGACGATGTTGTTATCATTTAGCCATGCAAACAAGATATTGTAATCATCAGCCAAGTAAAGATCAACATCAATTGTGCAAGTTATTAGCATTATCCAAGGAAAAGATAATGTAGCCATCAGCTAGACAAGCTATTATATTAGTGAGGCAAATTTATCCCTGAGCTGGCCAAAATAATGTAGGCATCAGCCCTGGAAAAGATTATAGCCATCATCCTGACAAATTATGTGTTAGACAATATAGTCTTCATCTAGTCAAAGATATTATGGTGGATTCAGGAATTATATATTATGTAAGCATATCGTTAACAACACAAACTAGAAAGATCCAACTAACTCAACTTTACAAAAAAGAGTTAACTTTCCCATGTTCCTGTGGTAAACCTTTTGTCAATGAGATAGGCAGGTCTCTCTAGACTATACTAAAAGAACATGCTAGTGACATTTATGGCTCTTATCTTAAAAGCTCAGCTCTAGTGGAACATTTACATATTACAAAGCATCGTGTGTGGAAAAAGTGAGATTGGTTGTGAAAGAAGACCATTCCTAGCAAAGAAAGTAAGGGAAACAATTGCGATTGGAAAAAGACGAGATGATCTTAATGGGGACAATAGACTAGGCATAGGTAAATCCTGGCAACCAATATTAAACCATATCATAAGAAACACCATTGTTAGTATTATGAATGGAAGAAACACCATTGTTAGTATTACAAATGGAAGTTAAATGGTTAGTAAGGCAGTTTATCTGCTTAATTACGGGTGCCTGGCTATATATATATGGCCATTGGTCAAGTCCCCGATAACCTATTGTTGATTGAGAGCATGCTATATATGGTATATAGTCAGTCCCCTCTAGGCCTTGGTGTTGAACGAGAGCACTATAACTGGCCATAGCCACCCTTAATTATTGATTGGTTTTCTATCCTTCATCTAAACCCTGTCCCTTGAGATCCTAGAAACCTATATTATAGCTAACTATGGTGTGGTGGCTGTACTCATACTAGATACAAGCCAACCCTATAATATTTCCCTCTCCCTCTTCCTCTCCCCCCCGCCTCCGCAGTTAATAGTTCCTCAATCTGGGCTGATGTTCCACTTCCATAATTATAGTTTTAGTTTGCGTTCCTCAATCCTTTTCCAGATACTATGCTATGGAATTCTGCCTCCCTCTCCATGAGCTGCTCGTCTATCATGTCTAGTGTCAACTTCAATTAAGTAATTGGATGAAGTATTCATTAGTAATGCTCATGTTTTTAAGACATTTAATTGTTTTGGGAGGGCTGAAAAGGATCTAGTTTCTTCATTGGAATTTGTTAAGATTATTTATGGGAACTATGGTGTTATTCTTCCTTGGAGTAAAATCATTTTTCTTTTTCTCCCTAAGGATGAGTACACATATGGTACATGAAACCTTGTATTATGTTTCTTTTGACACAGTGAATCCGGAAACCTTTCTACTAATCCCTTGTTATCGTGAAAACCTACATATTTTGAAGTAGAAATTCATAATGTAAAACTACAGCTGTCGGATGTCCTTTAAATAATGACAACGATGAAGTCAAATAGCTTTTGGTTTGAATAGCTTTTATATAGCATAAACTATCCTTTACAGAGGTATTATCTTCCCTATGGCTGTTAGGGCCTCTGGCCCTCTTCTCTGCTCTAGATCCATAAGATTCTTTATTTTGGCCTTCAACTGTCCTCCACCACAGATCGCAAGGTAAGTGATTAACAAAATGATGATGATTTCTGGCTTGAGAATAATGCAGGCATTTTGTGGGAGGTATAGGGAGGCCTTCTGAATGTTTTAGAGTGCTTGCTGAATTGGCCCTCCATAGATTGCCTCTTTCCTTGCAGTCCTTTTGTATAGATAGCCTTGGTATTCATCTGCTCCTTGTGCCCCTTTGAAGAGTCCTCAGATTGCATGATTATTTATATTCGTATTGTTATATTTTGGTTAGGATTTACCCGCTTTGGGTTTACCACCTCTAATTATTCTTTGATTGTTTTAGTTCATGGTCACTTTTTAACACTTAGGGTTCTTGTTCACCCAAGTAACTGGATGTAGTTACGAGTCCCATTGAACCACATTAATCACTCTTATATAAATATAATTTCTATCCTTCTTTCTTGGAAGACGGTGGCAACAAAGTCGGCCTTTGTGCGATTTGCATGCTGATTAGTATTTACTGATATGACTTTTAATTGTGAGAGATGAACTGTAATGTTATGGACAGTAAGAGTTTCTTGTAGAGATAGGATAAAAGTTGGTGTTTTGTGACTGGAGTCGTAAAAATGTAAACTACTTTTGATCAATGATGCCATCACCTATAATGGCAGTCTTATGTGTATTACTACTGCATATCTGCTGTTATGTTTCTGTTGTAGTGTCTACATTGAATATCTCATTGCTGTTAAAGAACATGTTTGGACCTGACGCATGTGAATTGCGGTGAACCCAGCATACAGCTTGAGAGTGGTTTATGTCAATATATGTGAACAGAGACTTTGAGTTTTAGGCAAGTGAATCAACACCCACAAGCAAAAGGCAGTCATCAAAGCAGCAAAAAGTTCGGGAAGTTTGGAGGTCACCAAGGTGGAAGACGAACCCTGCTGCTAATATTGGTGATAGTTCTGTTTTAGTTTCAGAAGTTGAGGTAGATGTGTTGTGTACTCAACTACGACAAATCGAAGAATCAAGTGATGGTTCATTTGTTGGGTTTGAGACAACTTCAGCTGCCAAGAAGGATACAGAGCTGAGAGTTTATAACTGACACAGGAGGAAAATATGCTTTGCCAAGTAGGGCTGACACAGGAGGGCTATATGCTTTGAAAATATGAGGGCTAATCAGTCAGTGGCCCTTTAAAATAATAAGAATGGACCCTATGCCTTTTATGATTTATATCTCTCAGCTCCCTTTTCAATCTGCTGCTCCTTTTACATTCAAATTGCTATTACACATAGAATCAAGTACAAAGTGGAATAAAGAATGTGAACCGAACAGTTGTGAGTTGTCTCTCTTCAACTTCCATTTGCTTTCTTGGTCATTTTGTCTTGTTTTGTTATGAAACTCCAACAAATTAATTGAAGATTAATTTGTTGTTGGAATTATCTCTGAATTTTCTTTTGTCTTTTCCAACTTCATCTTTGAGGCTCTTAAATCAGCCATACTCCACTAAAAAAACGAATATTCATTTTCTGGCAACAATTTGTGATTTGTGTAGCTTTTTCTCTTTGTGAATCTATGAAGCTATGACTTTCCTCTTTTTGCAATGCTTAACACTTAGAGCTTGCAACAAAAAAAAGAATGCTACCTCTCTTTTTAGGAAAATACAGAAACCATCACAAATATCCCAAACTCATCCACAATTATCTTCTTGATCTGGATCAGGGAAGATTCTAGTGAATACTGAATTAAATCCATCACTAACTTTGATATCTTTGTATGGTGGCATCCTCTTGGGAAAAACAAGGATCTCATTGCAACAATATTTTGTAGTTAATGTAAAGGAAAGGAGATGCAATGGGGTGGTCATTTTGTTCTCCCGTTCAATAAGAATGCTTTATACATGCAAAAAATTCCTAAAGAATCTTGCGCAGTTGTTGCTATAATGCTCTTCATTTTTTCAATCATTGAGTGGATGCCATTATATATTTTTTCCAAGCATGGCTGATATATACTGAGTGGATGCCATTATGTAACAAATCTGATCATACTAATGATGGGCTTAGTAAAATCAAGCAAGTAATTTACACGAGCCCACCAATCATCATTTAGGATCATCCATTTCACTTTTTATTTCTTCTATGTGCTCGACTGCCTGCTGACAGCCCAAAAGTTGCTTTTAACCATGCTGCACAATGCCTTACTCACCTTCACAAGTAGTCTCAAGGAGATCGTGTGCAAAGCAAATTTAGCCCCACAACCTAATAGGAAATAACAAGAAATAAAATTTCAAAATTGTTTGAAAATCTACTAGTTACAACATCATCTACTAGTAGTAGATAATGTAAAATTTAAACTAAAAGTTAAAATTACTTAAATAAATTAATATGTGATAATTGATGACAAACATTTGGATCTCATTGTCCTCGGTATACACTTGTTTGATCCAATTGATTTTATTTCCCAATTTTTGCATCATCGGGTTGAGTGAATGAATGACACAAGGTGTTCAAAATGTGTGCGTGTACTTTGCTTCAATCGACATCTTTGTGGCTTTGCAATTTTTGCAGTCATTTGTTCTGGGTTAGAGAATGTTTTGAGGCCCCATCAACTCAGTGAATTCTATGAAGATGTTCGTGATTTATTGTGCATCTTTCGCTTGGCCCTAACAATCACTTGCCTTCAAAAACATTGCCCCTTTAGGGCACACTGCAATAACATTAATGAAGGGCCTACTTTTGCAATCTTTCCATACATCCCTATCTAGATGTGGGGCACTTGATCCCCCGCCTTCGGAGAATAGAGCTATATATAGGCCGGGCGGGGAGGGGTTTGAGGTCGAGGGGAACATTAGGCTTGTTGGATCTTGACTGCCTCTACCTCTAGGGTTGGGGTCAAGGGCAGAAAATGATGGGCACCCTCGTTTTGATTCAAGAATTCTTAAAGGGCTACAATGAATCATCTACACTTCTTTTTTCCTTTTCCAATAATGTGGTGCATACCTTTTCATACCTTCAGTGTATGTACATTTTAGGGGCTTAATTGATCGTTGTCATCATTTCCCATCAATATGGTGGCCTGAAAAGATTAAATGGGTTCCCATTGGCATAAATACATTACCCAACAAGCTCATTTCTTTTCAATGGGCTTGCAATCATTTGTTCTTTTGCAGGTAAGAGGATTATCTTCTTCATCTGAAGAGGGTGTTGCCAAAAAAGGATGTGAGGCAGCGAAGATGCGGGTAGAAGATGGAGCTGGAGGTGGCTTGCTTGATTGAGATTATTTTTTTTGTCAAAGGATGCTTCAATTTTCTTTCAGCTGCTGTATTTGCTGCTTATTACTCTTTGATATCAAAGAATCTTTGCTGTTAGCAGCTCCTTTTTGTCTGGGCCAATGCAAGCTTTGATTCGCTGGCCAGGTATTTCACGCAAATGGGATTTCACCTGAATGTATGAGCCCTTGTATTCGATTTTGCAGTTGCTGCAACATCAAGTTTGACCACCTCCACCTGTAGCATGTTATGCCATTGTCACATATTTCTAAATGGTGAGAAAGGGTTGCTTTTGAAGGTGTGTTTCTTATTGGCATACGGGTCTAGAGGTTGCTGCCATTTTAGCAAATGCCTGTAGTAGCAATTTTTAAAACAAACACAATGTAAGGGGGAAAAAATCCTCTGCTGCCATTGCAGCAAATACCTGTAGCTGAAAGTTTTAAAACAAACAAAATAACAGGGCAGAAAAAGCAAACCCTGGGCTACCATGGCTTATTGGGAAAACTGATAAAAATGTTAACCATAAAAAGAAAACAAAACAACCATGTGAATATTGAAAACACATTTAAAAAAGAACTAAAAAAATCACAAATATGTACCTTTACTGAAAGATTCCTCCTCGATGCAAGCTCCCAAATTTCCTTGGCAGCATATGGGCATTCAAAGTGTTGTAGGATTAGCAAAGCAATGCAATTGGAACTTAGCTTGATAAAGTTTTAGCCCTAAGCATTTGTGAAAGGTAAGTGTGCAATGAGAAGTAAGTGTGTTGTTTTCCTTTTTGATTTTGATGAATTGAGAGGCAAGTTAGGTGTTTTTAGCTTTTAGGGTCTGTGTTTTAGGTTTTAAGTTGTCTTTGTTGATGTTTTTTGTCTTTTTGGTTTCTTTTTTATTTGTAATTGTTTTTGTCATAGTTACCAGGAAAGTCCCATTCAGGGACAAGGACCGCATACCAGTCCCCGTACCCACATTTTTTGATGACAACATTTACATACAATTTAGCCGTATCCTTATTCATTTACTCATATACCCAGATTTGAATGGCATCTCCGTCCACGTACCAGTAGCCGTACTCCCATGTCTCCTGGTAACTATGTTTTTTGTTAATCAAATGACTGATTTTTTAACAAGAAAGTTGCAGGGGCCTGTGTGTTTGCTCTGGCCTGCCCAGTTTTGTCCTCTGAACTGGACCATGAATGGAATCCTGTTTGTATTGTAGCAGGACCCGGGGGTCTCAGAACTCAGTAAGTTAGCTACTAAGACGTAGCTCTTGTACATCATAGTAAACAAACTGTCTTTATTTATTACATTGTAAATTGTATTACAAAAGCACATGCTTTATGCTAATTATCTTAAGTCAGCGATGGTGGAGACCATTAAAAGTGGAAACGAATGATGCATATGAAGAGAATTCCTCTTTAATTATTTTTGCTGATACTTTAGGTTATATTCAGAGTTAATGAAAAGAAAACAATCAGGATTTCAGTACCATTTTGGAATGTCTTGGGTCTGTTTGGTTGTATTTCTCAAGAACAACCCACTAATCGAACAATGATCTCACAAATGTTTTTTTAGGTACAATAATGAAAGTTGAGTGTCTAGGCTGCATTTTGGGCTTATTTGTGGTCATTAGATGTGGATCAGCCATCCTTGGCAGAGTGTGTTATGGCTTCTCCTTTGTGTAGATATCATTATCTGGCAAGCCAATAGCTGTTTAGATGTATTGCATAATTGCCATATTTACATGGCACTGAAACATCTATATGGGCTTAGTTATTCTTTTCAATAGACGATTCATATTTTGTATTTCTGATTCACCTGATGAGTACTGTATCTTCAGGACACTTGGCTTTGTCAGGTATCTGTGTGTCAGTTCCATTGATCACTTTTGATCATCTGTATCGCCTTCGTTTGCCAAACTAGAAAGCAGTTGGATATTCCCCTCGATTGGCTCTCATGCCCTGTGACTATTTGAACTGGAAGTTTCAACTCTGATTTCTTTGCTGCAATCAATTATATTTCTCCCTTCTGGAAAACGTCCCAAACATCTTATTTGTCCATTGCTTTCCCTTTGGTTCTACTTTTTGGTGTTAATTTGTCATCGACATTGTATATTACTTCTCTTTGGCGATAGACAATTTATGTGAAAGATATTTGGATGCGTTTGTCTTGCTATATTAGCAATCTAATTTCATTATTTCTGTATGCATTGAGCAAATATTGATTTGATCAAGTAAAATTACAGATTGTTCTGTATAGTTTATTCTTGTACTTTGTCTTTCAAATCAGTATGACTTGTGGATGAATGAAGTTGTTTCTTTCTGGTTTTGCGGTGTGATGTATTGTGGCCTACGATGCTCACTAGTGGTATTTGCCTTTTGTCATGGATCTACCTCAATTTGGGATAACACTTTTCATGAACCTTAAACGCAAGTTGGTTTATGTTCTTGCAGGGCCAATACAAGTCAACTTTGGTATGCCCAGTGTGCAACAAAATCTCTGTAACATTTGATCCATTTATGTATCTATCATTGCCTCTTCCATATGCCACGACTCGAACAATGACAGTTACAGTATTTAGCAGTGATGGCAGTGCACTTCCTACACCCTACACAGTTACAGTACCTAAGCAGGGCAAGTGTAAGGATCTTATACATGCATTAAACACTGCATGCTCTTTACATAATGGAGAAAGGCTTTTGCTTGCAGAGGTTTGTGGAAGCACATATACTGCTTATCTCATATGTTCAGTTTCTGCAGCTTTTGCTTCAATTTCAGTCTTAAGATGTTTTTAGTGTCTGCATTACTAAACAAAACTAAACCTTGGTGACATTCACAGATCTATAATCATCGGATATTTCGATATTTGGAGGATCCACTTGACTTGTTGTCTAGTATTAGGGACGATGACTACCTTGCAGCTTACAGGGTTCCTAAATTTTCAGATAAAAGACTTTTACTGCATTTGATGCATCGGCGTAAGGAAGAGTAAGGTCTTCTGGGATTATACCCATTGGTTTGTGATTTCATGCATTTTAATGCATTCTTGTTTCTACCTCTTCTTAAGTCGTTATGGTTAGTAAGCTATGTGCAATTTGTTCTGTCAAACCTAGAACATTCACACAGTTCTCCCATACCTAATTTCTATTTTTTTCTAAAGCTTTTCTGTTTTTGTAGATCTGTGTAATTGATGCTAAGTGCTAACCTAATATCAGATAAATTTAGTGGTATGGACAGGTAAGCTATCATATATTTATTTTTCAAATGATAAACACATCCAATATAGTATGGGAGACTCTTTACAGCAAAGGCGGTTCATGGGAAGTGGTTTAGAAGGCTCTAATGACTGTTTTGGAATCCTCCTTAGTTACCAAGTGCAGAAATCTCCGAAAATCTAGAGTTTTTTGAAAGAGATCGGAAAATTCGGTTTGGAATATATATATATATATATATATATATATATTGATAGATGATGGCTTTTGACTGGAGCTTGAACTGGTTTGGGACACAATTAGGGCCCCACATCCCCATGTAATACCACGCGTATACCATATATTACCAGTTATCTCGAGAATATCTAACAATCATTAACGGCTCCAAAAATACAACCAACGGTCAGAACCGACTTCATATGCCTTTCCAGAGATTTAAACTGGAGTGGGGCTTGAAACAACCAAGCCATGTAACCAACTCACCCACACCTCATTGGCTATATATATATATAGTTTTATAAATATGCAAACTCAACAAATCCAATTCAAAAAATTAATTACATAATATCATTATACTATACAATAAATTAAACAATTTATATATAAATAAATTTATAATGTGATATAATTATACCATACAAAAAATTCAGTCTTTTTTGACAGAAAAATAAATTTATAATAAGAAAAAAAAAGGGTCGACTCAAACCAAATTTATCCAAGGTGGCCAAAAGATCTAGTCCAAACCGGATTTGGTGCAAATCCGGCTTGATTTGGTACAGATCCGACTTGATTGGTAAGTATGGAATTCATCATCATTTAGTAGAACAAAGAAAATAATAGATCCCAAACAATTCCTGTATTTTGTTTGTTTTGAAGAGATGAATTTGTTTTTGGTACTTGGTGTAGATACTATTTTTGAATTATATAGCACCTTAGTCTTGTACACATGGAAAATACAAACCTTCGTTGTTCCTCTTAGTTCTAGACCTTTCCCACGACTGAAAGGCTCGTATCTGTTATCTTTTTGTGCTAATTGCTTATTTTTAGTCCAATCAATGTTATTCAAATGACTCAGAATTTGTTTTTGGTACTTGGTGTAGATACTATTTCTGAATTATATAGCACCTTAGTCTTGTACACATGGAAAATACAAACCTTCGTTGTTCCTCTTAGTTCTAGACCTTTCCCACGACTGAAAGGCTCGTATCTGTTATCTTTTTGTGCTAATTGCTTATCTTTTAGTCCGATCAATTGCTTATCTTTTAGTCCGATCAATGTTTTTATCATACTCAGAATGTTATAACCTGTTTATCTTTTGTCTCTACAAGTTCTGGACTTGTACCTGCTTTCTTGTTTTCTGGACACTTACGTTGGAGCGAGACGCCTACGTCGACGTTAGTGTCTTATTCCAATGAAAGTGTCCAGTGGTCTAAAGTGATCCAATTTGCAAATGAAAACATATTTCTTGGTCGACTTAAGTGATTTAAGGCGAGATATTTCCAAAAGGGATTGATATATATATATAGGGTCAACCCTCATTGATCCATCACTTAGCATAGACCTAGCACAAACCCAACAACTCACAAGGGAATTTACTAAAATCATTCAATCAAGCATTCAAGTGAACAAAGCCTTCCTATTTTCTCCAATTTTCATATTAGTCATATGGACAACATATCTACAACGTTGAAGTATTGAAGGAGCAGCCCTTGAGTCCTATTAGCTAAGTTACAAGCTAGGTCACTATTGTACTTGCTTTCCACATATTGCACCCTTTTGCACACACAAGCCAAAACATTAGGGGATTACTACATTAGTCCGAGGCTCTCTTCGGAGTAGTGGTTATGAAGGTAACACCCACTGACAGAGAGGTCTTTGGGGTTAGCTCGACACTGTGAGCTCACTAACCCATTTTTTTGAAGGTTACTATGAAGATGAAGAACTAGGGTTTTGCTATTTGACAAGGAACGACAACCTGTGATCTAGATTTGAGTGCACTAGAGTGAAGGTGACACATAATCCAAAATATCTCAGGTAGTTGCATCCAGATCCAATAGGTATTCTGTACATGACATCTGCGTCCAGGTTAGACAGAAGTGTTTGAGGCCACACAGTGCAAATTTTCAGTATCTGACGACTGATACATAATCCAAATCTAGTCTATTTCCAGCCCGTTCCATATAAGATTTGAATGTGTACAGTTGACCAACTAAGTACTCTTGTTTTTCATTTGTTACAATTTCAATCACTAGGTGTACTTACTATTTTTAGCATATCTCAGTATTTAAATTTAGAATATTGTTTATCTGAGTTTGCAAATTAATTGCTTTGCTATAGAGTTATCCCTTCTGTGCCCTAGGCTATCTCTACCCCTTTAACCCTAGATCCCTTATTCTATATTTTAGGGTTAAACATTTGGTGAACCAAAACATTGGTCTCAAAATCCTAGATGGCTTAGGGTTTTCTTTTTTTTTCTGCATACTCTGATTTCAGAGTTTTCAAAAAAAAAAAGTTAGAATTTTCCTTTTCTAAACACATGTTCAATATGGATATATGTCTTATTTCATTTTACAATACATCATGGTTGTTGTTACTCGTTATGTTTCATCTATGGTGAATTCAATAAAATCTCTAAGGAGTTAAAAACCTGGTCATTTCAAATCCATTGCATTCTTGCATACTTCTTACTGTCATAATGTTTACAATGAACTTCTACTTGTTCCTACAAAGCGCCAAAGAGAATGCATGAAACAATCTTGCTCTTTTTGCTATATTGCAACCTCTTCCAATGATATTATTGCTAAAACTTCACTCTTGGACTTATTACATCATTCTTCACATTTCAAGGATGTTTATATTGGATGCATTAAGCATGGCCTTTTTACCAAGTAATGTGGAGCATCCATATGTGGCTTCCGTGTTGAAATCAATCAAATGGATTGAATATAATATTTCTTTTGAGAAAGAGGATTTACCACCTCAAAACCTCATAATTTCTTGTTTACTGCTATAGATTCAGATGTGTGTGCAATAAAATAGCTAAAAGTGTCCTCGAGATAATGGTTCGTGACTCAACATTTGAAACATATCCTTCCTTTCTTTACGTGACATTGGATCTAAAGATTTGGAACACTCCAACATGAAAATCAAAGGATTTGATAACATTTCATGACAAGTATTGGGGCAAATATCCTTGAACATTATTGTAGGACCTCGTACATTGCCTACTTGGTGCCAAGTTATGCCATATGATTGGAATTATAACATACTTTTGGGACACCCTGAATACATGAGATGTATGTTGTTCCCTCTACTTTGCACATATGCTTAAAATTCAGCCATCATGGATTTAATTACACATGTCCAATGGATACTAATCCCTTCAAACATTGTGCAATGGTCCAACAAACGAATAATCCTGCACCGGAATCCTATATTCTTGATTTTGGTTCTCGATATTTGCTCAAATATAGGTACAAAGGACAAGGTTTGGGCAAAAATGAGCAAGGTATAACTCAACCTATCTCTTCTGCAAATAATACAAATCAAGATGACTTGGGTTTCTCAGGACAATCTGTAAGTCATAAACCATCTACTCATACCAAGCCTCATTTTCAAAAGTCCAATTTAGAATGTATGCATACCTCTACAACGGGTCTACAATTGGCCAACTCTCATATGATTGGTAAGAACATTTCCTGAAAATTTTGACATTGGATGAGTTCTCAAATGATGAGTCTTTGCTTGAGTACTTGGGGGCCATATGAGGATCTCCATTCCTTTTATCATAAGAATAGGTTTTTTCATGCCACCTCTGCTCATGCTTACTTTGGTGAAAGTGATGATACTTTTGCCTGACATGATGCACATAATACTATTCCTACCGTACCATTTATCACTAAATGATCCACCTTGTTGAATAAAGAAACAATACAATATAACTTTGGAACAGATAAAGATCCTCGACCAGTGTTACTTGCCACAATGATGCAGGATGATGAAAGCAAGGCCTATTGACAGGGCCTACATGATTACCCAGAACTATTTGTTTGGGCCATAGTTCGCATAATCGGTTGGGGCGAGTACTCGCCAATGGGCCAAAATGGGTAACCAACGGTTATTCGATCGAGCTTCGACCCGCTCGGTCGAATAACAGGCAATAACCGACAAAGGCAAAAAATACTCGACATTCGCCCAAAGTAGACAACATATAAATAAAATAAACATTTAAGTATAAGTTTACATTTATCTTAATGTAAACTTATACTTTAAGTTATATTTTATTTATATACTTTCAGGATGTTTGAGAGTGGTTTTGGACCTCTAGGAGCTATAATGCAAATTATAGGTTTTGGAGGATCCTATCATATTTCAGACATAATCAGATTTCAGGGTTTCACACTTAGCCATATTTCAGTGTTCCAAAATTTCAAGGAGACATCATAGGAGGGATGAAGGCTGCATGAAGGGATGTAGGTATGATAGAATAGTATGAGAACATCTCTTGCAAAGTGCCACAAGTCGGTCCCACCCCATTCCCTGTGCATAGATTACTGGACTTTCTTAGTCTCCCTTAGTTTTCCAGAGAGCAGGGAAGAGAAAAAAATAGATTCTTGTAATTTGTACTTGTAGATTCTTGTATAAGTATTTCAATGTTTCAAAATTTCAAGGAGACATCATAGGAAGGATGAAGGCTGCATGAAGGGATGTAGGTATGATAGAATAGTATGAGAACATCTCTTGCAAAGTGCCACAAGTCGATCCCAACCCATTCCCTGTGCATAGATTACTAGACTTTCTCAGTCTCCCTTAGTTTTCCAGAGAGCAGGGAAGAGAAAAATATAGATTCTTGTAATTTGTACTTGTAGATTCTTGTATAAGTATCATTGTATCAGTTTTAATCTAGGCACAGGGAATGGGGTGGGGTTGACTTGTGGCACTTTGCGAGAGATGTTCTCATACTATTCTACCATACCTACATCCCTTTATGCAGCCCTCATTCCTCCTACGATGTCTCCTTGAAATTTTGAAACCCTGAAATATGACTAAGTCTGAAACCCTGAAATCTGACTAAGTCTGAAATATGATAGGATCCTCCAAAACCTAGAATTTGCATTATAGCTCCTAGAGGTCTGCAACCACTCTCAAACATATTGGAAGTATATAAATAAAATATAACTTAAAGTATAAGTCCATATCTAAATGTAAACTTATACTTAAATGTTTATTTTATTTATATACTGTTTGGTTATCTAAATGTAACTGCCGAGTACTCATTGGTTACGAGTAACCAGAGACTACTAGGCGGTTTAAAAAAAAAATTCGGTTTTTCAAATTTGACGGTTTCAAGTGGCGGTTATTCCCCTGGTAGTTTTCTCGGCGAGTAACTGACCAACTGACGGTTACTTACCGGACTTTGGTCGTACTTATATATGTTTGGGATTGACCTATCAGTGGCAATACATAATATATTATTATATCCGGATGCAAAACCTATTAAATAAAAGATTCGTAAAATGCATCCCAAAGTGACATTGCTAGTAAAAGATGTTGTCGGACTTTGCTCTTACTCATATATGTTTGGGATTGACCTATCAGTGGCAATGCACAATATATTATTGTATCCGAATGCAAAACCTATTAAATAAAAGATTCGTAAAATGCATCCCCAAGTGACATTGCTAGTAAAAGATGAGATTCAAAAGCTCTTAGACGTAGGATATATAAGAGCCATGCACATTCTGATTAGGTGTCTAACATTGTACATGTGACTAAGCCTAATGGCAACATTCGATATTGCATCGATTATCGTGATTTAAACAAGGCTTGTCTAAGAGATGATTTTTCATTGCTTAACATCGACATGATTGTTGATTCTACAACTGGATATGAGACATTTTCATTTATGGATGGTTTTGTCGGATATAACCAAATCAAAATTAACCCAATAGATCAAAAAAATACATTTAGTTCTTCATGGGGCACATTTTGTTATATGATCATGCCGTTTGGACTCAAAATTGCGGGAGCAACATATCAAAGGGCCATGACTCATATTTCATGATTTTATTCACAAAACTATTGAGGATTTACTTGTAAAATTCCAATGTTGCCAAGACCATGTTATTGATTTACGAAAAATATTTGAACGCTTGCGAAAGTTCAATGTACGTATAAATCCTCCAAAATGTGTTTTCGGAGTGTCTTCCGGAAAGCTTCTTGGGTACATTATTTCTTAGCGAGGCATCAAAGTTGATCCAAAAAAGGTCAAATCTATTGTTGCAATGCCATTGCATTCTAATCTAAATTAATTACGATGTTTACAAGGCTGAATTAAGGCTATCCACCGTTTCATTGCTTAGTTGGTTGATAAAACAATTCCTTTCACATGTTTGCTAAAAAAGGACAAAATTTATATGAGATGACATTTGTCAACAAAGTTATGATAAAATCAAAGAATATTTAGCAAAACCACTAGTGCTCATGCCTTCTGTTTTGGATAGACCATTGCTTCTCTATATCTCAACAACTCATGAGGCCTTGGAGCCTAATTAGCACAATATGATGATCACAAAGAATTGACAATTTATTAAATCAGTCATCAATTGGTTGATTATGAATGCAAATATACATCAATGGAAAAATTGTGTATAGCTTTGGTTTTTGCTATATAAAAATTGCGACATTAATTGCTCAACAAAGAGGTCCATGTTATAATTAAAGAAGATCCATTAAAGTTCCTTATGAACAAAACACACCTCACTGGCCGCATTGCAAAATGGGTGATGCAACTTACAGAGTTTGATCTGAAATTTATATCCCAAAAATCGATAAAAGGACAAGTTGTAGCCGATCAATTTGCTGCAACTCCATTACCTGATCCCTTTCCAATTATTGAAGCTTTTCGTGATGAATTTGAGGCATATGATATATCTTCAAACCTATGGGCAATGTTTTTCGACAGACCCAGATGTAGAAAAGGAGCGGGTGCAGGTATTATATTTTGCACCCCCAAGGGTGAGTGCATGTCATTCTCTTAAGGTTAGCCTTTTCTTGCACAAATAATATAGCAAAATATGAAAGCCTTGATATTCGGGTTATCACTAGCACAAAAGCTTCATATCAAGGACATTCAAGTTTTTGGTGACTCTCATTTGGTTTTCAATCAAGTTACCAATCACTACCAAACCAAAGAAGAACATTTACTATCGTATAAAGAAATGGTGGATAAACTTAAGTAGACATTTGATACATTTTTCATTGACAGTATTCCCTGTAAAGATAACCGCCATGCGGATGCAATGCTAGCACGGCAGTATTATTGATGTCTTTTGATATTAGTGATGACCATATAAAGTTTATCATACACCAGTTACGCGATCCTTCCATTTCTTCTGATAGAATAGATGTGTTAGCCGTTCTTGCTATTACTCGTAGTTCTACAAATGCACAATGGTACAGTGATATTTATAATTTCCTTGACAGAGCTTACATACCAAACCATTTTACATGAAATGATAAACACAAATTACATCGGGAAGCACTTTGTTATGTTATCATTGAAAATGATTTGTTCAAACGAGATTTTGATGAACAACTACGTCGATGCTTAAACTCAGACGAGGCACACACTGCACTATTAAAAATGCACAATAGTGAGTGCGGCAGACATTTCAGTGGCAAGGCCATGTCTCAAAAATTGTTAGCCAAGGTTATTATTGGCCTACCATGGAACAAGAATGTATTGAACATGCTAAATTATGTTTACAAGGCCATAAATATAGCAATTTGAACCATGCACCATCTCACGAGTTACAACCAATTGTCTCACCATGGCCTTTCTTTTTATGGGGTTTTGATTTGATTGGAAAGATAAATCCCGTGACTGTCAGTGGACACAAATTCATAATCACAACTACAAAATATTTTACTGGTGGAGGCAATTCCACTTGAATTTACTATAGGGGATGACATATGCAGGTTTTTGATGACCAATTTTACTTCCCGTTTTGGCATAATTTAAACTGTTATTATCGATAATGGATCATCATTCAAAAACAAGATAGCGAATCATTTTTGCAGTAAGTATAAAATCAAACATACTTTTTCTGCACCTTACGACACACATGGTAATGGACAGGCAAATGCAACAAATAAAACCATTGTCAAAATACTTGGCAAAATGGTTGAACGATACAACATAGAATGGCATTAGCAGATGGTGTATGCTTTATGGGCATATTGTACTAGTGTTCGCACACTTACTCAAGTTACACCATATTTTTTGGTTTATGATACAGAGGCAGTGTTACCAATTGAACTTGAGATACCTTCCCTATCTGTCTCTCTCAAAGATATTATGAAAGATAATGAATACTATGAAAAAAGATTGCATCAATTAGAATAGTATAGTGAAAAACGCACAACTGTTGAACACTTATGAGTTTGTCAAGATCACGTTAAGTGCACGTATAACAAAAAAGTTGGGCCACACAAATTAACTGTGGGTGACCTAGTACTAAAAGAAAATCAAAAGAACACCAATGCAAAAAAGACAAGAAATGAAAGTTTAAACCAAATTGGTTGGGACCATTTACAGTTCTAGAAAAATTGGGAAAAGGTGTATACCGCCTAGCTAAACTTGAAGGAAAACCTCTCAAAAACGCAATGAATATTATGCACTTGCGTAAATATCTTGCTTGATATATTTAAATTATTATAAAAATACCAAAAAAATCAAAAAGTTAAAAAAATTGAAACATTCAAAAAATATTTTCAACATTTACATATTTTGTTAGCTTCTTGGCATATATGTTGGTTTTAGGTTGGTAGATGGCATATCAATATTTTCTATATACACGTGTTTCACACATCATTTGAGTGTGATTTAAGTATGCAAAAATACATGATCTATGCACTTTCGGATGTTGAGTCTTCTCTCTACTCATGTCATGTGGACATTGGGGGCATCTGTTTATTTGATCACGATACATCCAGGTTATATCATTCTATGATTACTTTACATTATTATGTTTGACTTTATGTACTTACACATACCTTTATCCATGCTTATATCTCTTGTAGTGTACTTGATATTCTATGTACTTAATGTTTTTTACTAGCTCATATGATCAATGGGCTAGTATGTTATGTTTATGTTGGTTGCTTATGCTTTTCGTCTATGCACTTCTTTAGTGTTTTCTTTTGCTTGTTTAAACATTTGAATATGTTCCATTGTTTGCGGCCCTTGTGCCTTTGTTTACCTCTTTGACATTTGAATATGCTATTGCTTGTTGTATGGACATATGAATATGTTATGCTTGCTTTGGTGGACATTTGACTAAGTCACATCCCTTTGATTGTGCAACATTTGAACATGCCCATTGTTAGCGGTCTCCTTGGACTGTTGTCTTGATTTGTTTTTGAGTGTCTTTGTGTGTGTGTGTTTGATTATTTGTTGAGCTTGTACTGTTACTATCTAGATGTTGCCATGATTTATATCATGCATCTTTGGACTAGATGTGATGACATTTGGCACGCTTCAATGATATATCTTCGTTGAGCTTGTACTATTACTAACTAGACGTTGCCATAATTTATATCATGCATCGTAAGACTAGATGTGATCACATTTTGCACGCTTCAATGATATATCTACCTAGACATGTTACTCCTATATGTTATATGATATATTCACAATTTACATAGTTATTTTATCTTTTTGAAATAAGGTGACTACCAATTGCTACTTCCCTTCACCTCAAAAGGGGGGGCATATTAATGGGGGCATGACATAGAGGCATGGCTTCCACATTCTTCACAGATTCAGATTGCAGGGGGGGCATATTTTGGAAATATGTTCTTTACATTTGTCATAGTTTAAGATATATAGTGAAGGCATGTTTTGGAAATATGTTCTTCACACTTATACTTATTTTTAGTTTTAGATTATAGTGGGGGCATGTTATGGAAACATGTTGTCCATACTTACACAGTTTTCAAATTAGTCAAAATTCACAATTATATTATTCAAATACATAGTTGTGACATAATTCTATACATTGATACCATTGTTATACCCAAGTTTCAGTATGAGACATACATAAGGTGCATAGGCTTTGAAACGAGCACTTACATTGCAAAATCAAACCAGCTTTCAGACTTCAAACAATTATACGGACTTTAGCTCACCAGGTTGAATCGTTATAGACTGTATTGAACCAATCTACTACAGTAGTTGGTTCACTTTTGGTATGCTTAAGATGATTAAATCACTCAATCTTGCCAAGTTTATAAATTGGACTTGATTATATCATCCAACCTCATCAGATTTATAGTGTAAATTGACTTGGTTCACTCACGCTCACCAGGTTATAAGTATGATTGGGTTGCATGGTTGAACTTATTTCAACTGCTAGGTGGCAATTCACCTCTTTCTCGAAGGTTGGGGACAAGTTTTGTCCTTCAATCTTTCTATATTTATGCACTTTTTAGATTTATATTTGTCCTAATCTCAACACTAATGGTTCATAATGATACATTTTTTCAAATCAAGTTGCCAAAAAGGCAAGGCGGTTGCATCAATACACAGGAGTACCTCTAAATCTTGTTCTTTCAATTTCAATCATTTCAATGATGTTGATTTTAGATTAAATGCATTGATTATATATTGTAACATGTTATTGGTTTGCAGGTTAGTCACCAACAAAACACTCAAGTTGGGCTCATGCAAAGGCAAGGTGTGTTATACAAATCCAGATGTGCATTTCCCCCTTTAAACTAGCAATTTCATTACTAGATTAAAGGGAGGGCAAATGTAAACACTTTCTGAAATATATAGCACCTCAGTCTTGTACAATTTGGCAAATACGAATCTTGGCTTTTCTTCTCAGTTCTAGACCTTTTTCGCTACGAAAAAATTCGTATTTGCAATCTCTGTGTTCATTTCTTATTTCTTAGTCTAAAAAATGTTATTCTGCTGACTCAAACCTTCTATCATACTTAGAACGTTATAAACCTGTTTAATTTCTGTCTTTGCAAGTTCTGGACCTATACCTGCTTTCCTGATTTTTGGAACTTGCGTCCTAGCTAGATGTATGATGATGCTATTGTCATATTCCAACGCAAGTGTCCAGTGCCCAAAAGTGATCCAATTTGCAAATGAAAACGTATCTTTATGGTCGGCCTAAGTGCTTTACTGCGAGATATTTACAAAAAAGATACACACACACACACATATATATACATATATGATCAACCCTCATTCATTCATCGCTTAACATAGACCTAGCACATACTTAACAACTCAAGACAATTTATCAAAAACTCTCAATCAAGCATTCAAGTGAGCAGAACTTCCCTATTTTTTTTAATTTCCATATCAGTCATAAGGACAACACATCTACATGTTTGAAGTATTGGAGCAACCCATGAGTCCTATTTTCCATGTTACAAGCTAGATTATTATTGTACTTGCTTTCCACATATTGTACCCTTGTGCACATACAAGCCAACACATTAGGGGAGAATTACATTAGTTTAAGGCCCTCTTTGAAGTAGTGACTATGTAGGCAACACCCATTAATAGAGGGGTCTTTGGGGTTAGCTCGACACGGTGACTCCACTAATCCATTTTTTCCAAGGTCACGATAAAGATGAAAAACTTGAGTTTTGCTATTTGACAATGAGCGACAACCTATGATTTAGATATGAGCACCTCAGAGTGAAGGTGACACAAAACCCAAAATATCCCAGGTGGTCACATCCATATCCAACAGGTCTTTCGTACAAGATACTTGCGTCCAGGTTAGACAAAAGTGTCAACGCAACCATCCAAGGTCGATGCAAGTGTCTTAGGCCACAAAAGTCAAATTTCTAGAATCTGAGGATTTATCCAAAATCTAGATCCAATGTATTTCCAATTTGTTCCATGTCAGATTTGAATGCACACAGTTCACCAACTAAGTACTCTTGTTTTCCATTTATAGCAGTATCAATCACTAGGTGTAATTATTTTTAACATATCTCAATATTTAAATTCATAATATTGTTTATCTGAATTTGCAAATTTACTGGCCCGCTATAGAGATAGTTTATCACCTTTGTATTCTAGGCTATCTCTACTCCTTTAATAATGATCCCTTAATCTAAATTTTAAGGTTAAAAACTTCGCTTACTTGATTCATATGAGGCAAGTGTTCTTCTTGAAGGTGAAAATGTAGTAGAGCTACTTAGTCTACGTCAAAGACTGAAAATGAAATTGAACATTCATCACTCAGGAACAGGGAAACTATTTAAAAGAATATATGTAGTCATCATATACATCAATGAACATCATATAATATGAGGAAATTAGGATTTTATTTATTGATATTCTCTGAGATATACATAGCCTCTTTTAAAGTTATTAACTAGTTTGTTAAACATTAACTAATGGGGGGTTATAAACCTTCCCAACTCCTGTAGTTCTTTGTTTCTTAAGTAAGCGCTATGCCTTCTATTTCTCCTTATTCTTTCAACATTCATTTGTTAACATTGGTATCAAAGTCACTATTCAAGGAAGCCCAAGGAGAGGGTACGAACATTCATATGCAAAGTTCGAGGAAATCCTAGTTGGGTATGACTTGTAGAGAAGAAGAGGTGCGAACATAAGAGTCAGTTCGTGATTTGCGTAGGGAGTTGCGAGGATTCCATAGAACACAGAGATACAAAACAACAAAATGCCAAAAATGAGAGTCAGAACATCATGCAACAAAAGAATGCCAAAAACGACAAAGGTTGATGATGTTGTAGTCACATTTGCACGTCTAGGGCACAAAAGCAAGTTAGACGGGGTCCAAAATGATGGTGATGTTGTTAGGGCATGGGAAGGAAAGACCAGTTCGTAGAAGAATCTCAGACACAGAGAATCGATACAACTCCTTTGAAGTTGTGAAGCACATAGGTCGTAAAGAAAAAATGACGCTTAGAGTTCTCCCAGGGCACAAACGACAAGAAGAAAAACGTGAAGGAAACCCAGATCACAGAAAAAAGTCGATAAGAAGATAACCAAGTTGGAAAAATGCAAGTAGATTGTGTAAGGAAAAACAATCGAATTCGAATTTACAGTTGATCGTGATTTCCAACTTACCTGGCATTTAGGTAATGATATTCACACAATGTTGTGTAGTTAGGGCATGGCCAGAGAAAGAAGACAATAGGGTACATATTTGAAAGAGAATGGAAGTTCAGACTCTGTTGGTGATTTGTAAAAGAAAGCAAGCTTTCAGACCTAGACAAACAAAACACAGATTTGCAGTTTTGTGTAAATAATTTTGAAGTTCAGTGTAAAAGTAAATTTTGAATATAAAGTATGTTGCATCAATTTCCGAATCAAAGTTCATAAGAGTTTATTTCCCTATTGCATTGATTTCCGAGTTAAAGGTGAAAACTATAATTTTCTAGTTGCATTGATTTATGGGTCGACAAACTTTACTTGTTGCATTTATTTTCGGGTTAGAAAATTATACTTTCATTGTTATATTGTTTTTCGAGTGTAAAATGATCAATATTCAAAATTTGGTTCCGTCGGAAGTGCAAGAGTTAATTGGCCACAATTATAACATTTGGAGTCATAAGATTTTGACAATTGCAAAATATCATGATTGTGACAATCATTTTTGGCACTAAAGCAAGACCTATTACAAACTTTGTTGATTGTGACAAACGTCATAAGGAGGCCTTGTTGTCGTTGAAGCTATTTGTGTAGGATGACATGATTCCCAAGGTTTGAAATGCCACTAAGGTAAGTGTGTTGTGGCCTAGTTTGAAGAATAAATACCAAACGTCGAAGAAGGGTTTTATATATGAAGAATCTGCTCTTTTCGACAAAGATGTCAGAGGATGAGTACTTGTTAGAACGTCTTCTTTGGATGAAAGATCTTCGAGACTAGTTAGGAGCCATTAACAAAAAGGTCAATGACGACGACTTGGTGGCTCTTGTTTTGAACAACCCGATGCCTCCATACGAATCTTTCATGGAGGCTATACATTTGATGGTGGAAAGTAACACCTTGACATTTGATTAAGTTAGTTCTTATTTTGTTGCAAAAAGAATGCAGATAGACACAAAATGAGTCCAATGTTGGACAAGCAAAGAGTGCATTAGCTACTTAGTCGAAAGGGAATTGAAAATATATTCCTGTTGATTCATCTTCTAAATATCAGGTAAAGTGTTTTTCTTGTCATAAGGTTGAACATCTTAAAAATGATTACCAAAAGCAACAATATGCACTTTCCCAACAAAACAATCAAGTGCAAAATGTGGCAACAGTTGATGAAAGATGAGATTTTGAGGAAGATTATGCCCTTGTGGCATTATACTTGAACATTAGTACTATCGGTTGCTAGTTCATTGATTCCATTGCATCTCGGCATTTCACATGTAGTAAGGAATGGTATGTCAAATTCATTGCAAGTATAAACTTTTTTGATTCAGTTTTATTCGTTGATGGTCTATCATATGCAGTAGAGGGGATATAAGATATAAACACAATATTGAATAATGCTAGAAAAATCAAAGGAATGTTAGATATGTTCCTAGCACGAATGAAAATCTCTTATCTGTTAGTCAAGTTAATGGAAAATCCCAACATTATTGTACATTTCGCTAGGAAACAATGTATTGTCTGAAGTCAAATAAGACAAAGTGGTTGCCCTAGGCACAGGGCAAGGTGGCTTGTATAGACTCATTGACCTTGTTACAATCAACGTAAATGCAGGTGTAGAGGGAGATCACACCATATAGGGAGTGTTGAAGGATGAAATTCTTTATAGGCTTGTTGACCCTGAAACAATCAACTTATATGCACTAGTTGTGAAGGGAATATCCACTATAAAAGATGTGCAGGGGGATGAATTCTTCAATCTTAGTCACATGCATAGGCAACTATGCAAGAGAATGATATGCCTAAGTCATAGGTATTGGCTTAGAGGACCGGGAACAAGGTTTTTACTTCAGTAGAGCATGGTCATTTTTTTTTCGCATCTAACCTTTGTATGGTACCGGAACAACCGGTTACACAACCCATTGGTTGTAAATGGGTGGACAACAATTGTACTTTGGACAAGTCTTGTTGCGAAAGGCTTTTCACAACATGAAGGAATAGATGTGTTGGTTTTTACTCCCATTGTTACTAAGGAGTTAGTTTTTACTTGTATTGCGAAGATGATCACATTTTGGTTGCTTCTCTCCATAGCAACTCAATTTGGTTTCTTGAGTGACATTTTGGACAAGGAGTTCTACATGGTGTTGTTTGAAGGTTTTCGGGTTCCTGGTCGTGATCATTTGTTTTGTAGGTGGATTGATTCCCTGTATGGACTTAAGCAGGCTCCATGAACTTGGTATACTTTGTTTGAGCAACATTTCTAGGATTCTAGATTATGGAATCAGAATTATGGAGATCGCGCTGAAATTATCAGCAAATGACGATTCATCACTAGTCAATGAATCATACTACAACAAATTGGTGGACAACTTGATACATCTTATGTCCACACGGCCGGATCTTTGTTTTGTTGTTGGCTATCCTTTCTCTTTTTTTTTTGACACTGAAGCTTATACAATGGACAACAACAAAATGTTTGAGGATTGCAGATTTCATATTGATATCTTTAGAATAGTCTAAAAATGTAATGACTAAACTCTTTGGTCCCATTGTATTTGTAAAATTTTGGGACAATTAGTACGGGTACGTCTTAGTTATGCGAGTACGCCATTTTTAAAAAACCTTGATTTGGATACGTCGTGGGTACGTCTATATATATATAAATAATGCATATTACTCATTTTTTTAGTAAAACACTTGAAAACACATAGTAGGAAAATATTTGTCTATAAAAGATAAAACACTAAAAAATATATAGTACTCATTCATTCACTACTTCAAAGACAAAATGTACATCTGAATCTAGATTGCCCTCAAAATCATGAATGCCACTCCCATTATTTTTCAACTTTATCATTTACTGACGCTTTCTCTCGCAGGGGCTCATCGGTTCATTGAATCTCCTAGAGTGTATGCCTTAAGGGGTGCTTAGGGAATGTGTAATGTTCCCAAATTGGGACAATCAAGCAAAATTAGGGTTTGCAACAAACCCTAACAATCAATCATCAAACTCTAACCAAAACCATGCCAATAATGAATTTACCACAATAAACTCTAGGCAACAATAATCCCACAAATACTGAAATTAAATTCTTCAAACCCTAGCACGAATTTGAAAATTGAAATGGACAATTAGGGCATCTTAGTACTATGTTATTCTAATATTCACTTAAGTGGGGGACTTTTATGGGTCATGGACACTTAAGTGGGAGCTATAAGGATCACTCTTTTAATATTTGAATAACATTGGTTTCCCTCCAATTTAGGTACCTCCTTTGGAGAAAAAGCTATAAAAGCAACTGAAGGGTTCTATTTGAGGGGATGTATGTTTTGATAATCAAACTTATGCCTAAGCATGTTAAGCTTGGTATTGTGACTTGGAGATGAAAACTTTCAAGGCACGTAAGGGTTGAAGACAGAAACCTTCAATCTTGTTATTGGGAGCATTACTTCAGGTATTGTATTGGTTTTTCATCAATTTGTGTGCAAGGGAACATCACTTTCAGGGTTGCAATTGTACCTAGGGCAGCGCCTAGGGTTTGGAGGAGTAATTGCAGGTTTCAAGGGCATAATTTGTCTTGCAAGGGCAGCGAACCCTCCCTTAGGGTTGATGACACATTGTGAGGGTGTTTGGACACATTCAGGGACTCGCTGGGTGCAGTGAATTAACTGCAGCAGTTGCACGAACCTCTCCTAGGGTTGGTTCTAATTTGTCATTGGGCAAATATTCTCCTAATGTTATGATAATTTTCAGTTGTTTATTTCTATGGAAAGAGATAATTGAAGGTACTTTTTCCGAGTATTAGCATTATGACATATTTCTAATATTTTATTGGGTTGGGCGATTTCATTTGAGGTCCTAAGACAGTGATTTGAGGCATGCAATCATTCAGCTATGTATTCCCAGCACTGGCGACTCCCTTTGTGAGACTATTTGATGCATTTGTATGGTTATTTGATGCCATCGAATTGGCTGTAATGATTGTCATATTTTTGGTATAATATTCATGATTTTTGGTATCCTAATTGGTCCTTGAATTCAGATTTAGGGAAGGGTATATATGAGTTGTATTTTCTTGTGTATTTTGACAATAGAGATAAAGAAATACAAGGTGAATGATGCCCTAATTGTCCATTTCAGTTTTCAATATTCGTGCTAGGGTTTGAACAATTTGATTTCAGTATTTGTGGGATTTTTGCTGCCTAGGGTTTACTATGGTAAATTCATTATTGGCATGGTTGTGGTTAGGGTTTGATGATTGATTGTTAGGGTTTGTTGCAAACCCCTATTTTGCATGATTGTCCCACTTTGGGGACATTACAGAATGGGGTGGGATCGGCTTGAGGCTCTTTGCGAGAGATGTTCTCATACCATTCTATCATACCTACATCCCTTCATGCAGCGTTCATACCTCTTATGATGTCTCCTTGAAATCTTGGAACCCTGAAACATGGCTAAGTCTGAAACCTTGAAGCCCTAAATTTGACTAAGTCTGAAATATGATAGGATTCTCCAAAATCTATAATTTGCATTATAGCTCCTAGAAGTCCGGAACCACTCTCAAACATCTTGAAAGTATATAAATAAAATATAACCTAAAGTATAAGAAACTAGATGTCCCTATCTAAATGTAAACTTATACTTGAATATTTATTTTATTTATATACTGTCTAGTTCGGGCTAGGTTTACATTTTTTTAAATTTTTTGTTGACTTCCACTATTTTTCCCTGCCGAAAATGCCTAGGCACGCCTGAAAACACACCAGAAATGCCTAGGTACCTCCTGGAAATGTCTGGAAACATTCGAGAAGGGCCTAGAAACATCACAGATGTTTACGGTACCTTTCCAAATGTTTACGGTACAATTTTGGGAGGTACCTGGGATGTACCAGTACTAGAGGTGTACCCAAGATGGATTTAGGGGGGCGATTCTTGCAACACAGAGCTTTCCTTTGTAATATTCGCTGGGTAGCGTAGTTTGCTTCCGTGCTATATGGGCTTGGTTTTAGGGGGCCACTAGAAAATTTGGAATACGGGATCTTCTTGTCACATATTATTCAACAGATGACATTCCTAGTTTTGATGTATAAGCCTCATAGCTAGGCCATGATTAAGAAAAAAGTTGGATAGGAAAGTTATTTGTGATTAATGATTTTCAAGGGCCATTCAACCTCTTATGTGAAAAAGGTACCTTTTTTGTAAGGTTCTTATTCACATTTCCTTTGTGGAAGAAGGCATAAGCATTTGAAGGATTGGCCTCTTAAAACATAAGGTACGTTGGCCGTCAAGACATTCAGAGTCCTTTCCTAAAAATGCTACATTTTCAGAAACCATAAGGTTTCCCAATGTATAATTAGGAAGGACTTTAGGGGCTAGGCCAAAAAGATCGGAAAGGACTAAGTTGTCAAAGTTGGTTAATCTATATGTATTTAAGAGCTAATACCAATTCTACCACTTTAGGCTACTTTAAAAGTTATACAAGTTTTGAATCCTTGGGCTTCTTGTTGTAAAGTTAGGTATCCCAATATATTTACCCATAGAATAATAGGATAGATGACAAGCATCATCCTTCTCTCATCCATTTGAAGAGTCCAAGTTTCTTAAACTTTCTTCTATGGAGAGAAATGCAAGCAATCATAGCTGTAGAATGGGGATTAAACATTCTTTTGGACGAATCATCTAGATTGAGGCTTCTTCCAAAATGAAGATACAAACTTGTTTTAGTTGCTTGACATCATTGCCTCTTACACATGCTTGGGAGTACAATTTATCGGTCCTACAGTCAATATGAGATACATGTTTAATTCCTATGTTCTACAGGGACGTGTCCCACCCTTTTGTGCCCTTGGGGGCACATCCCCCAGGGGATGAGGATAAGGGGATGTTGTGGGAACACCTCCATGTTACCCCCTGTAATATTCCAAATCAGAGTATTTTAAATTAATTTGGTTTTCTCGGAAAACCTATTTTTTTTATAAATATAAATATTGCATTTAAAATAATAAATTAAATAAAATATAAGTCCACAAGGGTTTTCGTCCTTGAGAGTGGTTGTATAGCATGACGCTTATACGAGTTAGATGATTGAATTCATAATTGAATGCTTGTAATACTTCCACATCTTTTCTTTCTTATAAAGCCTTTAAAAAATTCTCACAAAGGAGGCATCCCATCCAAGAGGCACTTCTTCACCAAAAAATGTGACCGTTGACATTTCCGTTAACATTTCTGTTGACATTTTCGTTCACTTCTGACAACAATTCCGTTTGACACTTTCGTTCACTTCCGACAATAATTCCGTTTGACATTTTCATTCATACCCGTTTAATGACCGCCGTATTAAATGGCAACGCTGCTCCTTGGTAGCGATTTCTCCTTGGCAGCGATATCTTCAGGTGAAATAGCAGCGCCTCTCCTTGAATTCAATGATCTCCTTGGGGATATTACATACCTCCCTACCTCAAATTGCTTGTCCTCAAGCAATTGCAAATTGGAATGATCAATAAGTAAGGCTCCTCCCCATGTTGCATCTTCTATTGACAATCTAGAACTAGAAGGATCATATGAACTCCATACGAGCAAATACCGTATGACAACCTCAGTCTCATTGGGAACCACCAAAATGTTAGAAAAGTTTGTATACGTTTTCCATGAGACAATTTTACAAAGAACCAACACTCTGAAATCTTTAGGTTTCTTGTTTTTACTCAATAGCGAAGGATAGTAGAAAAAATATGAATAGCTATTGTCAATCGAGAGGTGGATGCAAACATTTCCAGCAGACATGTACTGTATCTTACGCAAACCCTTTAAGTCATTGCTTATGATAGAGTACCAAGTGCATGTAGAATTTCCATGGAATGCAAACATGAATTCAGTGGTGGTCCTGTGTTGATCCAAATTTGTCTCTCCTTCAAAGTCATAGAAAATTGCAAAGTCATAAAGGCATGCTTCGTTAATACTATCAGATTTACAATCCCTTTGTAGCCATGCTATACCCAACTGCACCATTAATTTAATCTTGTTGGAATACGGTTGCATTTCTAGAAGCAAGGAACATGAATCTATTATTTGCCTTTTTGGTACACCCATCTCTTCAAATCTGAATCCATTATCTCCTAGTTGCCGAGCCAGAATTGGGCTATGAGCTAGAGTCATTGTACCCTTAATTTCCATTATCAATGCAATAGTCTCCAAGTTTGGAGTCAGATTCACAGAGCACCAAAGTAATATTCCTTCTACAAGTGTACTATCATAATCACATGTGAACAAGGCATTCTCACATTCTACCCTAGCATCTTCAGCTAATCTCTGCACACAAAGTTGTGATTTTTGTTGTAGCTGCTCACCACCTTGGCTTATGTTATTAAGCTTAGTGCACTTGTTTTGTTCAAAGATTTGCACTATGTTGTTCAGTACTTTGGTCACGTAGTTAGAACCAATTCTCACTTGTTGTATATGTGACTTCCCTTTTTGAATTTCTCTTACATTCAAAGGAAAATTTGCCTATTTATATATATTCGAAGAAGCATAGTCTATGATAACTATGTACTTCTTATCAGACATTACTCCACGCCATAAGTCAACTTGTATGTTCATGGTCACTTCTAGAACTTTTTTGAAAACATCTCGCAAAGAGCGACATACTTTAATATGTAATCTAGAAGCTTCTTGTATCATAGAGTTACTCAATTTCCCATCAATCCCAACAACCATATTGATGTTTGATATCTTAGCTTGAATGACATCAAGATGTACAACAGATGGATCTCTGTCCTTGTAACCATGCCATTCAAACTTGTTCTTTGTTTTTGAATATTCCTTCAACATTCTCTCATGGTATTTGGCAACTCCTCTGTTATGAATGGCCCTAGCATCCCTATTTTTCCAACTAACTTCTCAAAACTTTTTGCAATCTTGAAATTCTTCCTTAAATCGTTTTTTGCGAATTTCCTTTTGAAAGACTGTGACATGCTTGGCAAGATCGGTTCTTGGGTGTTCACAAAGAGACACAAATTTATGATATGCCCTATCAGACATCAACATAATTTGTTGTTGTTGTTCAATTTCTTCCCTTAACTGCTTTTGAACATATAATAGACGAAGCTTGTGTTCTTCAATTTTGAGCGTTTGAACAAGTTCGGATCTAATTTGCGTTCCAATTAATGCCATTCCCAAAAGTGAATTTGATACTTGCTTTTTCTCACCATAATTCACCGAGAATTTTTTTGCATATTTTTTATGACGCATGATTTGTCTACTTGAATACATGCATAGTTGTGCATTTCCATCTTTGTTAGAAATTATATGCCTTGTCTCTTTATTCAAAAATAGAGTTTTGGGGTCTTGTTTGGTTGCCACCAAAGTTTGGCCTCTAATTTCATTTTTTAAACCAATTGTTAGTTTGATATGTAGAGTAAATTTATTAGTTGATACTAATGCTGAAATGACTGGATCTTGATATTGGGTAGATGGTGGTGGCCCAGTGCATCGGAATATATATGGCAGTATGGTTCGTCTACGTTTAAATGGTTTGGAAGCCATTATTTGAACTCTAAAAACATTAAGCTCCTCCAGTTCATCTTTTGCTATGGATAGCTGAGAATCGTGGCTACAATTAAGTTTTTTATTAAACTCCTCCATAAACTTTTCTGCTCCAGTATTCGGTGACTTTGACTCTTGATTTTCCCATATTCTATCAATTATTTTGGTTGGTTCTCCATCTTGTTTATTTTTAATACCGTAGCCCATTATATCTTGTTGATAGTGTGCATTAATTAGACAGTCAATTGGTTTATTATACTTGGAACCTGTGTTCGGGGAACAATCCTCAAGTCCTCTCTCTTGCACACACTGAAATTTATCGTCATTCTGACGCAGACAACACATATCAACATCATCATCAGTGTTTTGGATAGATAACTCGTGTTCATCTCTAATATCCAGAGTTTTTATGTCATTATTTCCAATAGACAAGTCTTCATAAATATCAACTTCTTGGATAATTATGTTTGGGCATTCCCTTAGTTCAACATTGGTTGCCTCATTTGTTTGCTCCTGGATAGGGAAGTCAGTCTTGGAATTTGTCATCTTCCTTTCTTCTGGGACTTCTTGAAAATTGAATTTCTCGTCATATTCAATACTGCCATAACTATGATTCACAAACTTGTCTTCTTCATAGTGCCTATTTCCATTCCATGACTCTTTTAAATCCAAATAGTCTGAAAAAGACATTTTTTTTTTAATCTCTGTTGAAAGGGCATGGGACAACTCGAAACTGTCAATAATTTCCTTATGTAGTGACCCCATGGTTCATAGGCTGACAAGAAAAACGGCTTTGATACCACTGTAATATTCCAAATCGGAATATTTTACATTAATTTAATTTTCTCGGAAAACCTATTTTTTTACAAATATAAATATTGCATTTAAAATAATAAATTAAATAAAATATAAGTCCACAAGGGTTTTCATCCTTGAGGGTGGTTGTATAGCATGGTGCTTATACGCGTTAGATGATTGAATTCATAATTGGATGCTTGTAATACTTCCACATCTTTTCTCCCTTATATAGCCGTTAAAAACTTCTCACAAAGGAGGCGTGCCATCCAAGAGGCACCTCTTCACCAAAAGATGTGACCGTTGACATTTCCGTTAACATTTCTATTGACATTTCCGTTCACTTCTGGCAACAGTTCCGTTTGACATTTTTGTTCATATCCGTTTAATGACTGCCGTATTAAATGGCAGCGCTGCTCCTTGGCAGCGATTTCTTCAGGTGAAATGGCAGCACCTCTCCTTGAATTCAGCGATCTCCTTGGTGATATTACACCCCCGTTTAATGGGGTGACTTGTAGGTGTTACCACCACATTTCCTTGTCCCTTTACAATGGGGACATGATCCCTCTTAAAAATAAAAATAAAAAAAAACTTAAATCACACTATTTGTAATGTGATGTTGTTTTTAAATGTTTAATTTTTTTATTGTTGAGTGACACTGTGATGTAGTACGAGTATCATTGAAGTTCCATTTTGATACTTTGGCTGCAATTGTTAATGAGAAAATCAATGGTTACTCCAAATATGGTTATTGTTATTGTATTTATGATTAATTAGAAATTGTAATTATTTTTTTCATAAATATTTTAACTTTTATGGCACAATTGTTCCCTTGTCATTCCTTACCTATTGTACCGTATCCATAGTCCTCCTGCAGTATCCTGGGCGTATCCAGGAAGGATCCGTGGCCCAAAAAAGTTTATTTTATTTTATTTTTTGATTTCACTCAATAAAAAAACATGATGATGTTATTTAAGATGGAAGCCTGCAAAAGTCAATAGGGAAGTTATATTTAATATGGAACGCCCATAGAAATAAACGCGAATTAAGTATTCACAATTACATTCTATAACAGAACTTATCTGAGACTCTTGGATACATAGATAAGATGAAAGCGTATCTAAATTATTTACAAGAAAGAATCAAATTTCACCATGCCAAGTTTACAGTGGAAATGATTTGCCCGTATCTTTTATAATTGCTGCTGCTTGCCTGCAAAAATGATCTTGCAGAGCACAATTTTAAGATGATACCTACAAAGAGCTTTGGAGCAAACTTCTGAAGAAAACTTTTATGCCTAAATTCTAATGAATTACCAATATGTTTTGTGGTTATTTAACTTATTTTGTTACTATACGCATATTAGGTGGTTAATTTTGCTTATTTAGCATTTTTTTTAATATTTTGTACATTTTATGTACAACCATATCCAAAAACATATCCAGACCAAAAAATCACCGTATCAGCATATCCGAATCCCGTGTCCATACCAGTACTAGGATCGGCTACTTAGCCTTTTACCTAGGGATCTACAGGGTACTTCCAGGCACCCCCTTTTTGTGTTCCCACCAAAAGGGGACTTTGTGGAATGTAGTCCAAGTCTTGCCTCTACAAAGGGTACGCTTTATTAGTGGTTCTTTAGTGATAATGTTTTTGGGTCAACTTTGATGAGCCATGGTCACATTGGCTATACAAATGAATAGACAATCAAATGGGCTATATTGAACGTCTATTGTATATATTCTTGTAGGTTATGAATGCGCTGCATGACAATAGGACATTTCGGTGCCTTCCTGTTTACACATAGTAGCCTCATAGGGAGTACAAGACAGTCTCATATGTGCATATCCATCTGCACATCATGGACCTTAAAATTTACTTATCTCTTTGTATCTATTATCCTCTAGAAGCTTCCTTGTTCTTGAAGCTTATTGTACATGTATCTTCCTCTAGAAGCTTTCCTTTCTCTTGAAGCTTCCTTTTCTCTTTCTTCTCTTTAAATCTTTCTTGTCTAGAAGTTATTTGTATTTAAAGTCTTAAGATTTTCACATGAAAAGATTTCAGAAATCTATTTGGATGCAGCTGTGTCTATCCATTATTTACTGATTTTTTTAGGTAAACTTCTAGACCCCACTTGAAGGATATTTGGATCAATGGTAAGTATGGGGATTGCTTTCACCCTTTTATAGGATATTTATGATTTATTTCCTATGTTAGATACCAAGTTGGCCATAACACTAAAGAATCTTATAATTATAATTCTTTTAAAAATTATTAAATATTAAGGAAACCTAGATGGCCTAAACCTAAAATAATTATTTTTATTTATAAAATAAAAATGCCATACTAAGACTTAAGTTATCAATAATAATCTTAGTCTTTACATAGGTTAGGGAAAACCGGTTTCCAAGTATTGCTCATGTTCCAACCATTATCTCTATTAATGTTACCATGTTGGGCGACTTCAATAGCTTCCCTTAGGTGACGTTTTATGTAGGGATACTCTCTAGCTAGAACCTTTGCCTTACCCATACAAATAGCATGTTTAGTTTCCAGAGAATGCTTCACTAATACTGAATTTTTCAATTCTATTAGTATTTTCATATGCTTATTTGTATATCATTGTACTTTATAGATACCTAATGCAATAGTGTGTAAAACATGTACAATTGCGCTAATTCCTTTGTGGTTGTTCTTGATTGTGATTGTGCTCATATCATTTCATATTAGAGCCTATCGATTACAGCCTCTAAAACTAGTCACTTCAAGGGTGTCCAACTTGTACTCTTACTAGATCTAACCCCACTAGGCTTCTTGTGATCAAGGCCCTAGATCTAGTGTTCTTGAGGGTTTCTACCTCTTACCCCACTAGATAATATCATTTAGTATTATATCTGGTCTATTGTGGCCTTCAGATCTAGTCCTCTTAAGGGTTTCTATCTTTTACCCTTAATAGATCTAACACACAGGCATTTCTTGATCAAGGCCTTCGATGTAGTTGCCTTGAGGGTTTCTACCTCTTACCCTCTATTAGATCATTTCATACTTCCATGGCATCCCATCAAGGATGAGGCTGTTTGGTACTTAATTAATCTTGTAGTTCTCTACAACTCAGAAATCTGGGGGCCTAGCCCCTGCCAGTGCGTGCTCAAGTTGAATGCTGAAATCTCTATGCTTTTGTGTCTTATCTGCTGCAAGCATATTATTGCTTAATGCTTTTCCCATGCTGAGAGTAGAACCCACCCCACTTTATACACTTTATAGCTTGATGGAATCTGCAGTCATAACATGAAACCTTATTCTGATTTTAAACCCTCCCGTACAATGATAATAAAAATGATATATTTATAGAAAAATCATGTGAAGACTGCATATTGTTACATCTCCACCGAAAAACTTGGGTAACCAACCACAGTGTTCACTGATTATCTAGGAGGATGACTTTGATACATTGCCTATATCTTGCTTTATTAACAAAAGAACATTCTAACTACTTTCTTATTACCTCTGGCGGATCTGAAATTGTAAGTGCTCCATCAGGTTGGCATCACCCACATAAGAGGTAGAATTCTTGCAATTGCCACAAATTTGCCTTGGCAACCTTTCATATTAAGAAACTCCACTATTCTTCCCCCATCTGAAGATCAAATTACCATCTTGATCAGTCAATTTTTTTTTAGTGATTATCAAATTTGTAATCTGTCATTGGTTTGTACAACCGCCCTTACATATTATTTATGGAAAAGCATTATCCATGGGTTATCACTAGCTTGTTCACCAAGTACAAAGCCTGATCATCGACGAAGAAAACAAACAGCTTAGGTAGCAAGTAAATTCAATGTCATACCTTTTCCTCTGAACCTCAACCATTCTTCTGATGCTAGCCATTTTTGTGGTATTTTCCAGCCATTTTCATGGATATTTTCCTGCCCTTTTTCGGGGGCCCCTATTCTGCCATTTTCATGGCCATTTCCTGCCGTTTTTGTGGCCATTTTTCTGTCCTGTTTTTGCAGTTAGGGCAGATTTCGGGGTGGTTTCAAATCCATGATTTATAGTTAGGGAAGATTACTGGACGATCTCAAATCCGCAATTTGCAGTTAGGGCAGATTTCTGGGTGGTTTCAAATCTACAATCTGCAGTTAGTGCTGATTTCTACAATGCAGGTTTCAAAATTGATTTGCAGTCTAGGGCAGAATTTCCAGGTTCCAACTCCACGATTTGCAGTTGCGGGAAGATTGTCTGGGTATTGAGCTGAATTTAGAGAAATCCAAGGCATCTAAAGTATTCAAGTCTGCAGGTTTCTACATAATACAGAGGCTGCATTCCACATGGATTTCCCACTAATGCAAGATTTATATTTCCTCTTGTTCACAGGGTTTTGTCTCCAAAAAATAAATTCACCAGCCTTTCAAGCCGAATATCTGGAATTAAGACATTAGGATTCGAACTTTGAGACCACTCGCGAAGGGGCCAAAATGAGTAACCGACAGTTATTCGACCTGCTCGGTCAAATAACTGGCAAAAACTGACAAAGGCAAAATATACTTGAAATTCGCCCGAAGCAGACAGTATATAAATAAAATAAACATTTAAGTATAAGAAATTAGACATCCATGGATGTCTAGTTTCTTATACTTAAATGTTTATTTTATTTGTATACTTTCAGGATGTTTGAGAGTGGTTTTGGACCTCTAGGAGCTATAATGCAAATTCTAGGTTTTGGAGGATCCTATCATATTTCAGACTTAGTCAGATTTCAGGGTTTCAAGGTTTCAGACTTAGCCATATTTCAGGGTTTCAAAATATCAAGGAGACATCATAGGAGGGATGAAAGCTGCATGAAGGGATGTAGGTATGATAGAATAGTATGAGAACATCTCTTGGAAAGTGCCACAAGTCGATCCCACCCCATTCCCTTTGCATAAATTACTATACTTTTTCAGTCTCCCTTAGTTTTCCAGAGAGCAGGGAAGAGAAAAATATAGATTCTTGTAATTTGTACTTGTAGATTCTTGTATAAGTATCATTGTATTAGTTTTAATCTATGCACAGGGAATGGGGTGGGGTCGACTTGTGGCACTTTGTGAGCGATGTTCTCATACTATTCTATCATACCTACTTCCCTTCATGCAGCGTTCATTCCTCCTACGATGTCTCCTTGAAATTTTGAAACCCTGAAATATGGCTAAGTCTGAAACCTTGAAATCTGACTAAGTCTGAAATATGATAGGATCCCCCAAAACCTAGAATTTGCATTATTGCTCCTGGAGGTCTGAAACCACTCTCAAACATCATGAAAGTATATAAATAAAATATAACTTAAAGTACAAGAAACTACATTTAGATATGGATGTCTAGTTTCTTATACTTAAATGTTTATTTTATTTATATACTGTCTGCTTCGAGCGAATTTCAAGTATTTTTTGCCTTTATAAAAAAAACATTGCGTTTTTTCAAATTTGGCGGTTTTGAGTGGTTGTTATTTGCTTGGTGGTTTTCCTGGCGAGTAACTGACCAATCGGCGGTTACTTGTTGGTTATGCCATCTATGTTTGAGACCTTTTGTTGTTGTTCCAAAAATAGTTACAGGGGAAAGATGCTATTATTGCCGATTGCAAGAAAGAATCACTAAACTTGAGTAGATCCAAGCCATCCCTTCTGATTCTCTGTGCTTTCAGCAGCTTAATGAAGTTATTTCAGAAATTAACAAGTAGTCAAAGATAATCATTCAACACAAGCACCTAAAAAAGGAAACCACGACCCAACAACAATTTCTTAAAAAATAGGTCAAGGAACAAAATGTGAGTGCAAGTAATTAAATAGAAGGCACCTCCAGTTGTTGAGCTGTCCAAGCAAAGTTTGAAGAAGAAAGGGCACAACAAACCATGGTTCTCAACTTTCGTGTTCGCAGCCTCCCTAGGCCAGCTGATCCCTTACATGCAAGTCGCACATTCTTGCGTGAATCTGTAGACTTAATAGAGCTTAGACATTGCTGGACAACACCCTTGTTATTCAATTTCGATTGTAGAAGACCATTTGCAAGCTCTTAAGGAAAAAAAGAAACTTTTCTCCCTCAAAAAAATTATGTAGAAACATATTGTTGGTTGCTCCAGCTGACACTCTCAAAGAATTGGCGTTCTGAGAGGTCCAAGGAGAGGCAACATGAACATGAGACAAAATGTCCCCATCTATTTTAGGACTGTGTTGGTCAATCCAAGCTCTGAGCGGTTCCTAGATTTACTCTGAGAGCAGAAACTGCTACTACTAGAGGTTCACCTAGTCTCTTGCTAACAAAATGTCTAATTCTTGTTGTCTACTTGATTCAACTGATAAACAATCGAGTGCTATTTCACTGCAATTCATATCACATCCTAAATTAAGACAGGACATCATCCAAAAAAAGATAAAAAAGAGACTAGGGTAAGGCATAAAAGAGAGGGTGTCTTTGATCTAAACAAGCTTGTTGATGCCAAGGAGTTGAAAGCATACCTGACCACAATTAATACCACTGTGGTTCTAGTCTAGCAATTGGACAAATGTGAGCCACTTAGTAGGCAAGCTTCTAAGGACAAGTGTGAAAGTCATTTATTCATTGAATCCATTATAAAGAGAACTACTTGCAGTTTGTAGTTGTTGCACACAATGACTGAGAGAGGTCTAAATAAAACATGAAAGAACTCAATAAACTATTTATGATAGCTACTACAAAACATAACTAAGATAATCATTTGCAACCAAGCATATTAACAGTCCTAACACTAATTAACCAGTTAAATCAAAAGACTAGAGATATTAAACGAACAAAACATAATAAAATTTTTATTCAACATTTAAAAAGCATTATGTTATAATCAATGTCTTCAAGCAGACAGTATGGGTAAAACTCAAAAGGATTGGTAGGTGCAATCCTGGCATGATTCCAACAATGCTTCAATGCCTCAAATGCCGACCTTTAAAAATGGCAATGTAGCCCTCTTAAATATACAACTCGAGGAGCTCATGGCCTTGTCTTCCAGTTCAACCCACTAATGGGACAGTTACAAATATTCAATGACGATTTGGAAATGCAATTAAGATTCATGATTCTTTGACAAATTTGAAGGCGTGCCCACTACCGTAGTTGAATCATGTCTCTTTAAGTCTTTTAGCTCCTCTGTCTTTTATGGACCTCTGCAACTTGATCTTCCGCCATCGATTTGAGTGCACAACCCATCTACAAATTTGACAGCCTTGACAGTCAAACAAGGTGTCAATTTTCAGTCTCGTGGCCTCTTTGATGGCTTGGCATGTCTACGTGGTTCATTGATCTTTGCTTTTGTCCACACAACATTCTGTTGCTTCCTCGCCTCTTTTTCCTTGCTCTGTTGGCAAGTCCTGCGATGTGTCTTCTCGCTCAGCGGTTGCTCGATCGGGACACAATAGGCCTTGATTGCACTTTGGTCACGATGCAACAGGATGTTGCGACGCGACTGCATCCCGCTAACCTGGATCTCAGATGTGTGTCGAGATTGTACAGATCACTCCACGAAAACGGTTCATCGGGATGATGCCACATGGCACAATCCCTTGAACCCACTTGTCTAAAGGCATTTGTTGAAGACGGCTTCACTCGGGGCAGCAGGTCATCGGGATGACGCCACTTGGTAGCATCCTGGTGATCTGAATGTTTGAAGGTTCCCGGTCGAAAACAAATCACTGAAGTGTTGTAGAGTAACATAAACTCGCCACATGGCTTTGGGAGAAACTTTTGAAGAAACGGCTAACTTTAAAGGCTCAAACAACTATCTGAATTACACATCCACCATTTTTGGTTCCTTAGCCGATTAACATAAGAAAAGGGGAATCCACAGGGTCCTACTTTTTGCCCAATGCTTTTTATTTTTAGGACAAGGCTCACTAATGCAATGGGATGCCAAGAAGGAACATGGCCAGAATGCTAAAGCAGAAATAGAACCAAAATAAGAAAAAATAGAAAACAAGAAACCTACTCTAAAAAAAATGCAAACTAATCTAACGAAACCAAAAGCAGAAAGCAGGACCTAACTAAAGAAAGCAAAAGCAGAAAACAAGAAATTATGTACACTAATCTAAAAAACAAGCCCAACAAAATTGGGAGGGTGGGTTTGGAAACTTGGCATGGAATGTCTCCTGTTTGCTGGTAGTAGCAGGGCTCTTTCAGTCAGTGCCCTTAGGAAGGCAAGGTTGTCCTTGTATTCGCTGAGCCATCCCTTGGGTTTCTTCCCGTTGAAGTTAAGGCAAACAGTAAGCATACATTCAAAACAATCACCTCCCTTAATTCCAAAATCAAAATAAGGATAAGCATTGGATGCATCTACCTCAAAGTCATGCCAAATCAATGTAAGAGGTTCAGTGACTTGGAGCCCAGTAGTTGTGAATGCTTGAGCAAGAGGTTCAAGGCATACCAACCCTGTGGAACATGGATCATTTGTTGGTTGAACATCTTCTTCCTCCTCTTGGGTAGGGTGATTATGCTCTTCTAAATCTGAAATCTGAATGATATCATCATTACCAGAGCTATCATCTTCTTCTGCAAGCAAAGGTTGGCTATGTTTTTTTGAATTTAGAATCTACTTGCACTCATCATCATCAGAAAAGTTGTCCTCTTCAAGCATACCATGATTTTGATAAAACCAATAGTTATAGGATCAACTTGTTTATACAAAAAGTGTTCTATTGTAGAAATATGAGGATCTTGGATATTTGGATGGTTGGGCAAAACATTCTGGAAAAGGAAAACATCTTTCACTTGGCTTATGTTTGGGCATAGCAACTGATTGGTAATTTGAATAGCTTTTGCGAAAGCCATGGCCAAGTTATTTGCTGCAAACTTCCTTACAAATGTGGCACTCAGGGGGTCTAAAGCATGTAAATACAAATCTAAAACTGTTGTTTCAGGTGGTTTAAGACTGACAAGGACTCTGTTAAGACTCTTTTGAAACCTACAATTGAAATCTTTGATTAACTCACAAGGTTCTTTTCTAATCATAACGAATTCTTTCAATAAAGCATGGGGGTCAATCACTAGACCAAATTGAAGCAAAAATAGATGTTCGAAGTCATTCCAACTGTTAATAGAATTAGGTTTTAAACACAAAAACCAATCAGATGCTTCTTCCTCCAAAAGGAAACAACCTGCAAGCAACATCTTTAAATTTGACATTTAAAACATGCACAATAGACTTATAAGTCACAAGATGCTTTTCATTAGTCCTCATACTTTAATTTTGAAATTTAGGAAGAAAGATAAAGGGATCTCCATCTAGGAAGTCATGCTAAACACTTGAGCCATTTATGGCTGATTCACCACGCCAAGACATAGTGATAGCCATAGAAATTAAGGAATCAGGGATAGGCTAAAAAATGGGAACATATGTATAACAGGTTGTCTCTAATGCATATGTTCCTCCTATGCCCCAACAAGTGAAACAAGAAGGGACAATAACCTAAATCTGGACCTTGTGATCTAGGTTGCTTTCAAACATACAACAATTAAAAGACAACTAACAAACAAAAATGGTTAGCAAGATTAAATCCATGAAAACACTCAGCCCTCCTAGCGCCAAAAATGTTGGTTGCTCTCGCTGACCCTCTCAAGAAACGGGCATTCTGGCAGGTCTAGGGGGAGGCAACATGAACATGGGACAAAATGTCCCCATCGATTTTAGGACTATGCTGGTGAGTCCAAGTGTTGAGCGATTCCCAGATTTACTCTAAGAGTAGCATTTGCTTCCTCCAGAGGTTCACCTAGTCTCTTGCTAATAGAATGTCTAATTCTTGTTGCCTACTTGATTCAATTGATAAACATTTGAGTGCTCTTTCATTGTAATTCATATCACAACCTAAACTAGGGTAGGACATCATTAAAATAAAAATAAAAGAGAGAGCAGGGTAAGGCAGAAAAGAGAGGGCGTCTTTTGATTTGAACGAGCTTCTTGATGCCAAGGAGTTGAAAGCATGCTTGACCACAGTTATATCACTGTCTAGCAATTGCACAAACGTGAGCCACTCAGTGGGCAAGCTTATAAGGACAAGTGTAAAAGCCATTTATTCATTGAATTCATTCTAAAGAAAACTACTCGCAATCTATAGTTGTTGCACACAATGACTGAGAGAATTCTAAATAAAACATGAAAGAACTCAATAAACTAGTTATGATAGTTATTGCACACCATAACTAAGACAATCATCTACAACTGGGCATATTAATAGTCCTAACACCAATTAACCAACGAAATCAAAATACTAGAGACATTAAACGAACAAAACATAATAAAATATGTATTCAACATTCTAAAAGCATTCTGTAACAATCAATATCTCCAAACAAACAGTCTAGGCAAAACCCAGAAGGAAAGGCAGGTGCAATCCTAGCACAAATCCAATAGCACTTCAATGCCTCGAACATCGACCTTTAACAATGGCAATGTAACCCTCTTAAATAGACAACTCGAGGAACTCATGGCCTCGTCTTCCAACTCAGCCCACTAATGGGGCAATTACAAATATTCAATGGTTTGGAAATGCAGTTGAGATTCATGATTCTCTAGTAGATTTGAAGGCGTGCCCACTACTGCAGTTGAACCATGCCTCTTTAAGGCAAATATTTGTCTTTTAGCTCATCTTTGTCTTTTATGGACCTTTGCAACTTGATCTTCTGCTGTTGATTTGCGTGCACAACCCATCCATAGATTTGACAGCCTTGACAGCCAGTTAGGTCGTCGATTTTCAATCTTGTGGCCTCTTTGATGACTTGGCATGTCTACTTGGCTCATCGATCTTTGCTTTTGTCCACTTGACCGACGTTCTTTCCATGCGACGTTTTGTTGCTTCCCTACCTCTTTTTCCTTGCTTTGTTGGTAGGTCCTACCATGTGTCTTCTCCTCACTCAGTCGCTGCTCGGCCCGAGACGCAATAGGCCTTGATTGCGCCTTCGTCGCGATGCAATGAGATGTTGCCACATGATGACATCCCGCAAACTCAGAGCTCAAATGTGCACCAGGATTGTATGGACCGCTCTGGGAGAGTGGGTCGTCAGGATGATGCCATGTGGCATAATCCCGCTAACCTCGCCTAGAGGCTTTTGTTGAATACGACTCCACTTGGGGCAACGGGTCACCGGGTTGATGCCACCTCGCAGCATCTCGACGATCTAGAGGTTTGAAGGTTCCCGACTTAAAACAAATCGCTGAAGTGCTGTAGAGCAGTGGAACCTCGCCGCGTGGCTCCGAGAGAAACTTTTGAAGAAACGACTAAGTTTCAAAGCGCTTTTGCGAAGGGGTTGGGATTTCCAGGAGCCGTGAAAGATTGCCACGTGGCTCTGGGAACAAGGTGGGCATTTGTGGGCAACGAAATAATAGCCCAATCAACAAATTTGAATTAAAACGCAAAGCGCTGAGTATTTCAAATTCAAGTAGTTAAGTTCTTGAAACGAAAGCAAATAAACATGGAAACTTAACGAAGAAAAAATCATTTTCACTAAAACTCAAAGCCAAATTTCACCATTTCGTCCATTATTTAGAAATCGACTAAGTCCCAAGGTAAAACTAGGCAAACATTTAGTCAATTAGTCTAATAAAATTAAATCCCAAAATGGGCCAATTACCAAGGAGAAGGCTGCAGAAACTCTGAAAAGTAAGGTAAGTTTGCCATTGTCAAAGTTAGATGTTTCAAAAGAGAAATTTGAAAGTATTTTAAACATAGTTTAAAATAACCCAGACTCAAGACTTTTGCAAATTCAGAATTTACAACCATAAGGTCCTAAATGTATTATTCAAACCAAGTGCAATAATGAAGCTTTGATTAACAGACTTGGTTAATATCAATGAAGCATCCAGATGGCAAAACTTCACATCTAGGAACCTTCAAACCAAAGGCTAAACTAAAACAAGAGGGTCCCCATTTCAGGAATTGAGGAGGGGGCGTGTTGGACCCAACACACCCCACACGACACTAGGCGGATAAGCTTTGGAAAGCTTGTATTCTGTAATATTCTGACTTGGAATATTATATGAAAAAATGATTTTTTATTGGGAAATTCTGTTAAAATAAATATATAGCTTGTATTTCAAAAATGATAATTTTATTAATATAACGGAAATTTATTACAAAATCATTGTCTCGAAATATACAATATGATTAAATAAGCCACAAGGGATTTTGTCCTTGGGATTTGAAAGACAAGGTTTTTTGTCCTTGTATCCTATTTTCACAATTGAGGGGTACGTCCTCAAATGCAATAAGATGTGTAAGCTTGTACATGTTTGAATGTTTTGTGTTTTTTTTGAATGAATGCTTTTCCCCACCGCAATGAGTGAATATAAACATAGCGTAATCTTCCGTCAAAGGTGGTGTCATTTCAAGAGTGGTGACTCTTCATTAAATTAATGCTGAATTAATTAAGTAAAAGTAATGATGCCATTTAATGTTTAACAATGGCCTTTCTTCATAATGGCACTTCTCCTTGGATATGTTGCGATGTTCATGGACTATTGTAGCTTATTGAATTGCTGCGTTTCTTTATACTGCTGCGTGGAGATGCTGGGATTCCATTGACTGGGAGATGTTGGGGTTTCGTTGCTGCTGCGATCTCTTTGGGATGGTTATGAAGATTCTCTGGGCTGTTGCGATTCCCCATTGATTGCCTTTTTATTGACACCCCTGCGTCTTTGATGGTTAGACTGCGATCTCTATTTAATGTTGATTGTTGTAATTTTGAGGATATTACAGACCTCCCTTCCTCAAATTGCTTGTCCTCAAGCAATTTCAAATTGGGGTGTTCAAGAATCAATGCTCCTTTGTAGCATCTTCGAGTGGTAAATTTTTTCAACGAACTAAATACTCAATGATGCTTCTATTCCTTAACCTTTTTTCACGAGTCTCAAGGATGGTCTCGGGTATTAAAATCAACTGGCCTTATTCGTCTAATGGTGGTAGCTCCACAGAAGGGTTAAGATGTTGGCCAATTGTCTTTTTAAGGCGTGAAACATTAAATACATTATGTATTCGGCTGCAACTTGGTAATTCCAACTTGTAAGCAACTTCTCCCACTTTCTTTATGACTCTATATGGTCCATAGAAACGTGGTTTGAGTTTCTCAGCTCCACTTTGTTTAATAGAAGTCTTGCCTATAGGGTTGTAAGCGCAAATATACCATGTCCCCAAGTTCAAATTTTCTTTTCGTTCTACGCTGATCTGCATAAATTTTTTGTTGATTTTGGGTCTGCTGAAGATTATTCGTGAGAGTTCTAAGGATATCTTGACTTTGTTGAATCAAGTCCTTGGCCCCCAGAACTCTGCTATCTGGAATGACCAAGTCTAAGAAATATTGTGCATCGTATCCGTACAAAGCTTTGAAAGGTGTCATTCCAATTGACATGTGATAAGAGGTGTTATAGCAAAATTCTCCCAAGTGCAACCATTTGATCCATGCCTTTTATTGTTCTGAGATATAATTCCTTAAATACCCTTCGATTCATTTATTGATGGCCTCTGTTTGACCATCTTAACTTGTACTTGGGGTCAACTCAGTGCTTGTCAAATGAAAGAGTTTTTGCCAAAACGAACTCATGAATCTACTATCTCTATCACTAACAATGGTCTTTGGCAGCCCATATAATTTGAAAATTTCTCTAAAGAATATTCCAGCTACCAAAGGGGCATCATACTTAGGGGGGAGAGGAAAGAAATGAGCATACTTCGTCAAACGGTCAACCACTACATAGAGGCAACTCTTCCCTTGAACCATGGGCAATCCGGTAACAAAATTCATTGAAATTCCTTCCCATTTTTGAGAAGGGATGGGTAAAGGTTGCAATAAGCCCGTTGGAAATTCGTGTTCTACTTTATTTTGTTGGCAAGTAGAACATTCTTGAATGAATTTAAGAATTTCACTTTTAAGCCCTTTCCAAAAGAACATTTCTCTTCCCTGTTTATAAGTCTTGATATATCCTGGATGGCCTGCCAAAGGACTATTATGGATAGCTTTTAATATTTTACATTTGATCTTAGATTCTGGTACCAGAAAGATTCTATTTTTGTACAAAATGAGTCCCTCTATTACCTTATAACGTTCATCCACAATTTTCCCTTCTAAAAGGGCGTTGGCAAACTCGTTTTTAACATATTCAGTGGTTATGAATACCCTCCAATCGGCTGTTATTGTGGATATGGAGTACAAGGATGGTTTCCTTGATAATGCATCTGCAACTACATTATTCTTTCCTTTCACATATTCAATGTCGAAGTCAAAGGCTTGGACCTTGCTCACCCATTTTTGTTGTCTATCGTTCAAATCTTTCTGACTTAGGAAATATTTTAGACTGTTATGGTTGGTTTTTACCACAAATTTTCTGCATACTAGGTATTGACAGAATTTGGCCAATGCATGCATGATGGCCAACATTTCTTTATCGTATATAGAATACTTGCATTCATGGTCTTTCAATTTCCTGCTTTTGAACGCAATTGGATGACTTTGCTGCATTAGGACAACACCTATTCTTTCCCCTGATGCGTCACATTCCAGCACAAAAGGTAATGAAAAGTTTGGTACAGCCAATACTGGGCATGAACTCATTTCTTTTTTAAGTTTATCAAATGTTAATTTCAGTCCATTAAAAGGCTCTTTTTTTTGTCAAATTCGTCAAAGGGATAGTTATCCGAGAGAACCCGTTAACAAACCTTCGATAGTAAGTGCATAACCCCAAGAATACTCTTAATTGAGTTATATTAGTAGGAGGGGGCCAATCTAATATAGCTCAAATTTTATCTTGATCAACATGTACTCCTTGTTTATTAATAACATGTCCCAAGTATAAGATTTATGTCATTCCAAACTCACATTTAGACATTTTAGCAAAAAGGGATTGCTATTCTAATATTTCTAGTACTATGTCTAAATGTTTCAGGTGTTCTTCCCATGACGTACTATAGATCAATATATCATCGAAAAACACCAAAACAAATTTCCTTAAATGTTGATTGAATATATGATTCATGCAGGATTGAAAGGTGGCTGGAGCGTTGGTCAATCCGAAAGGCATAACTAAAAACTCAAAATGCCCATAATGACATCTGAATGTTGTTTTCTGAACATCTTCATCTTGCATCCATATTTGATGGTATTTAGATTTTAAATAAATTTTAGAGAAAAAACTAGCTCCATGAAGCTCATCAATTAATTCATCAATCTTGGGTATCGAATATCGATTCTTAATGGTCTTTTTATTTAATTGACGATAGTCTATGCACATTCTCAATGTGCCATCTTTCTTTTTGATTAAGACCATAGACGAAGCGAAAGGCCTTGAACTTGGCCTAAAATGCCCCATCGCCAACGATTCTTTGATAACTTTTTTGATCTCATCTTTATAGATTCTGGGGTGTCGGTAAAGTGTAATTATTATTGGCTTGGTATCTGTTTCCAACTCAATAATATTTTGAAACCCTCTATCTGGTGGCAAGTCGTGTGGAATATTCTCAAAAACCTTAGTGTGTTTATAAATTATGGGTTGAATATCTTCATGGTGTCTTTGTGGTTCTGATTTTGTAGAACTCACAAAACATTGTGTTGCCCATGAAACTTGGCTTTTCCGGAATGTCCTTTCCATCCTCTTAGCTGTAACCACTTGGGGAGCTCCATTAGCCATACCTTGGAGGACAACTTCTTTACCATCTATTTTAAATTTTAATTCCATTATTTGGTAATTTTGGGTGAATTCCCCCAAAGGAGTGTAGCCATTATACACCAAGTACCAGATCTGTTTCGCCAATGCCTACTACATAGAAATCATCTTTTATTTGATGTCTCCCCAACGTAAGATGGAGTAGTGGAATTTTTTAAGTGCATGGAATGGTAAAACCATCGGCAACCGTGACCCTAAAACCTTGAAATTCTTCTGTTTTTAAACCCATTTTTGTTACCAATCCTTCGTCGATGAAATTGTGGGTGGCCTCACTATCTATAAATATAGTGATTTTCTATCCCTGTAAACTCCCTCTTACATTAAAGGGATGGTGTCTCGGAGTTCCTGATACAGTTGCAAAGGTACCCTCCAATGTCTTTTCTCCTTCTGATTTATGTATGGTTTCTCCGGCTACGACCTCTTCTTCGTCGGGTTCACTATCTGAAACAATTTTGATGTAATGGACTTGCCCTCTTCCCAAACAACGGTGACTTGGTACCCAAGGGTTTTTACAAGTGAAGCATACATCCTTAGCTCATTTCTTGTTTCTATTTCTTTAATCATTTTAGGTGGGTCTTTTGTTTGGAATCCTTTTGATTGGAATGGTTTTCTTTGTTGGCTATAGGGTGTTATTCCTTGCTGCCTTGAAGGCATGGTTCTTGGTAATCCATTATTGGATATTCTTGGTTGTGTAAATGGCATAATTTTATTTTTTGGTGTTGATGTTTCTAAATCTAATGCATTTTTAATAGTTTCTTGAAGAGATGGAGGATTAAAGGCTTTGACTAAGCCTTTGAGTGGCTCAATCAATCCTTCCATAAACAATACTATGAGCCGTCTTTTAGTAATGTTGGGAACCATCACAGCTAGCCTCTGAAATTTTGCTACATAGTCGTCCACATTGTTACTTTGTTTTAATAATGCTAATTCTCAGAAATGAATTTGGGGTTCAATTCTATTGAATCTTTCCATCAATCTCTTAGTAAATTTGTCATATGATTTAATAAGATCATGCCCTTTTGTAATCCATCTATGGTACCACCATTCATGAGCTATTCCTTCGAGATGAAGGTTGCGAATTTAATTGCTTCTTCTTCCATCATAGGTTGGAGAGACAAGTATGTATCTAATTTTTAGATCCATGCTCGAGCTATGCCTTTGTTAGAGCCATCAAAAGCTCACAAGGTTAATTTTCCCAGTGCATGTTGAAGATCTTTTTGATTATTTTGATGTCTACGCTTTGTTTTAGTGCCATTACAATTTTTTTTCATTTCCATGAATTTTGTGAGTGAAATTTCCCTTTGTAGATCATCTGAAAGGGCTCGATGTTCCTCAAAATCAGCTGTAAGGTCATCTCCAAATGAGGTTTGGGTCTCTTCCTCCATACTTGGTTCTATGCTTGAAACAAATTTGGTCTAAAAAGGTCTATTTGAAGAACTCACGGTTGTTTTGTGAGAGATTTGATTATGGCTAGTATTGGAACGACCATTTTGGTCATTTTGATATCTATGATTGTCATAGATTGCATTGCGAGGGTCAATTGAGTCATTGTGTTAGCCAGTTGTTCTTGACCTTGGATAAGTTTGTCAATCTGTTTATCATTTCCATTTCTCTCTTTCATATTTGTCCTTATTCCATTTCTTCTCTTTGCTAACCGGAACCCTTATTTTTATTTCTCAAATAATAACAAATTTCTTTTCATCACCTTGCATGAAGGTTACATTCTACAGATTGGCATGATGAAGAGCTCTGATCCCATTGTAATATTCCGACAAAGAATATTATATGAAAAATTGATTTTTTATTCGGAAATTTTGTTAAAATAAATATATAGCTTGTAGTTCAAAAATGGTAATTTTATTAATATAACGGAAATTTATTACATAATCACTGTCTTGAAATATACAATATGAATAAATAAGCCACAAGGGATTTCGTCCTTGGGATTTGGAAGACAAGGGTTTTCATCCTTGTATCCTATTTTCACAATTGAGGGGCTACGTCCTCAAATGCAATAAGATGTGTAAGCTTGTACACGTTTGAATGTTTTATGTTTTTCTTGAATGAATGCTTTTCCCCACTGCAGTGAGTGAATATAAATATAGCGTAATCTTCTGTCAAAGGTGGTGTCCTTTCAAGAGTGGTGACTATTCATTAAATTAATGTTGAATTAATTAAGCAAAAGTAATGATGCCATTTGATGTTTAACAATGGCGCTTCTCCTTGGATATGCGACAATGTTCATGGACTGTTGTAGCTTATTGAATTGTTGTGTTTCCCTACATTGTTGCGTGGAGATGCTGCGATTTCATTGACTAGGAGATGTTGGGGTTCCGTTGCTACTGCGATCTCTTTGGGATGATTATGAAGATACTCTGGGCTGCTACGATTTCCCATTGACTGCCTTTTTATTGACACCCCTGCGTCTTTGATGGTTAGACTGCGATCTCTATTTAATGTTGATTGCTGTAATTTCAAGGATATTACATATTCAAGTTGTAGTTGCCAGTAAGGAAAACAAGTGGGTTGTTATCCGATACTGAAGGGCTGTCATTTATGATCCTTCACCTCTTGTGTGGTTACACTCTGGACTATCGGTTTGATGGTGACCTCGGGTCTTATTAGACAATGGTGGCATCTCCATTAGCTATTAGAACTATAATGGTACCTTATGGTATTCTTCAAGTACCTTCCAAGATGTTGTTGCTTCACAAAATACCATCTTTGTTGTTTTGCTACCATGAGAATTTCTTTGGCCTTGGATGTTAGGAGGGATTCTAAGGGGAGTGCTTTGCTTCCTCCAAGGATTACCCAAATTGCCCCCTATCCCTAGACACTCCTCGACGAGCATAATTAAGTCTTTACATTGGCCATTTCATAGTGATAGATGATGTCACAAATGATTCCTCCGTCTCGGGCACAGTAATAGATGCTTAATGGGGCTACCATCTAGTCTTTCCAACTTTCATCAACCCATGCTCTTCAGGGATTCTTGCTCCCGCCCCTCGCCCCTGTACATGGCTATTTGTATTCGTACCCTAACTACATGGTTTGGGGGCTTTATTGTGTTGGGTTTACCCCTCATTTATTTTTAGTGCCTTTTTTCTTTTATTTAGTTAGTTGTTGATCTGAGGGTCTTTTTACCCTAGCACTTTCTATTGTAATTGGATGTATTCTTAAGTCCCATTGACCTGCTTTTGGTCATTCATGGATATTAATATAATTTCTTTCTTTCTTTCTTTCTTTCTTACTAAGACCCATGAGAGCTCTGAGTGCTCCCTCCCTCCAGTCATAGTTTACGCCTGGGTCTCAGTTTGTCAACACGAGACTCGTAGAGATGGTGGTGTTTATGGTTTAGGTGGAGTGGCTTGCCTCATTCGAAACAACCTCAGGTCTAGGGTATCATTGGTAGCCTTTTATTTCCATTCTAGATACACACATCCCAATAAGGTAATGTGCAAACAAGTAGAGGCTCTATTACCCTGTACAATAAGGTAGTAGTCGGTAGGAGATCTACGCACATCTTGCAGATAGAGAGGACAAAGTCTTATGTGTGTACTAGTAGCGGTTATGAATAGATTGTGTTTAGAGGCTGACGGTGAAGAGTGAGTAGCATCCTGCGCGGCTTGCCTACCCAAGTCTCGATCTTCTCCTTGTTTATGCTTTTCCCTTGGTGCTAAAAACTCCATGGTATGGTATGGTATTGTGTATGTTGGAGGAGGGGGAAAAGTCGGCCAACATTCCTACTTTACAAAAAAGTTTTAAAGCTTTTAGACGTTCTGTTAAACTATGAGTTGCTTCTTCCATTAAAATGAGATCGTTTGCATAAATAAGTAGCTTAACAACATAGCTACTTAAGTGAATTCCATTGTCTCCAACATTGCAATGTGGGAGATAATGCTAAACCTTGATTGACGCCAATGTCGCTTTTGAAACACTCAAAAATTCATGTATGCGTTATTATTTTGGCCTGCACCTAATCATAAATCCCATGAAATGCTGCCTTATACTCATCTTACACACCAAACTCTTCCATCCTAGTCCTAAGTTTGCTTCTAGGTACCATGCCAAAGTCTTTCTTAAAGTCCACAAAACAGAAAAAAGCTTCTTCCCCATGTTTACCCCACACCTTTTAACTCAAATGCCTAAGAGTGATGTAGTGGCAATTGTAAAGTGTTTATGCTTCAATATTATCTGCCCTTTGGCCTTTCTTCCTTTGCTTTTCAGACCAATTTCTAATTCTACGCTCTATGATACTTCCAAATAGTTTTGCTAAGAGGGTTGATCATAATAGTTTGGTAGTTTGATATGTTGTTGGCATCTCCATTTTTAAAGAGGGTTATAACAACACCAGATGTCCAATCAGCTAGGAAGCCATCTCATAAAACTCCATTCCATATGCTTCTAGTGTGTGGCATTAGGGCATTGAGCCCCCACTTAATATACTTTGCTAACAACCCATCTATATCCCGAGCCTTACCACCTGCAAGCCTCTTGATATCCTCTGATGTCCATTATTGAGAAGAGTTCTATCGTTGTATTGATTATAGAGGTGTTCGTGTCTTGCTTGCACTCATAGAGTTGCTTTGCATATTCCAACCATTGGGTCTTTGTGGTATTGTTATGGGTGTGTGCTTTTCTTTGCCGCAGTTCCCTCAAAAATCCCTTAGGGTTATGTTTCCCAAAAATTATTTATGCTCCGTGTTCTCATATACTCATCTTTTTGCCTTCACCACCTTGTCATACTCCTTTTTGTTTGCTTATATCATGCCTAATTTCTTCAAGGTTCTCCTTGCTGTCTTGCATTCGTCATCGTACCGTAGATCAGCTGAAAAGCTGTGAATGCTTCTCTTTTTCGGTCTAGACCTCTTGCATGTACCCAATGCTTTGTGATTTATTAACACCAACTTATTGCTATCTATAGGACAGTTAGTTCTGGTACTCTCTTGAAAGTTATTTTCCAATTTTGCTATAAAGGTTCCTCAATTTTTTTTGGGTCTTGAGGATGTTTTCTTGCATTGATGGTTTTTCTTAGGTGACTTGAACTTGCTTTGTTACATATTTATTGGCATGCTGAACTTTATGCACAATGGGTTGTGATCAGACCCCACTTCGACTGGGGAAAGCCCAACCTTCATCTCCAAGATTCTTGGTATAAGTGTTGTGAGCAAATGACATAAATTGCTTGATGTTTGTCGTGCATTCTTGCTGCTGTATATGATCAAATTATGTAGGTTGCACATCCACCGCAACTCTTAACTACAGTGCATGGCAATTGCTTGCTCATCTGAGAATACCCTTTTCCACCATTGGACTTCCTCTTCCTCTAAACACAAAAGATTGTTCTCTATACCATCTCCATATCTCAAAACAATGGCCTATCTACTTGTTATCCTTGCATTGAAGTCACCTATTAAAACAATCTTCCCGAATCAGCCATATGCAGAGATGTCTCCTTTTAAAGAAGCATATAGGTCTTTGCTGTTCATGTCCGTTTTTCTATATGACTTAGATCCTTGTGGCGCAAAGTAACATGTTGCAATGCAACAGTCATTCACTTTTTGGTTACCTTGATCTGTGTGTTTGTTTGTTTGGGTCTTCTTTTTCCACATTTATACTTCTGCCTCAGGTTTCTTTTATTAGCATCATCATCCCTCAACATTTATCACACTTGGAAGACTTAGAGCAAACTACTATAAAATATCAATCAAATGTATAGCACAACTGGTCTAAGGTGCAAAAAGACGTTGTTGAATATCTACTTAGAACTTATTAAGACATTCATTCATGCCTAGTCCCCAGTTTAGATGGTACCCTCCCAATTTTTATGTCTTTTACTTGATCGTTTGACACGCATTTTTTTTTCATTTTACCCTTTTCATTACTTCCTCCAATGTATTCCCCTTCACTTTTCTTAATCCCATGCCCTTCCCACAACTCCCTACCACTTTATGACTTTCACTCCTTTCTACCATTTCCTCTTTTTATTTTTTATTCATTTACCTTTGTCTTCAAATGCTTTTATGCATCCCACATTTCTTGTCCTCAAATCCTATAAATACTCTGTCATGTTCCAACTGCTGCTCGATATTATTTTTGTCTTGTTCAGCCGCTCCCCAATGCGCTTTTATACAACAATCCTTCGATGTATTTTTGACCCACTCCTAATGTTCCTTTCAACACCACCAAGGCCCAACGGTCGAACAAACATATGGCTTGACCTTCCCTCTCCACACAATTGTCTTCTTCCATGTGGCATCTCCACCTAAACAGCAAACAACACTCAACTATGCTTTTTAAAGTCATCGACTACCAGAATGTTTGCATCTCCAGCTTGCTAGATTGCCTTTGACATAGGTTTATTTCAAAAAGTTCAAATAGAAATCTGCTCAGAGCTGTGATATGGCCTATTGGGTGGTGTGGGAACTAGGGAAAGATGACATGGTCATCCTTACCTGTGTTGGTGAAAAGGGCACAACATCAAACCAAGCTTATTTTTTGAATATTATGCCACTCCAGATTTTCCCTCCGAAAACTCTCCTGGACACAATTGGTAAGAAGCCTCTACACCGTGCAGTTGTCACAGCTGCAATAAATTGTCCATGAACAGTCTCTGAAATCTGTCAAAGTCACTATGATCTGATACAATCAAATCAGGATCACCCTAGAAAACCCCAGCTCAATCTTGCAGTTGTCAACAAGTTGTGTATCAAGAAAAGCAACCTTCAAGGCTTATAAATAAGGTCTATAAATAAAGGAAAGCATAATGGAAAGAATAGGGACACTTTTTACAACAAAGATCTTCAAGTGTATCAAAGGCAAAAATGGAGACCTAAGAATCCTCCTACAGCAGATGCAAAAAGAGTTCCACAACAACAGAACACCAAAATGAACTCCACTCAGCAGCAGCCTATCAATATTGAGGAAGATGAGACAATACACATGCAGGAGGAACTTCCCAATTAACCTTAAGCCCAACCAGCTTCACATCCTCATCCTTAGTCTTACTGGTCTCAATAAATGGATCTCACCAAGGTATTGGATTCTACCCTTGCTTATGTTTCTTTCTCTGTTGTGAATAAACCCCAGCACCCCTCATACCTCTTGGTTTGTGTAGGGTTTTCTAGAAGAATTGTTCACCCCAAAAACGCCTAGTGTCCCTGCAACTCTGAACGCTTCATTCAGATGTCTTGGCCTTAATCCTGATGTGATAAATATCCACATGCCAATCTGCTTGTATGCCCCCACTCGAGTTGTAAACCATCATATTGCTCCTAGAGGTGAGATTTCTATTACCCTTCCACCTCATGCCCAAAACAAACCTTTTTATCCCAGTCACACAAAAGATAGTCAGGGTATTCTTCTTTCACTCCTTACACCCCCAAATCTAAGAATGAGGAAATCCTTCAAGCTATGCTAAACATAGATGCCATGATACAGCAAGTGGGACACATCCTTGAAACCAAAGAGGTCCATAACGCTTTCATTGAAACTGCCCTTGCCAATCTCCTTCAATTCAATTAGTTGCAGCATGTAAGAATTGATTCTCTCCAATCTTGTATTGAAAATTTGAGCAAAATAGCGATTAAACATGAGAAAACCATGGAGGCAGTAAATACTATTTTGCTCTCTGAATCTGCCAAAAGATTGGAGGCTACAATCACTGATCAACTCCAGAGACATCCCTACAAAGCAACATGCCATCATTCGGGAAACTCATCACAATGAAGAAAAGCACAAGGAGCAGGCTTGGAGCCCAGCAAGTCCCATCCATCACACCTCATCATCGAACAAAGAATGGACTTCTCACTTCCTTTAGGAGGTAGGATTACCATAGCTCATGATAATTGACCTCCTTCTCACACTACAGATGGTCTTTTTTGGTTCTTGTCTGCTGTAATTACGATGTGTTAAGACACAGTGTAATGCTGCTGTTGCCTTTGTTCTTCTGATCTCTCCAGTGATCTGGTTTTGGATGAACTGATTTGATATAATCATCCCGCATTGTACTTATCTTGTTAATATATATGTGTGTGTGTGTGTGTAAAGTTTATCTTAAAAAAATAAAAAAATAAAAAAAAATCATCACCCCTCCATATATATATATTTATAAAGTTTATCTTTTAAAAAAAAAATCATTACCCCTCCATATGCTTTTCCATTTTTGGCCACTCCATTCCAAACAAATGCTTTCTTGCCTTCAAAAATTGGAATTTTACAGCTCTCGTGCTCATTGGTCTCAACAAGTATGGTAATATCTTTTCCCTCTGCTATGGATCCAGGGCTCCTTCTCCAAGGCTACCCTCTGTAGTTCCAACATACCATCGTTAAGTGTCTGGGCTGAGAGGGGGAGAACTATGTTTGTTCCATGGGATCTCATTACTAATGTAGGCTTTCCAATTTTTAAGCCATGCCCATTTTCTTGCTTATCTTGCTGCTATAACTTTCTCCCACTCCCTTCGTTTTTCATCTTGTTGCATAGGAGTTAGATCTTTGTCTATGTAAAGTGTGTGCCTTTCAATATGAATAACCCTTTAATTCTTTATTAATGTGCTCTTGCGCTCCATATTATTCATAATAGCACTGTTGTGCCTGTCCCTCCCCCCTCCTCATGCGGTTCCAACATACTATTGTTAAGTGTCCCCAGGGTCGGGATGGAGGGGGGAAACTCTGTTTGTTCAATTGGTCTCATTACTAATTTAGGCTTTCCCATTTGTCAGCAATGCCCATTTTCCTACTTCTCTTGCCGCTTTCACTTTCTTCCACTCCTTCCTTTTTTCCTCTTGTTGCATAGCAGTTATATCTTTGTCTACATAAAGTGTGCGCCTTAAAATAACCCTTTTATTTTTTATTTGTCTATATAAAGTGTGCGCCTTAAAATAACCCTTTTATTTTTTATTAATGTGCTCTTGTGCTCCTAATCATTCATAATAACACTCGTGCTTGTCCCTCCCCCCTCATGATTTTCTGAGTTTGCTTGCTTGGTGTATGTACCTTTTCCATTGCAACTTGTCTTCAAGGAAGTCTCGTGCCTGGTTATTGATGTTTTTGCCTTCCCTATAGTTTTTTACTTTTCTTATGCTGGTGTTTACAGCATAGTTACCAGATTCGGCCGCATCTGGGCGAAATCCGGAATGTTCCGCATTTTTGCGGGCTTCCGGATTAAAAAATTTGGTTCGCCGTATTTTTGAACGTTAAAACTGTATGGAGAAGAAGAACCCAACAGTATAGAAATAAAATAAACATTTACTAAATGTCCATAAATAAATGTAAACTCATACTTTAAGTTATATTTTATTTATATACTTTCAGGATGTTTGAGAGGGGTTTTGGACCGCTAGGAGCTATAATGCAAATTCTAGGTTTTGGAGGATCCTATCATATTTCAAAGTTAGTCAGATTCCAGGGTTTCAGGGTTTCAAACTTAGCCATATTTTAGGGTTTCAAGATTTCAGAGTGACTCCCATTTTGCTTACCTGCGAGTGGTCTCAACACTGTGGGAGAGTGGTCGAGTGGTTTAAAGTGGCACAAGAAGACATTGTTAGCATGGATCCCCATTTATGGTGGCAGACGTATGCTTCTTCTACCCTAGAGTTACAAAAGCTTGCTGTGCGTGTCCACAATCAATGTGCCAGTGCTTCTGCATGCGAAAGAAATTGTAGCACGCATGATTTGATCCATACTAATAAGATAAATCGACTAGGAGCCAAAAAATTGTCAGATCTTGTGTTTGTTCATAACAATTTAAGATTGCCTGAGCACAATCTTGCAAAAGAAGATGAAAATCTTCATCTTGGAGAACCATCCTTTGAAGGAGTTGAGGCAAATATTGATAGTGTTGATGCGCTGGATGGAGGATTCGCTGATGGTGCTAGTGCTAGTGCTAGTTTTGATTTTGAAGCTGGGTTTGATGTTGCAAATGTTTGAAACTTAAGTTCTATATCAATTTTGAGCTTAGGCTCTAAACTATGAATATTTTGCTATCTTTTAATGTAATTCAAGTTTGAAATTCTTATGCATTTCTCATTTTTGCAAGTGTTAAATTAATGTTCATTCCTTAGTAGATTGAAATATTTTGCATATATATATATATATATATATATATATATATATATATATAATTTTATTTTTTGAACCGGATTTTACCGGATTTTTTGTTTTGATTTTTTAAAAAATTTTGCATTCCGCATTTTTTCGGCCTCCCGAACACATTCGGATTTCCGAACCTGGTAACTATGGTTCACAGCTCTATCATGTCTTTCCTGTTCTTCTCTCGTTTGTAGCTTGGCATGCCTTTCTATTAGTTCTCTTTGCTTAACTGATGATTCCCTCACTACTTGTGTCCTTGGCTTGGCCTCCTCAATCTGATTTCTTACGTTGTCCTCTTTTATCCACATGTTTGCCTTTGATGAACTTGTTATGTTTTGGTCGGAATCATGTTGGTGTAGAGTTTTCTATAGAGTCTGCAGTTCTTGCTGTTCCTTGTCCATCCTTTCTTGCTGTTTAGCTACTTGCACTCTAAAAGAACACCCAAATTCAGCACAACAGGACTCAATGACATCTTAAGTAATTTATGACATCATGAGACAATATATATGTGGATGTTTTTTTTCTTTGGAATATAATATTTAATAATTTCCTTTTGCATGACAGATTTTGCATTTTTAATAATATTAATTTCACTGCTAATGCTGGTTGGGCTGACTAATGCCACATTGGCCTATTTAATTACCATATCTACCAGATTCAGTTGGATTTGCACCAAATCCGGTTAGGACTGGATTTTTTTGCTGACCTGGATAAATTTGGTCTACATAGCCCCTATTTTTTTTATCTTTTTTTTTTTGGCAAAAAAAGACAACCAATAGTATAGAAACTACGTTGCCGATACGGATATGGGTATGAGTATATCGGATACGGGGATATTGCAATTGTTTTTTTGGGGGATTGGATATTGTTATAGCATGGAATTGCACCCTTGTGGGAGATTTTTTCAGGGTCTCCCACTTCCGGCTATAAGCATGGGAACAACCTCAGGATCTTTAAAGAGGCTAGTTCCTCTCGGTGGATCACCTTAAACTAATGTTGAAATGAAACTTTACGGGGAAAAGGGTTAGAAGGGAGAAAATGGCTCCTAAGAAGGCTAACCAGGCAATGCACCAATTTAAAATGGGAAACTCCCATAAGCTTGAACCCACACTAATTCTGCAGAGGACAATACTAGATTACACCACCTCAAGATCAAGCTGGGTGCATAAATATTTAATGGAGGAGGCTCAGAGAAGCGATGAATGCAAACGGAGAGGAGTTTTAAGACTCACTGGAAGTTCACATTAATGGCGGAAAGAACACTCAACCAAACCTGCAAACAACATCGAAAAATCCTTAAACAAGGTCAGAAAGGAGGACCATGGACGAGGAAGACTCTCCTTCACGCGATGCCATAGTACGCAGCTCAACCTACACAAGTCGAAGGCAAGAGACAGGGAAAGAAAAATCCTTTATTGCATAAGAGGTGGTTCTTACAAATGCTTGGCAAGGTTGAGCCTAACCAATTGAGCATATCTTACGATATCTCTAAGAGCGCCCTGTCTCCCAGGAAGATAAAAATGTCTAAAAACTGGGAACCATTACAAAGGCAAGTCGCATGATATATATAGAGAACGGGGAGAGAGAGAGAGATGCATGGAAAGAGAGAAGTCACTAATGACTGTTGTTGTCGTCCTCCTTTGCCATGAAACGCATCGCCCAGGATTGCCGCACAACCTCCTTGAGCCACTCTCGCATTCAAGTCTCTTTTGGTGGAGCTGAGAGAAGTCGCATTGTAGGCAGTTAGATGTCTCTTCCTTGCACCACTGCATTTATCTTTGCATTTAAACGGCATGGCGTCTTTCACTTTTGTGTGCCCTGTCTGAAGGACACGGGTCTCCATGCCTGAGAGTTCAAACCGACCCATGTTCCTGCGTTTGGACGATTGTTTGTCGGGAGCAAACCATATTGAAGGACGAGAGCCTTCATAAATTTTCAGCTACCAGCCGTTTGGACTCTTCCGTGCTCATTGGTCATCTTTGTGTCACTTGCCCTTTGCTGATTGGCCCTTTTTGCTTCAGCTTACGCCACGTGATAGCGTTTCATTCGTCTGATCATGACTCTCATGTTGTTGGACCAAGCTGAAGTCAAGCACTCAAAGAATCTCGATTTACTCTATGTAGAGTAATTCGGGTTCTTTGATCTCCCCAACTTTGGACTTTTCCATATCCTTTACTTATCAAGCTTTTTAAGTAAACTACTTGGAGAAACCCGATTTACTCTATGCAGAGTAATTTGGCTTTTTCAAGTTTACTTACTTTGGACATTTGAGGTCCTCTTACTTATTTAGGGTTTCTGACTGCTCACAACTTATGAAGTAATTAAGTAGTGCACCCCCAAAAACCCGAAATACACTGCCCAGACCAAATCGGGCTTTCCAAATCTTCTTACTTGCTTCGGGGTTTCGATTGCTGATTACTTATAAATTTTTAAGTAGTGCTACTCGGAGAACCCAAAATACACTACCCAAACCAAATCGGGTTTTCCAAGCCCCACTACTTATTTACTTCGGACTTATCAGTACTAATTACTCATGAAGTGAAATAAGTTGTGCTGCCTAGGAAACCCGAAGACTTCCCAATGAGATAACCCGAAGCCTTCTATTCAAGACCATTTCAGGTCTTTAACACCTTGTTACTTACCACTTCGGAGCTTTGTAACTCTGCAACTTATAAAACCATTTAAGTCATAGGTTGCCAAAAGTTCGAAGTCTTCTAAAGACTTGCCATTTCTTGCTTGAAAGTCTATCTTCTCATACTTGGGCAAAAATTGGTATGTGGGCCAAAAAATGGCCAACAGATACAGCTGGATATGGCCATATATATATATATATATAATAAAAAATAAAATATAGCCATATAAGCAAAATTAACCACATAATATGCATAGAAGAAACAAAATAACTTCAAATAAGTTAAATAACCACAAAATATATACTCATAATTCAATGCCAAATATCATAATATTCAATAGTCGAACTTATATTGGTTTTAGTGCAAATGTTACAATGTATGGACATAAATAAAGACAAATCAGCATTCTCATTGTTTACTATATTCATTTTCCTATTCGATTGCAATGTCTTTATCATCATGTGGTTCATCAGAACCACAAGCAGCAACAATGCCACTCCCACTAGCTCCACTATGCAAGTCGTGTGAAGCACTGTCTAGCTTTGTGTCAAGTAAAGAAAGGTAGGCAATGGATGCATCTAAATCAACAGCGTTTGGGTTCACATCCCACAACTTTGTTGGCCCTTGTATTGACGTTGTTTATGTGAGAGAAGATGTAAGTTGGAATGCACATAAACCAAATCCTTTGTCTTTTTTGCAGGGAGCTTGTGTTTAACTGAGTGGATAAAGCCATAGGTGCCCCAACTCCGCTCAGCTGAAGAGGAATTTGCAACCTATTAAAGCCACAAAGTGGATTAGAATTTATAAAAATTAAAAGACTAAAAGTTAAAAAAAAACATTGAAAAGGTTAAGAGAAGGGTAGAAGAAAAAAATTAAAATCTTACTTGTGATAGAATTTTTATTGCAAGTGGTTGAAGGTGGGTGGATGCTTGCCCATGGAGATACCACCAAACGTGAGCATCCATCTTGTACTTGTCACAGATAGTGCCAAGGGAGTGACTCATCGAGGATATGAAATGCACAAACTCTTCTTTGACTTGGTCTTTTACCTCTGGATCGGGAAATATTTTAGAGAATGTTGCCTTATATCCCTCGGCAATCTCAACATCCCTATAAGGTGCAACCCTCCTGGGCAAAGAAAGAATCTATGCACTATAGTATTTGGGTGTCAAGGCAAAAGCAAGAAGATACAATGGGGTGGTCATTTTGTTCCACCTTTCAATGAGATGCGACTTTATTTTTTTGAAGAACTTCTCTGTGGGATCTTGCTCTTTGGCATTTATGATGGATCTAATGTTCTCAATCATTGAGTCAATTCCATCATAAATCTCACCCAAACATGGATGATCCATGTCCACATCTCAACATGTTGACGATGGTCTCAGTAAAACCCAACAAATATTCCACACGTTCCCACCACACATCATCAAGAATCCACTCTTTCACCTTTGTGGCCCTATCATTGTTTGCCTATCTCCATACACTCCAAAGGTTGTTGATGACCATGCTACTCAATGCCTCATGCACCTTAACAAGTCATTTCAAGATGAGGGTGTGTGAGGCAAATTGAGTCTCAGCAACCTACTACAAAATTAAAACAAATAATTAATAAATTTAAAAAAATGTTTAAAAATAAAAACACTACAAATTACAAATTTATAAAATTAAATTAAGAGTTACCTTCAAGAACTGCAATTTTGAGAAGGCTCTGAAGATGCCTTGGGACATGTGATGGTTGGTTATGAATATTTGGGATCTCACTTGCCTCATAGACTTGTTTGATCTAGTCAATTTTTGTCCCCAAATTTTGCAACATAAGGTTGAGGGAATGAACGACACAAGGTGTCCAAAATATATACTCATACGTTGCCTCAACCAACATGCCTGCAGCTCTGCAATTTTTAGCATTGTCCATTACAACTTGGACAATGTTTTGAGGCCCCATTGCCTCAATGGACTCTATCAATGAATTGTGCATCTTTCACTTGTCCTTCACAATCAATAGCCATAAAAAACTTGCTCCTTTAGGGCTCACTGCAATCACATTAATCAATGCCTATTTGTCGTATCTTTCCATCCATCGAAAATGGACACCCCTATTTCGATCCATGAATCCCTGATGGGCTTCAATGCATCTTCAATGTGTTTTCTTTATTTTGTCAATAAGGTGGTGCGCACCTTTTCATAACCTAGGGTGACAAACCCTTAAGGGACAACATTGATAGAAATCACCATAACCTGCCATTATGGTGATTTAACAACATTAAATGACAACCCACATGCGTAAAGCCCTGTGTTGCAGGGGTATGCCCCTCAGCCCGACGCCTCCTGTTCGGAGGCGCCTCCGGCACGGGGACGTCTCGGGGATGCTCGGAGGCGTCCCGGAGGCGCCCGTCGGCGTGCCGGAAACGTCCGGCACGCCGGCGGGCGCCTCCGGGGCGTCCCCGAAAATTTCCTGCGACTATCGCGGAAAACCGAAAAAAATAGAAAACGCGCGAAAAAACGTCCGACACGCTGGCGGGCGCCTCGGGGACGTCCCCGAAAATTTCCGGCGACTATCGCGAAAACCGAAAAAAAAAAAAGAAAACGCGCGAAAAAACCCTTTTCCCTACAGGCTGAGGTTGACGTGTTCGGACTGTTTGCGCCAATTAAAAGTGCGTAGGGGGCTTTCTTGGGTAAGGAAGTTCTCGAGCGGTCTTAAAATTGAGGTGGCCGCGTGCACGATGCACTCTGTCCTTTGTGTCGATCGCGAGTTTGATCGCTTCGGGATGTAGGGTGTAGGGCTCCGTACGCGATGTTCTTCACAGGTGCCTGTAAACTAAAAACCTGGGGCTAGAGCGCTACGGCCTGCTTGCCTTTGCCCCTGTTCCAAATGCTGCCTTTACATGGAGTCGAGGTGTCTGTGCCGGTCGAGATTTAGCTTTTGTGGATGGCATGTGCCCTCTTTGAAAGTGCGTAGGGGGCTTTCCTGGGAAGGATGTCCCTGAGCGGCCTTATAATTGAGGTGGTCGTGTGCATGGTGCATACTGTCCATGGTTGCTTTATCGCGAGCAAGTTGGTTGAGTTGACGTAGGGTAAGCGGCTCCGTACGGGACAAGCTTCCCAGGGGTCAAATAGTTAAAAAAATCGCGCTGTGTTCAGAACAATGTCGGAGTTGCCTTTTCAGTGCGATTTTAACTTGAAAAAATGAGCTTGATCAATATAATGGGATCCTTATGAGAATCGTGGCATGGATATTAACTTATAACTACTATGGGGGGAGGGTGTTCTTCGAATGCCCTTGCGGGAAAGCAAGTGAAAAGACGGGAAAGATATTGTTCCCCGCCTTTGCCTGCAAACAATTCCGGATGCTCGAGTTGGGAAATAAGTATTAAAAAATATATATAATAAAATATAAAATACAAATTTAAAAACTTAAAAACAACTTAAAAAAAATTAAAAAATAAATAATATTTTAATATATAACTATAGAATATAATTTATAAATTAAAAAATATATAAATATTTAGTTTTAAAAACTTTAAATATTTTAAAACAAATAAGATATACAATAAAATATTAAAATATATATATAATAAAATATTAAAAATATATATATAATAAAATATTAAAAATATAATATAACTATTAAAAATAAAATAAAATTTAATATAAAAAATTTAAACTAAATACTATTTAGTTTTTACATTTTTAATATTATAAATTATATTTTATTTTAAATTTACAGTTTACTATATCTTTAGGTAGTATTTAAATTTTATTTTTAATAATTTTAATTTTAAAATTCTTTTAAATTTATATATATATATTTTAAATATATATAGAGAGACGTACCCACGACGTATCCAAATCAAGGTTTTTGAAAAATGACGTACTCGCGTACCCGAATCATACTCGTACCCGTACCCGTACCCAAACAACGTAGGTAAAGACAATACGCGATGCTTTGCTCTGCTATGTCCCTGGATTCATTTTGGAATGCCCTATCCAATGGGCTTGTATCTTTTGTTCTCTTATGACCAAGAGGTGAATCTTCTTCCTCTTCGGTGGCTACAGGTGTAAAGGGGTGTGATGGGGTCACCACATTAGCACGAGATGGATCAACAGGTGGTGATCCTTTCTTTTTCAAAGGATGCTTCGATCTTTGCCCCACAATGGCATCTCCCTCTTCTTGCTCTTTGATGTATGCAAAGGTCCTTGCTTGTGGCAAGCCTTTTTTCAGCCTTCCATTTATGCTTGGCCCACCACAAACTCTGATTCCAGTCCCAGAAATCACACATAAATGAGCTTTCACTTGACTATACGAGCTTTTGTATTTACAGTTACACTCTGAGCAAAGTCAATGAAAACACCCTCCACCAGGTATCTATTTTAACACTGTCACATGTTTCCAAAGGGGTGTTTGTGGATTAAATTTGGGGGTTATCCCTTGCCCTATTGAACTAGCACTTGCACCTTGAGACATTCTAATTTTTGACAAATCTCTATAGCCCCTGGTAAAAAATAAAAAATTGCTATTAAAATTTAATGGTAAAAACTAAAAAAAAACAATTGCTATTAAAATTAAAAACATAATCATTGCATTTGGTATTTGTGGAAATAATGGTTAAAATTTAAAATAATAACAAAAAAAAATTAAAATAAAAACTAGTTACAAACAAAACAAAAAAAAACCACAAATCTAAAAAACTTACCTTAAATCAACAAATCCTCTTCCTTGCAAGCTCCTCAAGCTCCTTGGTGCCAAATAGGTTGAAGCAATGGTGTAGGTTTAGCACAAGGAAGGAGTTTCAAGCTTGTGCAACTGAAAAAAATAACAAGAGTGAACAAATGTGCAATGAGAGTGAAAAATGCAATGAAAGGGCAATGTGTTATAAAATGAGTGTGAATGTTGCTTTTAGGGTTGGGAATCCACTTTATTTTGTTTTTAATTGTATTTTGAAATCCACGTTTGACTTTTTTAAAGGCGAAATTGAAAAAAAAAAAAAACTTTTTTTGCACCCGGGAGCGCGGAGGTATGTCTAGAGATTCGTCTTCAAAGCAAATGGCTTAAGCGTTTTTCGTACTCAAAGACCAAGATTTGAATATCAAATATAGCATGAACTTCTCCAAATGATTCTTCTTTTGCCTTTTATAGCATTTCGAAGTGTGGTGACCAAGAGGGGAAGGGAGAGTAACTTAAATATTCAAAAGACCCTTTCCTTATGATCTTTTTAAAATCACTTAAACATCTATGACCCTTAAGTTTCCCTTTTTAAGTGAAATAAGAAAAAAAAAGTAACTTTCAAAAAGTACTTTTTACATATATTCAATCAGAATTAGTTAACTTTCTTTCCCTTCTTACTTGTCTCTTAGCCCCCGGGAATTAGTTAAGGCTAAGGGTCTTCAATGATGTCCCTATCAAAAGAGGGACATGACATAAATGGTGCGACCGTCTTGGGCAAAGAATTTTTGCACTATAGTATATGGGTGTCAAGGCAAAAGCAAGAAGATGCAATGGGGTGGTCATTTTGTTCCACCTTTAAATGAGATGCGACTGCACTTACTTGATGAACCTCTTTGTAGGGTTCTGCTCTTGGGCATTTATTATAGATCTAATGTTCTCAATCATTGAGTCGATTCCATCATAAAACTCACCCAAACATGGATGATCCATATCCACATATCTCAACACGCTAACAATGGGCTTGGTAAAATTGAGTAAATACTCCACACATTCCCACCACACATCAAGAATCTACCCTTTCACCTTTATGGCCCTTTCATTGTTTGTTTGTATCCATACACCCCAAAGGTTGTTGATGACCATGTTACTCAATGCCTCACGCACCTTAACAAGTCATCTCAAGTCGAGAGTGTGTGAGGCAAATTGAGTCTCAGCAACCTGATACAAAATTAAAACAAATAAAATTAAAAAAAATGTTCAAAATATACTATGATACATGATTCATGAATGATAAAATTAAGAGTTAGCTTCAACAACTACAACTTCGAGAAGGCTCTAAAGATGCCTTGGGACATGTGATGGTTGATTATGAACATTTGGATCTTGCTTGCCTCCTCATAGACTTGTTTGATCCAGTCAATTTTTGTCCCCAATTTTTACAACATAAGGTTCAGAGAATTAACAGCACAAAGTCATCAAAATATGAGCCCATATCTTGCTTCAACCAATATGCTCGCAGCTTTGCAATTTTTAGCGTTGTCCGTTACAACTTGGACAACGTTTTGAGGCCCTACCGCTTCAATGGACTCTATTAGGATGTCAACAATGAATCATGCATCCTTCACTTGCCCTTACAATCAACGGCCTTCAAAAACATTGCCCCTTTAGGGCTTACTGCAATCACATTAATCAATGTCCTATTTGCCGTATTTTTACATCCATTGGAAATGGACACCCCTGTTTAGATCCACAAATCCTTGATGGGTTTCAATGCATCTTCAACGTGTTTTTTTTCTTTTGTCAATAAGGTGGTGCCAACCTTTTCATATCCTGGGCCGACAAACCCTTTAGGGGCAGCATTGATAGATCTCACCATATCCTACCAATATGGTGATCTAACAACATTAAATGGCAGCCCACATGCGTAAAGACAACGCATAATGCTCTTCTCCACTATGTCCTTGGATTCATTATTGAATGCCCTATCCAATGGGCTTGCATCTTTTGTTCTCTTGCGACCAAGAGGTGAATCCTCTTCCTCTTCGGTCGCAACAGGGGTAGTAAGAAAGGGGTGTGATGGGGTCACGACAATAGCACGAGATGGATCAATAGTTGGCGATCCTTTCTTTCTTAAATGATGCTTCGATTTTTGCCCAACAACGACATCTGCGTCTTCTTGCTCTTTGACGTATGCAGGGATCTTTACCTATGGCAAACCCTTTCTCTGCCTTTCATTTATGCTTGGCCCACCACAAACTCTAATTCAAATGCTAAAAATCGCTCACAAATGAGCTTTCACTCGACCATATGAGCTCTTGTATTAGCAAAGCCAATGAAAACACCCTCCACCAGGTATCTGTTCTAATACTGTCACATACTTCCAAACGGGTGTTCATGGACAAATTTGGGGGTTATCATTTGACCCACCAAACTAGCACTTGCACCTTGAGACATTCAGACAAATCCCTATAGCCCCCCAGTAAAAAATAAAACAATTGCTATTAAAATTTAAAACATAATCATCGCATTTGGCATTTGTGGAAATAATGGTTAAAACTTAAAAGAATAACAAAAAGAAAATTAAAATTAAAACTAGTTACAAACAAAACAAAAAAAAAGTCACAAATCTAAAAAACTTAACTTAAATCAGCAAATCCTCTTCCTTGCAAGCTCCTTGGTGCCAAATAGGTTGAGGTAATGGTGTAGGTTTAGCACAAGGAAGGAGTTTCAAACTTATGCAACTGAAAAAATTAACAAGAGTGATCAAATGTGCAATGAGAGTTAAAAATGCAATGAAAGGGAAATAGGTTATTATCTTTTGATAAAATGAGTGTGAATGTTGCTTTCAGGGTTGGGAATCCACTTTAGCTTGTTTTTAACTGTATTTTGAAGTCCATGTTTGACTTTTCATTGGGTGAAAAAAAAAAAAAAAGCTTTTGGCATCCAGGGGCGCGCAGAGATGCCCAGGGAGCGTTCCTGGGCTGTAGAAATGCCTGGGTACATTGCCCAGACGTAACTGGGTGTTTCCGCAGCCCAGGCATGCTCCTTGGACGTCTCCCCCATGCTTCCGTATCTTGGAGCGTTTCCCCTGCGCTCCCAAGGCCCGGGGGGGAGGGGGGCGGCCGGGGGCGTATCCGGTAATGTAGATGAAAATCTGTGAAATTCATTCCCTTTTATTATAATTAGGAAAAAAATCGTTGTAATCTGTAAGCAACCGTTATCTGTTAGATAACTTCGTTCAGTTTTTTCTATATATTATCCCATTCAGGGTTGTTGGACTGCAAAGGCATATGCTGCCACAAATCCTTCCATAACCTTGTGTTGTATCCCATTTTTTCCAAAACAGCCTTCTCTTTAGAATGGTTGCTGTTACGTACTGCTTATAGCTTGGCTCAATATGGTAGCCCCTGTATTTAGAATTATTGTAGCCCCAAATGCAGGTAAAGTAGTTGGAATATCTGCTCTGGACTTTGATTGTGAACATACTTATTTTGTTTAATGACACCCCTGCTCATATTGGTTTTGGCACTTTTCCCATGCTATCAATGATATGCCACAGAAATTTCTTTCCGATGAATCATTACCAACTTGGACATGATACGAAAATGAGCTTTTATATTGTAGAACTAGGAATAGCCTGAATAAGATATTTCATTTGTTGCTTCTATAAACTGTTGGCAAGTGTTAGCCACCTATTTATCAATAGTTGTGATTTTGCTGACATCCTCCCGTAATTTTTGTCCCAATGCTTTGTTGAATGGCTCTTTTAAACAAGAAAGATCCCCAGGCATTAAGTAGGAAACTGGGAGTTTGTGAAAACTAATATGCATCCAAGACAACAATTTCTTCACAATGAAGTCTATTGAAAAAATATATTTAATTTGTCATGATTCATTAGCTGATGTGATGCTTGGCCATAATTGTTTTTTAAAACTACCATTGCTTCCCTGAAAATAATGTGGCCAGCATTAGAATATCATCTACAAATTGCAAGTGTGTGTGTGTGTGTATGAATCTTTGTCCAAATAGTTGCTATTGCTGTTTGGCGGCCTAAAAATGTTTTTCTAATCTTTCAACCATAATTATAATATGTGTGGGCATGAAGGATCCTATTGCCTTAATCCTATAGTTTTGTGAAAAGGCACTGTTTGAAAAATTGTTAAACAAAACTCGAATGCGGCTCTGGCAATGCAACAATGAGTCCATTGTATCGATTGACGTCCAAGCCTAAATCATTATAATATCTGCAGGATGAACTTTAAGTTGTCACAATTAAAGGCCTTCAACATGTGTAGTAGCATACCTGACCTCTTCTCCTTGCTTATTGAATACAGAATGTGTTTGCCACTGAGCAAGCACAAAACAGTTGTTCCTTAAGTAATTTATTCAAATTAGTAATCAGCTCTAATATCTTCTACCAGTGTCAACAAACAAAGCTTTTTGTCACACTTTTTGATAGTAGACAATGTGATAATGTGTCTGTTATCGATCTCATCCTGCCCAAGTATGAGAATAGAACTTGAAACATTTAGGACAAAAAAGTCAAATGTATTTAGTCCAAGGAAGTCAAGAATGAAAAGTATTGAATAGTAGCAAGAATTTACTGATTTGTCTTATGGAAAATTACAAACATGCTTTTATATTTGGACAGGCTGATTTTATTTTTCTGACCTTGCTGTATGCTTTGGAGGAAAATTCTCTATGTCAATTTAAGATATGAAAAGGTGCTGCATACTTTGTTGCTTTTAATCATTCCCATCGTATGCTTGAGTCTTTCGTCAATCTTATCTGGTAAAGGTAAAAATAGTTAATGCCATTTAGTTGGTCTTATGAATAATAGATAACTGACATTTGTTTATTGATTAAATGTTTTTATTGTGTCTCGTAGCTTGCATGTGAGGCCCCTCGAATATAAGTGAGTGATATTGTGTCAGATGTTTTAGATGTTTTATGGTTTGCTGATAATGATTTCAATTCAGGTGTTCTTTCCATACACAATATAGCGGGATGTGGAAAACTTATGGAACACCATTGGTAGCAAGCTTAAGGGATGATATTCGGACTGGAGCTGATATTCATTTGATTGTTCAGACTTTGCTTGCCCCCATGTTGAGAACTAAAAACTTTTCATCATCAGACCATATTAAGACAACAAAGACATTTGGGTGTAAGCTGGGAGTGGATACAAATATGCAAAAGGAAGCTGCTAAGCTGTTGATTCCAAAAAATGAGCCCTTAGATGCTACTAATGGGAGCTCATCAAATCATGCTGACCAGATTACAGATAATGGCCATTGTAATGTATTTAAGGGCTCTTCATCATTTCAGCTGTGGTTGGTAGATGAAAAGAGTGTAACTAAAGAGATTGCTATAGCAGAAGATAAACCGGTTTCAATATCAAATGCATGTGGAAGAATTCAGGTCTTTGTGGACTGGACAGAGAAGGAATTAGAGAAATATGATACACGTTATCTTGAAATTCTACCTGAAGTTTTCAAGATTGGCTTGGCATCAAAGAAAGCAAGGCTAGATTCTATCTCATTGTATGCATGTTTGGAGGCTTTCTTAAGTGAAGAGCCATTGGCACCTGAACACATGTGGTTCGTAATTTCCTTCTTCTACTGAAATTTTGATGCTTCTAAAGATAGAGTTTATGCATAAAAAGAAATTAGTTAATTCCCTGTCCATTACAAAATAATGGCAGAGTTTGATATTTTTGATGTTTGTGAGATATTCTTTCATATTCATGGTTTGGCTATTAATATGGGGGATTTAATTCAGGTATTGCCCCTGCTGCAAGGAACGACGACAAGCTAGCAAAAAGTTAGATTTATGGAGGTTGCCGAAAGTTCTAGTTGTTCATTTGAAGAGGTTCTCATATAGTCGGTCAATGAAAAACAAATTGGAAACGCTTGTAAACTTCCCTATTCATGACCTTGACCTGACAAAATATGTTGCAAGGAAACACGGACTGCATAGGCATCTTTATCAGCTGTATGCTGTTATTAATCATTATGGTAGTATGGGAAGTGGTCATTATACTGCTCATGTTAAGGTATATACTCAAAACTGAAGAATCACATCATCTTCTTTATTTTCTATATAATTTTTTCTTGAAGCTCTTTCCCTTGCAAACTTGACAAGTTGAGTTTGGTTTGGTTGCATTTGCACCTACCAGCCAGAGTAATTCATTAAGGGAAATGAATATTATGCCAAGTTGATCCCATCACTGGAGTTTCATATGGCTTTACTAATATCTTTGCAAGGCGAAAATAACATTCATGAAAGGACCCTTTTGCTTCTGGTGTTTCAATAATCCATCTGATAATTTATATACTACCATTATATGTTGTTGATTAACAAAACGTTGGTCTCATTTTCTGTGTGCAGCTTATAGATGAAAACAGGTGGTATAATTTTGATGATAGCCATGTCTCTCCAATTAGTGAGGATGAGATAAGGACACCGGCAGCTTATTTATTGTTTTATAGAAGAATCAAATTTGAAGATGGTTCGATCAATGGAGCTCACTCATATGCGAACCGTGACAATTTTGGGTTCAGAAAATAATTGGGCCAAGAGAACACATCCAATGTCAGATTTGTAGGCACCATTTAATTTCACTGCCTTCTGCTTTATTAGTGGAATGAAGTGCTAGATGATTGTCGCATTCTTACATATCTTGGCTCAAAATTTATCCATCAGAGATGGACCATGGTGATGCAATGAAGCAATTTTGAGTCGTTATATTCAGCATTCTGAAGAACATTGGAACCTATTTTACAATGTTTCTTTCAGCTGGATTATGGAATGCATTTTCTTCTCTATTCAATATTGCCAAACAGAGAATTTACCTGCCAAGGACAGCGTATGGAAGGAAGTTGCCTCGTAGATTGACTTTCATATCTTCCCAAAGCCAACTCTTAGCTGCATGGATGATGATGAAATTACTACACCGCTTTTGGTAACTGGTGGTTTTTTTTTCTCTCTTCAAGGTGTAAATGTTCTAAAGAAACAGTTGAACTCACCTTCAAATTAATTCCATCTGGGATTTTTTTTGTAGATGCCTGCCAATGATTCATTATTCATGAGATATTTTGTTTTCTTTGACCTCTGTTGTAATGATTGCTTTGAGGATTACTCAGCTTTACAGTATCAGGCTATCAGCTCTAAGTGTTCTTCAGGTCCTGAATGATTATGTTGGAAGCTGCATCTGATATTCATGTCATAATTACTGGATGCACGTTATGTAAAGAACAATTGAATGGTTACAAATTAGAATGGTTCTGTTATTTCTAGCCCATGATTATTTGTATCGCAAAAATGGAGCACGCCAGCATTAATGTGAATAGTGGTGTAAGCATTGCTGAGAAGGTTCTATTTTCTGATTTAAAGATCACATATAAAATTGTGATCTTTTATTGTATTATAATTGTAACAGTTTATTCCATTTGTAGGTTCATTCTGGATGGAATTGAACGTTTGTACACCCTCATACTGTCTGTTAAATTTTAGATTTTCTAATAGTGAGCCATATGATTGAACTCAGGACTCAGAACTATTGCTTGATGTTGTAAACTGGTTTTGGCCTGTGGCGATCGTCTTGCTTATGTTACTGTATTAACAAAGATCTATTTTCACATGTTATCTGTTAACATTGGGAGAGTTTATTTTGCTTTGACAGTGAGTATGTTATAGATTTGCAATAGTTATGGATTTGTTATCAGTGCATGGTTTATTCAAAACAAGAATCCTCATGCTAGCTAAGGATAAATTTATCAAAAAACCTATTTGAAAGCAAAGCATACAAATTTCTTGTTTTTGCGAATGAGGGATCGACATACCTCAAGTTTGAAGTCCTAAGTTCTGTAATTATGTGGACATGACATTGATGCCCTAATTGCATCATACTGCAACAGTCCATATCTTAAAGAAGCTTGATCTGACTTCAATGACGGGATAAGTAACCATTATTTTCCTGATGTTTCATTCAACTTCAAAAAATATTTGTATTTTTAATTTGATAAGCAGTATACAGTCTGGTTTACATTCTGGAATATCATAAAATGATTGTTATGAAATATGACCTACCTTTATTTTTCCAATGTTACATTCAACTTTTCATCAAATGTTTGAAATTTTTATAAGCAATGTTATGTAAACATCTAATATTGTACGAAACTGCAGAATCTATGTTCTGATATTACTAGAACTTCATGGAAATACATTAAGATCACCAAACAAAAACCAGAAAGACAGACTATGATCCGTATCACCTGGTTAACATCCTGGACTATCATAAAATGTCTATCCAAAATTATGAAAGAAATTCAGTCACAAAATGAATACATTTCAAGGCACAGCCTTAATACATACTGAAATGCTTATTAAACATATATGTTGATAATTTACTGCTATGTTACCAATAGAAGTGGTAAACATGTAATTTTGAGGTGTCTTATAAAGTGCTTAGGCTCTACTAGAAAACACAAAAACCTAAAAAAATATCAGTTGTCATAGAGATGTGGATTAAGGTAGGCCTATTGTGGAGGTTGGGCAGGAACCTATGGTCCGAATATTTGGAAATGTCTATGCTTTGGTTGACATGTTTTAATAACGATGGCTATTAATTGATCCGTTTCCCTCAACTTTGTAATGGGTTTGATCTTTTTTCCATTTATTTCATCTAGGACTCTATTCTTAGGTGGGGTATTTCTAATTTCATATTTTGTAGCATATCTAGATCTTGTCACAGGACAATTGCAGGCAACGTTATTGTTATTTTCATCTATGTTTGCCACATTGCCCTTAATGATCCAGCTCTTTGAACCTTAGATAATGCCACCTTTTCGTACTCTTAGAAGAGTTAAGCTTGGCAAAGGTGCTGAATCTGTTGAAAATAGAGGACCAACCTATGAGAAATATTGAGCATGAATCCATTGAGGTCCTTCACCTTAGTGAGGAGGCAAGGGACCCCTCCTCTTGATAGGTTCCTTGGGATCATTGTTATTGATATGTAGTATTTTGGTCTGGATGCGTTTGATGGACATAGTTAACACTTTCTTCTTGCATCCTTTTGATTCGGTACCCTGATATTGATGACAATTGTGATCTACTATATGCAACTAAGGATAAATGTGGTCGATGGCCATGTGCAGGCAGGTTAGTAGCCACATTTTGGCCCAATGGCTCATTGTTTGAAGACACGGGAGCTTGCATGTTTTGGTGGAGTGTGATTCCAGGTGTTAATTTGATGCTACTTATGTAGCTCTTTGTCAAGCTAGTTGTAAACTGCTTAGTAATTTGGCTGCTTAGCCACAACTCTGTGATAGTTTGATGGTCTTCTTTTTGTGTAGATGACAAAGACCCTTAGTAGAGAGAGTTTCTTTTTCGCATATTTGAGACTGCAAGTCTAGTATAGCTAGAATAAATGGGCATTTTAATCAGACAATTGATCTGGAATGAAATGCAAAACTTTTCTATTTTTTTCTCATGGTTTGCTGCAGGAGATTTGCAGTTTTATTTCTTCATGCTTATTTGATCTGAGGTCCCTTTAATTTATCTTATAAAAAAAATGACTTGTAGCTCGATCGAGGGGTGGAATCCATATGTTGTCTAGAGGTTAATGTAATGGTTGGGAAGTTTGAAGAGGTCTAGAAGCACTATTCTTTACTAAAGGGAGAGTCAAATAGATTTTAGATTACATAGGGAGCTTCAAATATGCACCAACAATGGAATATTGATTTGAGCATGCATCATCGATCAAATATGATATAGTGATTTGTATTCATTCTTAAATATTAATTTATTGTAATCCAATTAGATGTTTAAACATGTAATGGCCTCATTGTCAAGCTAGTTGTACCGCATGTTGCTAAGTAAAATCTGTCCTTACTAAAATTGATGCATTTTTTCTTAGTAAATCTTGGGTGAGGGGATGCTGGGAACACATTCTTAAAATCTGTAAGGATGGGTAACTCTTGAAGGTACTCCATAACCATTACACCACAACCTTTGACTTGCAATTGGCTTGGTTATATCAAAGAACATCATTATACTAATTTATGAATGAAATCATATTTGTATACATGTTTACGCTTAGAAGTTGGAGTACATGAAGTTATTTTGTTCATACAAATGAATTATAAATGAATTTGCAATGTATGGAGGGAATTAACATGAAAAGGAATAAGCTACAACAAAGATAATATCACAGAGAAAATGATTGTAGAAATGCAATGTAAGAAAACTCTAGCATCAAAGTGATTGTGTTTGTGTTTTCAGTAAAACCAAAATCAACCGTTACACATACAAGAAGTGGCTCTCAATGGACTATGATTGACGATAGTGGACATCAATTCAAGCTTCTAGAGCATCCTTCTTCTCATACATTGAATGAGTCTCAATGGAGCATGATGGACCCTTGCGGACATCAATTCAAGCATCCTACTAACATCCCATGCTCTTTGATTTGTATATCAATTACTATAATCTTCAAAATGGTATTCACACTTTAATTGTTTGTTGCTACAACTCCATATAGTCATTCTTCACCAAATGCCAATTAATGCATTGTTATGCTTAACAAATGACCATGACCCTTGGAAGAATATTTTAAGCTGAAAGGACAAGCTTTTGATTCAATTTGGATATAACATGGGTCATTTAATTGCCATTTTGTTAGGGTTTGAACATTTCTTCCATTTGCTTCATCAAAACAATTTTTTGAGTTGATTATATTTTTTGGTCTTTATACATGTCATGTCATTTAGTATCAATGTCAATGCATCCTTGTATATTAGAGTTATATATTTTGCACCATGCTTCGCCAAGGCCCTCAAATGGTGAGTCTTTTGGTCCCCAAAAGCTCATTTCTTGCAGAGGTGTAACATCCCACCTCTTTGGAAAACCATCTTATTTTACTTTAACTATTGAGCTACTAATGTCCCTCTACTGACCTACTAATATCCCCGCCTCCTCTCCTTTTCGATTTAACCTTATTCTAAATTACCATCCTCCAATTCTTCTTAAGCACCAAGTTGTGTACAAAGTCCTCTATTTATGATATCACTTGTCCTTCTTCATCTATCATACATGGATAAAAAATGTGTTTAATATTTACAAATCCATACATACAATATGAATATCATTTGAGTTTCTAAGTATTATCCCTATTTTGATTTATAATATTAATTGTTTGTTACATTCATGGCTTAAGCTTCCTTGCTTGACCTTGGCATCTATCTTTACTCAATAAACTCATACCTTATTCCCTACCCATAACTGACGTTCCCTTTTGTGATGGTCGTGGTGAACCTTGTGTTGATGCAAGTAGACTTGACTTGTGATACCATGTCCTCTTGAGATATAGAATTGTGGCATTCCTTGATTGGGGATATTACTTTAAGACCCAATGAATTACAATATTTAAGTATCCTTGGAATCCTTCTTGATATTTACACTTGTAGGTCTATATGAAACCATGTGAGATATAGTTGGGATATGTGCACACGTAGGCCTATGGTAGACCATGTAAGTTATCATTGGGATACAAGGAAATGTAAGTGACCTATCTTTGTATTCTTAAGGTTTAACAATTGTCATTCATATATACTTGGGGTGTATACCTTGCTTCACAATAAATTTTTAGTACAAATTATTCTCTTCTTTACTACAGGCAACTTTGGTACATGTTGAACACCTATTGCTATCTATATATCTTCGTGTTTTATTGTTTTCTTTTATTGCTCGAGTACAACATGTGTTATTTAATTTATCCTACATTATATTCTAACATGGTATTAAAGCCATAGGGTAGCTCCCTATGCTTTGATCCTAGCTCTCATAAGGTGTGTAGAGGATTGGTGATCACTATGGGATTGTTTGTGCTTTCGTGCCTCATGTTTGAAGGTTGATGACTTCAGTTTCTTACACATTTTGGATGAATTACATGTCATGATTGTGCCAATATACTTTGGAAGCTCTAGAATTTCAAGCCTCCAACTGGGGAGTGCAAAAAAATTGTTTCTAAATTTGTAGATTTTCTTTCACCAATGCATAGCTCATCTAAGTCTTTCCAAAATGTATAAGTTTACAAAATTTTGACTTTGAATGAAAGTTTTAGGGTGGAAACATCTAAAGAATATACTAAGATTAAGTATTTTCTACGTTTCCAAATTTTTGGATGATTTTTTCATAAATAACAAAAAAGTCATGTTTATATGTTGAAAAGAATATATTAATATGTTATTGTGCAAGTGTTAAGATGTTCTAAAATACCAAAAAGGGTTTTTTTTTCTAAGTTTGTTTTTGTAAATTTTAGTTTCCTAATTTCTATATTGTGTGAATTATCTCTCCCCTTTTCTCAAGGATCTTTGCAAGTACAAACTCATTCTGACATATTATAGTGTTTGAAAGTGAAAATTGGAGTGGGAGCCATAAGGTAAGACCTATGGGGTTTTCATCACTAGTGATGAGAAGGCTGAATATTGGCACTCATAAATGGAATAATGGAATCACAAGATGGACATGGCAAGTGCGCGTGCGTGTGTGTGTGTGTTAACATTCCTCATTAGTTGTGCACCCACATTCAATATTTACATTTTTCTAATTATATACGGGAAATTCTTGCGAAGCTTTTTGGTGAGCCAAGTGAGAACATCCAACTTGAAAGTGATAAGGATAAGAAGGGTGATATTGATAAGCACTATGATGGTGATAATAAGATCACATTGCTTCCTCAACAATCGATTGAGGACATGTCAATTCAAAACTGGCAACTTCTTAATGAAACTAATGTAAATAAAAATGTTGATATGAAGGATATTTTTTATGCTAGACTTATTTCTCTTTGTGATAAGCATGCCAATATTTTGAACTAGATAATTGATGGCATAGATGCGAATATTGAGAGAGTATTTCATAATCTCATGAATGATTTTTTTGAGAAAGAAATGCTTGAGCAATGGCAAGAGGATATTCTTCTCCATAACGAGTATTGATTCTAATTATTATAATTTTTTATGTTAGCACTCCTTCCAATGATGATTCTCTTGATGATTTTTACGAGATTAATTTCAATGTTATCTCACCTAGCAATGGTTCTTTCAATGATGGTGCATCCCCTCATGATATTCATTGACCTCAAAGTGCCCTATTTTCTTACATGGTTAAGATTGGTAAGTGCAATCTTCCTCGTAGTGGTGATTCTCACATCGACAATGATACTACTTATATTCATGAGGATACTTTGGATAAAATTCACAAGAAGGATTCTCTTGGTGGATTTAAGAAGCACACTAGGTGCATTTGGTTCCAAATTCCTCCAATAAATAGGTTCTAAAGGTAGTGGAATATAAACTTGTGATTGGTGATCATATTGACTCAGTTATACAAAGATTATTTCTATGGAGGATGGCGATCTTTATACTTATAATGATCAAAATTCCATGTATACATCAATGATTCCTCTCAAATTGAAGGAATTGGTTTATGAGCTTCCATAAAATTTGACTCCTTGTAAGGACCGACTACAAAATGGTGCATCTATATGAAATTAAGCAAAAACTAGAGAACAAATCATCCAAAAATAAGCCATGTTGACATCTCTATTTTAGAGAGAGGTGACATTCTAGGCTTAAACCTAATTGTCCTAATATGGAGAGAGGGGGTATTCTAGGTTTCAACCCAAATCAAACCATTAGGAGACAAGGAAGTGAAATCTTAAAGCAACACCTTCAAGTATGGTTGATTATGGATGGATTTGTGAGAAGGGAAGAAACTGGGTGTTATTTTTCTAGGATCAATTTGCAAAAGACACAAGACTATATGCTTCAAGCCATAAGAACAACACAATAAATGGAAAAAAACTATTTGCATATATGAAAAATCCTCCTCTTAGGCTCACTCTCATGGAGCTCTCTAAAAAAAAGATAATGGGAAACACATTCCATGTACAGACAAATATTTATAGGAATCCTGAGGTTTAGGTCCCTTTTCCTCATTGGCCATAATCCAAGCAATTTTGGTTGGCCTATGGAAAGGTCTTTCTTGATGGCTACCTAAAAGGTATCTTATTTACTATTTCTAAAAACCTTGAACATAAGAAATATGAAACCCTAAGCTAAAATAACTAACTTGATTAAACTGAAACAAGGTGCACATAACTAACTATGCCAATAACCCACCTTAAGTGTAACCTTAGGAAGTGTATACACAAAAGATGAGGCTCAAATCCTAAAAATGAGTCCCAACACTAGACCTTATGAGGTACCCATGTATAATATTCTAAAAAGGGATGGGCTCATCAATCACAAAATAGGTGCACTAGATGGGCTAAATCCATCACAAAAGTACAAGTCGATGGGATGAAACCATTGCTAAATATGACAATAAAGATGGACTGAAAGCATCATTAAAGAAGGATGGGATAAAACCACCACTAAATAAGCCAAAAAGGATGGGTTGAAATCATCACAAAAGCACTACCGGAAGTATATGTTGCACACCAAGGAAGCAAAACTCTACAAAATACCCCCTTGTAATGTTGAATTGGAGTGCACAAATGGAAAATATCAAGGTGTCAAAAAATGGTGATGGGAAAACCATTGTATGGTTCCCAAAAAACATACACAAATTATTGTCAAAATGGCATAAAAACACAAGAGATACACCTCAAGGATCTCATCTGCTAGTGTTTGGAAATTTATTACATGGATCCCGAAAGAACATTAAATTAAAAGAACAAATGTTAGGGCCACTAGAAATTTCTTCACACTCAATTGGAGATGATCAATTTGTTGAAGAATTCCATCATAATTTCCTCAAATTTTCTCCAAGAGGGACCAATATTGCAACATAATGATTAGTGCATAAGTGGATCTCAGATGCATAATAGAAAATGATCACCAATATAACCCACATAATGAATGTTATCGACATCACCACACTTGATTTAAAATCCATCATATAGGAACTCAAATGATAGAAGAAGATGGTTGCATGTGATGTGGTTTCATCTGACCTATGGAGTATGCAATGAAACATTTGAATCAAAATTAGAATGAACAAGACTCTCATGCCTGTCAAGTCTCCTAGATGAATCTAATGATGTGTCTCATCTCTCAAGCTTGAAAAAATGTTCAAAGGAAATCATGTACCCAAAATCAAGTGGGCGATGTGTTGTTCCCAAAATCTGTCACTCATTTTTGGGACAACATATGAACTATTTTGGTCCTACAGGCCAAAATTCTCTCTTCCCTTCTCAAAAATTGTTCTGAGTATTCAAATTCTTCATTATTCGAGCTTTTTCAGCTAAGGGACTCGCAGGTTCAACAACTTCAACAGGCGAACTCTCTCAAAGGAACAAGTTTCCAACACTTAGGCAATTTCAAGGTTGGTTCAACGCTGAGGTTCAACCAAAAGGTCCATTGGCGGCTTCAAGCAAAGGATTGAACCATTGAACCATTGAACCCCGCTTCCACAGGTTCAAAGGTTCAACGGGTTCAAAGGTTCAACGACGTCAGCAAACTTAAAAGGGTTAAACGCTTCGGCAAAAGTTTGAAGTTAACCGCTTCGACAAGTTCAATGGATTCAAAAGACTTAACGAAAAGAAGAAAGATTGAACCGTTGAACCTTGAACCAAAAAGGTTCAAAAGTTCAAAAGTTCAACGAGATTGGTTCAAAGCAGTTGGTTCAAGCGGTCAATAGAATGAGCGGAACACAGGATTGAACCGTTGAACCAAAGTTGGTTTAATTGGTCGGTTCAATCAAACGGTTCAAAGGAGTCCCCCAAAGCCCAAAGGGCAAGTGCCCTTGCGGAGGGCAGTGAACCAAAGGGCAAGTGCCCTTGCGGAGGGCAATGAACAAAAGGGAACAAAAAGATATCCTTCGAAAAGATTTTTTGTGGCTAATTTTACAAGGGAAATCCTTCAGACAAATTGTCCGAAGGAATCCCTTCAAACATTTTATCCGAAGGAATGATCAAAGGCCCGCAGGCCTGTTTCTATAGACTCTACAACCTTGTTTCTACGGACTCTGTAGGCTTGTTTCTACGGACTCTACAGGCTTGTTTCTACGGACTTTGCACGTTGGTTTCTACGGACTCCACAGGCTGGTTTCTACAAACTCTGTAGGCTTGGTTTCTATGGACTCCACATGTTTATAAGAAGAAGGCTTCCCAAAGGATCTCGAAGGACAGGTACCCTTGCGGGGGGCTCTCGGTAACTAGAAAATGGACCTTTCTCAAGGCCCGAAGGGACACCTTCCCTTTAGGGGGGTGTTCCAAAGATATAGAGCCGAAAGAATTTCAAAGCTTCGAAAGACTTAGAGAAAACAAAGGCTTCTAAGAAAGAAGATGAACCGTTGAACCTTGAACCAAAATGGTTCAACGGGTTTAACGGGTTCAACGGTTCAATGAAAGCTCCGAGCAAAGGAAAGAAGCGAATGAACCAAAGAAGCGACGGAACCAAGGAGCCGAGAAGGCCACCTGAACCTTTGAACCAGCGACCAATGATGTCCCCACAAATGTCAAATTCAGGGTAATGAAATATCTGTTGATTTTCAAATGTAGCGAGGAACCTGAAAACAAACTCAACGATCAGCTGAAGAGGGAGCTGAAAGAGCCAACATAAAGGGGAAAAGATAGCCCGAGAACTCAAATTGCAACAGGAAAGAGGGAAAGACCAGAAATATCTGTGTAGGAGTTATTTCTAGTAGGTGGAACAGTCCACCAAGTAGATATTTGAGCTTGAAAACATTAAAGGCGCAGCCTATTTTTCTCCCTTAGAATAAAAGCAAGGGGACAGTCGTGTACATATTTGGTGAAAGACCAGACAACCCATGCTGAGGAGAAGACATTTGAGATGAATCGACACGCCACAGTTAAGGCAGACGCCATATTCCAACATGGCGCTCTTTGACAAAATTGAAAATGCATTCAAGGTATTGAATGCAGCATGGGCTGTTCCATGAAACAAAGCGCCAAACCTTTCTTGGCTACTATATATTGCAATCTCTTATTTTATGCAAGGGAGATCTTTTTGGTTATAGAAGCAAAACTCTGTCAAAATTGAAAGGCAATTACTAAGACTTTGAGCTCATATTGTTGATCATATTTTTTTATTTTGAATGAGAAAGCAGGTTACTTTTAGACTTTGTGCTATTATAACTTGTGTTATTTAGGAGATTATTCGTATGTCTGTTTCTTAAATGCTTTCTTGTCCATTTTAATGAAATAAGCAGAACTAGTGGGAGTAATCAGGAAGGTGTCCTGAAGCCAATTGTGGAGAGACTTTGTGCCGCCACAATTGTCTTTAGTGTGTGTGTTTTTAGTTTCTTTTTGTGTAAAGGGCCTTGGGATGACTTTGTGCCCTCATTGCCCTTCGTATTTCACTCTTGGGCAGTTGAGGTGGAGACTTTGTGCTACACCTTTTTTTGTTGGTTACTACGCCCCCTGTTACCATTTACTTGTTACCTATCAAAAAGAATTGGTGTTTGCTGCAAGACCACTTCTGAAAGAAGAGAAGTGCCTTTAGTGTTTTCACCTAGATTTCTCCTTTGTTTGTGAACATCATCTCTGAAAAAAGAGAGATGGATGGTGTTGTCCTACCCCTGAGTGTTATTTATGCTTATATATATAGTATCTAGCTCCTCATAATTACAGGGAACCTCCCCTTGATGAGAGGAGAGATTTGTCCCATTTTGATGTGGTAAACCTGCACACTTGGCCGACCAATCTCCCTATGTTGTGGTTGAAACGACTTATTTTGCTCATCAGTTAGCTGGTGACAAAATATTCACCCAACAATTTTTTGGCGACTCTGTTGGGGAAAGAGCAAGCAGTTTGAAGCCTCAAGCTTCAAGCTGAAGCAGGGCTAGTTCTTTTTCATTTTTATTTTACAATTTGGCAACTCCACGCCATACTAGAAGCCAGAGAGCCCAAGGTATTGTTGACCCTATTTTTGAGTTCGTGCAGCAAGGCAATTTTGATTTGTTTCCTCCACAACTTCAAGTTCAATGAACTAGGAGTCTTCCTCTTACCAATACCAGGTCACCACTACAAGGCAGATCTTTTTATGCTTTTAGTAGAGCTTTGACTATACATGCTCCACCCAGATTTGTTATCCCCACTTTCCATAATCAAATCATGGCAGTTCAAGGCTCTTGGGGTAACTCTTTTGGCCCACTCAATTTAACTCCACATCTACATCAGCTACCACGTAGTTTAAAGAAGAATTTCTCCAAATTCTTTATTGATGGGAGAGTTCATCCTCATGAATAGATTGTAGCTTTTAGCATAGCCTGCAGTGTGATAGGCATGAAGTATGAGGACGTAGCAGTCAGGCTGTTTGTGGAAACATTACAAGTCACTACTGCAGATTGGTTCTATCATCTACAGGCCCAGATTGTGACTGATTGGAACACTCTCAAAGCTAAGTTTGAAGCAAGGTTCAATCCTACAGAAGATGTGCATGCCCTATTAGCCCAGCTCACACAGATGAAGAAAGAACCTCATGAACCTATGAGGGACTTCATTGCCAAATTTGACACGCTGAGGAACATGATTCCTATAATTGCTCAGCCAACCCCTGAGAACCTTAAATGTGTTTTCATCAACTCACAGTTGCCTGAAGTGAGTTTTCTGCTCAGACGTGCTAGCCACATAGACCTTGCTGCTGCTCAAGATTTGGCCACTGAGGTGGAAGATGAACTTATCTTGGCAAGAAAGATAAGGAGAGATCCTAATAGAGATAAATCTTCTTCATCTTTTGAATATCCATCTTCAGGCACCACTAATCTAATGGTGCAAAAGCTGGCAAATTATTTGCTTGCCCTTAGAAAGCAAATGGCGCAAGGGATGTCATCTGCTCCTTCGTACAAAGATATACCAAGGAGGACATTCCCCAATCAATCATATTAAGGCAATGCTGCCAGAAATCAAGGGCAGCCAAACCGTCTTCCTCCCCCTCAAGGGAAATTGGCCATTGAAGCACCTCCAACCAATTCAGCAATTGGATATCTCGAAACAAAATCTGATTTCTCCTTCCAGCCTGAATTGAACCAAGAAAATGATGTTGATCTCTTTGCAGAAGACCAAGAAGAATCAGCTGGTGACTCCAACATTAGTTTTCTAAATTACCAAGATGAACCCAGAAGTGAAGGTAAAGCAGTTGAGGGATCATATGTTGTGTTCATCGGGTCCAAGAACCAGTTAGCCCGATAAGTTGATAAATAAAAAATAGAGGAGCGAGCTCAACCTGTAATTTCAATTGCCAAATGAGAAACTTTTCTGCCTTTCCAGCCAAAGGACTCGGTGATGGCTAAAAAATTAAGTGCCCCAAACGTTTCTGCACCTTCAACTTCAATTTCACAGATCAGTCCTCCCTCTCCTAAAAACTAGAAGGATGAACTCCCTTCCCCTGTTCATAATTCATTTCAGACATTTGACATAGTCGACCATGTCAAGAAAACTAAAATTCAAATATCTGAATTTGAATTCCTACAATCCAACCCTAAGCAGTTGGATAAGTTGGTTCAATGTGTGAAGAACCAAACCGTCCCTGCAGGACCCGTTGTTCTAAAGGTGACTCCCACATCCACCCAGAATAACCTTGTCATTGCTCCTCTTGCTACCCTTGGAAGGACTAAACCATTTTATGTCTCTTTGTTGATAAATAGACATCAACTGAATAATTGCATCATAGATTCAGGAGCGTCTGACAATGTCATGCCTGCCAAAGTAGCTGAATCCCTTGGTCTCACACTGACCAAGACATTTGGGATATGTTTCTCCATGGAGAACAAATAAGTGCCACTACTGGAACAAATCAAGGATGCCCAATTTGCATTTGCAACATTCATGGACAAGAGAATCAAGATGTCAGTCTTGGTGGCCGACGTCCCAGCCTCATACGACATCTTTTTTGGTCAAAATTTTTGCAAGGATGTTGGTGGAGAGTTGAGCATGGACTTGTCTGAAGCAAGGATCTCAGTTAAAGGTGTTATGCAGAGGTTGTTCCCTGAGAAGGAAGCAAAATATGTAGTCTCTCAAACATCAGCACCTGAAGCTCAAATTCTATTTGAGTATTCAGGCATGGGTAATTACTTCTTGACTATAGAGGATGCTCCTGTCTTAGCTAATAATTTTTTTGAAAATGACAATTTGAAAATTGGTTCAGAGAAAATAGCAAAAGACATGAGAGAGCACAGTGCAAGCCTAAAGGAACTCTCCCCTCCACACAAAGAGAAAGCTAAGAAAAATCAGTTTATGATGATGTCTAGATTCTAGAATTCGATAGAAGTTGTTCCTCTACCAGTTCAAGAGTTGGGATTGTGTTGATATCTCCTCAAGGAGATATTTTTCCTTCATCATACAAGTTGCAGTTTAGCAACACCAACAACACTACCGAGTATGAACCACTGCTGCTTGGATTGAAGGCCGCTCAAGATAAGGGCATCAAGCTCCTTCATGCCAAAGGAGATGCTGAGCTGATGGTTTGTCAGGTGAGAAACCTGTACCAAGCTAAAAATGAGAGATTGCTTCATTACCGCAATCTGGTTTGGGATCAAATTGAAAGTTTTGATGCTTTCAGCATCTCTACAGTTCTCAGGGAATTCAATGACCGAGCTGATGCTTTGGCTATTTTAGCAACTCTATTGGTTCCTCACTCAGATTTTAAAGGAGACAGGTACACTATCGAACTGGTCTTTTGACCAAGTGTGCCTGATAATGCCAATCATTGGCAAGTATTCAATGGCAACAACCAAATCATCACCTTTTTGGAACAAAAAGGTAGCTTCGAATAGCTTCACTTTGAAGGCAGTGAACCAGCCCCTGAATCAATTTCAGATGCAGGTGAGGAATTCTTACAGCTAAAGGGGAATAAAATTATCAAAAGATTGGTTTCCCTTGAGAAGTTGTTTGACAAACACGATAGGTTCATCAAACAACAACAAATGGATTCAAGATCCTCTCAAGAGTTTGATCAGATAAATTTGGGTACCAAGAAAAATCCCAAGATGGTGAACATTGGGAAGCGTTGCACTCATAAAGAGAAGTTCAAGTTCACTGCTCTACTCCACCAGTACATAGATGTTTTGGCGTACTCCTATGATGATCTGAAATCGCTTAGGCTTGAAGAAATTTGCCATGAAATTCCTCTCAAGGGTGATTCGGTGCTTTACAAGCAAAAATCTAGGCAGTAAAATCCAAAGATATCAGGTACTATTCTGTCTAAAATATAGAAAATACTGAATGCTAGGATAATTTTTTCAATCCATCATTCCACATGGATTGCAAACATAGTCCCTGTGAGGAAGAAGAATGGCAAAATTTGCCTATGTGTGGACTTCAAAAACTTGAATCAATCCTCCTTAAAGGATAATTACCCCCTGCCCATCATGGACCAAGTTCTTCCAATGGTGACCGGTTCAAAGATGTTATCAATGCTAGACGGCTTCTCAGAATACAATCAAGTTGAAGTTGGTGAAGCAGACCAGCACAAGACTACCTTCACCACACCTTGGGGCACCTTTACATATCAAAGAATGCCATTTGGCCTGATAATGCTGGCGCCACTTTCCATAGAGCAATGGACCTTGCTTTCAAAGATGAAATGGGTAATTTCATTGTGGTATACCTTGATGACTTAACCATTTTTTCCAAGCATCGCCCTGATCATGTGTGTCATTTGCAATAAGTGTTGGAATGTTGCTGCCAGAGTGACATTTTTATGAATCCCAAGAAGTCTATTTTTGGATAACGGAAGAGAAACTTCTCAGACACATTGTATCCCAAGAAGGCATAAAGATTGACTCAGATAGAGTCAAATCTATCTAGGAGCTTACCCTACCCACAAGTAAGACTGCAATTCACTCTTTCTTCAGAAAGGTGAATTTTTTACGAAGGTTCATCCCTGAGTTTGCTGAGAAGACTTACCACATTGTGAACATGATGAAGGGAAAAGCCACTTTCAGCTAGACTGAAAAAGGCAAATTGGCATTTTGAGACATCAAGATAGCTATTGCCCATGCCCCAATTTCAATTTGTCTAGATTATACCAAGGATTTCACCATATATAGTTATGCTTCTGAGCACACACTTTCAACAATTCTAGTTCAACAGAATAAAGAAGGTGTGGAATCTCTTATATTCTTCATGAGCTGTCCTCCCAAAGCTCATGAGCTAAAGTATTCAAACATGGAGAAGCATGCTTATGCAGTGGTAAAGGCAGTAAAGCACTTCCATTTTTACATCCTGAATTCACAAGTTACTGCCCTGGTTCCTGATACCACAGTTAAATCCATATTAACTTAGCAGGAGTTTGAAACTAAAAGGGGCAATTGGATTGCTAAAATCCAAGAGTTTGATCTCATTATCAAATCAACGAAGCTTGTACGAGGAAGGGGCCTATGCCAATTGATTGCTGACAATAGGCTCAAAGAAGCAAGGCATGAAGAAATAGAAGTGGAAGACATGCCAACAGTCCTCTTTGTCTCCACCATGAATGAGTGGTATTCAAATATTGTTCATTTCCTTACCTATGGTGAGTGTCTTACTCACCTGCCTCGTAAGGAAAGAAGGAATGTTAAATTGAAAGCTGCCAATTTTGTCCTCTGGGACAATAGCCTGTATAATAGGAGCCTTGATGGAGTGTTCCTTCACTGCATGAATAAAGAGCAGCAGAACCAACTTTTGAAGTCTTTCCATAATCTAGCTTGTGGAGGACTTTTTTTGTGCTTGTGACTACCCATAAGATCCCACGAGCCAGGTATTACTGGCCTACTTTGTTTCAAGATGCATATAAATGGGTACGAAGATGTGAATTGTGTCAACAGTTCGTTGGAAGACCCAAGTTAGCTGCTCTGCCTCTCAAGCTAGTGGTAATAGAAGAGCCATTTCAACAATGGGGAATCGATTTCATTGGTGTTGTAAACCCATCTTCAAGTGCTGGACATGATTATGTCCTCACAGCCACATATTACTTCACCAAATAGGTGGAAGCAATTCCAACCAAACATGCTACTTCAGAAGTGGTATGTGATTTCTTCAAGGAAAACATCATTTCCAGGTTTGGGGTCCTAACCAAGATTGTGACAGACAATGCAGCCTATTTCTCTTCTCATGAGATCACTCAATTCTATTTTTACTATGGGATTACCCTCTCCCTTTCCTCTGATTATTTCCCACAAGGGAATGGCCAAGCTGAATCAAGCAACAAGAACTTGGTGACCATCATCAGGAAGCTGGTGGATGACAACCAACGAACATGGCATAAAGCATTGGTTGATGCTTTATGGGCAGATAGAATTACATCTAAGAGGGCGATAGGTATGTCACCTTTCCAACTTTTGTATGGTCTCAATGCAGAGATACCAATCACCCTAGAATTGCCATCATTGAAATTGGTAAAGGCAGTCGAAGATTATACGTATGAAAACTCCATCGATAAGAGGATCATATGCTTAACTGAGCTAGATGAACAGCAAACTATGGTGGTGGATCGAATTGTTGCGCATCAAAGTCTAGTGAAGAAGCTCTTCGACCAAAAAGCAAAAACTTGTGATTTCTAGATTGGAGATCAAGTTCTGTTATGGGACAAGAGAAGAGAACCAAAGGGAATGCATGGAAAATTTGATTCCCTATGGACAGGCCCGTTTACTATCCATCAGCTCAATGGTGAAAATAGTTTCCTGTTGAAGTATCAAGATGGCACATCCTTTCTTTGCCTCATAATGGGTAGCATCTGAAGCACTTCAATTCTTGAAGTATTAGATAAAATCATCTGTACATATGTATATTTGTATAGTCTTTAGTTCTATTTTGTGCTTTTTATTTTTATTTTTGGTGCCTTTCTTTTTAGTTAGCACGACTCCGTAGCCCAATGGCATACTTAAGGCACTTGAGATTCTAGTTTCTACTCCCCTTAGCTGTTTAAAAATTTTAACTGAAGAAAGTTCCCCAACTGGAGCCAGCTGTTGTTCCCAAAATCTCACTCATTTCTGGGACAACATATGAAATATTTTGGTCCTGCAGGCCAAAATTCTCTCTTCCCTTCTCAAAAATTATTCTAAGTATTCAAATTCTTCATTATTCGATCTTTTTCAGCTAAGGGACTCACAGGTTCAACAACTTCAATAGGCGAGGTCTCTCAAAGGAACAAGTTTCCAACACTACTTGGTAATTTCAAGGTTGGTTCAACGCCGAGGTTCAACCAAAAGGTCCATCGACAAGCTTCAAGCAAAGGATTAAACCATTGAACCATTGAACCCTACTTCCACAGGTTCAAAGGTTCAATGGGTTCAAAGGTTCAACGATGTCAACAGACTTAAAAGAGTTAAAAGCTTCGGCAAAAGTTCAAAGTTCAACCGCTTCGGCAAGTTCAACGGCTTCAAAAGACTTAACGAAAAGAAGAAAGATTGAACCGTTGAACCTTGAACCAAAAAGGTTCAAAGGTTCAATGAGATTGGTTCAAAACAGTTGGTTCAAGCGATCAATTGAATGAGTGAAACATAAGATTGAACCGTTGAACCAAAGTCGGTTCAATCGAACGGTTCAAAGGAGTCCCCCAAAGCCCAAAGGGCAAGTGCCCTTGCAGAGGGCAGTGAACCAAAGGAAACAAAAAGATATCATTTGAAAAGATTTTTCGTGGCTAATTTTACAAGGAAAATCCTTCAAAAAAATTGTCCGAAGGAATTTCTTCAGACATTTTTTTCGAAGGAATGATCAAAGGCCCACAGGCCTATTTCTACGAACTCTACAGGCCTCTTTCTATAGACTTTGCAGGATTGTTTCTACAGACTCTACAGGCTTGTTTCTACGGACTCCACAGGCTGGTTTCTACAAACTCTGCAAGCTGGTTTCTATGAACTCTGCAGGCTTGATTCTACAGACTCTGCAAGATGGTTTCTATGGACTCCGTAGGATGGTTTCTACGAACTCTATAGGCTTGGTTTCTACGGACTATTTTGAAAAAGAAGGCCGCTCGAAGGATCTTGAAGGATAGGTACCCTTGCGGGGGCTCTTGACAACCATGAAATAGACCTTTCTCAAGGCCTAAAGGGACACCTTCCCTTCAGGGGGGGTTCCAAAGATATAGAGCCAAAGGAATTTCAAAGCTTCCAAAGACTTAGAGAAAACAAAGGCTTCTAAGAAAGAGGATGAACCATTGAACCTTGAACCAAAATGGTTCAAATGGTTCAATGGGTTCAACGGTTCAAGGAAAGAACCGAATGAACCAAAGAAGCGACAAAACCAAGGAGCCGAGAAGGCCGCCTAAACCCTTAAACCAGCGACCAATGACGTCCCTGCAGATGTCAAATTCAGGGTAATGAAATATCCATTGATTTTCAAATGTGGCGAGGAACTTGAAAACAAACTCAGTGATCAGCTGAAGAGGGAGCTGAAAGAGCTAGCAGAAAGGGGAAAAGATAGCCCGAGAGCTCAAATTACAACAGGAAAGAGGGAAAGACCAAAAATATCTGTGTAGGAGTTATTTCTAGTAGGTGGAACAGTCCACCAAGTAGATATTTGAGCATGCAAACATTAAAGGTGCAGCCTATTGTTCTCCCTTAGAATAAAAGTGAGGGGATAGTTGTGTACATATTTGGTGAAATACCAGACAACCCATGCTGAGGAGAAGACATTTGAGATGAATCAACATGCCATAGTTAAGGCAGACGCCCTGTTCTAGCATGGCCCTCTTTGACAAAATTGAAAATGCACTCAAGGTATTGAATGCAGCATGGGTTGTTCCATGAAACAAAGCGCCAAGCCTTTCTTGGCTACTATATATTGTAATCTCTTATTTTATGCAAGGGAGATCTTTTTGGTTATAGAAGCAAAACTCTGTCAAAATTGAAAGGCAATTATTGAGACTTTGAGCTCAGATTGTTGATCATATTTTTTATTTTGAATGAGAAAGTAGGTTACTTTCAGACTTTGTGCTGTTATAACTTGTGTTATTTAGGAGATTATTCGTATGTCTATTTCCTAAATGCGTTCTTGTCCATTTTAATGAAATAAGCAAAACTAGTGGGAGTAATCAGGAAGGTGCCCTGAAGCCAATTGTGGAGAGACTTTGTGCCGCCACAATTGTCTTTAGTGTGTGTGTTTTTAGTTTCTTTTTGTGTAAAGGGCCTTGGGATGACTTTGTGCCCTCATTGCCCTTTGTATTTCACTCTTGGGCAGTTGAGGTGGAGACTTTGTGCTACACCTTTTTATGCTGGTTACTACGCCCCCTGTTACCAGTTACTTGTTACCTATCAGAAAGAACTCTGTTGTTTGCTGCAAGACCACTTCTGAAAGAAGAGAATTGCCTTCAGTGTTTTTGCCTAGATTTCTCCTTTGTTTGTGAACATCATCGTCTGAAAAAAGAGAGATGGATGGTGTTGTCCTACCCCTGAGTGTTATTTTTTGCTTATATATATAGTATATAGCCCCTCATATTTATAGGGAACCTCCCCTTGATGAGAGGAGAGATTTGTCCCCCTTTGATGTGGTAAACCTGCACATCTAGGCTGACTAATCTCGCTATGTTGTGGTTGAAACAACCTATTTTGCTCATCAGTTAGCTGGTGACAAAATATTCACCCAACACGATGATGCTTAAAGTCCTTTGTAAGTGTGGAACTCACAAATCCTATGTGATGCTCACAAACAATGGTCCTGAAGAAGGAGAATCAATTGGTCTAAGGTGATTGCCATGATGGCTCATATTTAGCCAAAATGTTGGATGAGTAGCAAAATGTCTTGATATTACTTTCCTAGGCCTTGACCAAATTTTCACATGGTGTGAAGAAGACAAAATTCGATCCCAGTAATATGTTTATTGAATGAAACAAACTCACCAATAGTGTCAATATAACATTGTGTAACTATATTGGCAATCATGTGTAGTAAAAACTAAAATTAACTCATGTTCTGGGGTTAGATCACAATCTAAGAGTGCATCAAGATGTTGTGTGGTAGAGTCTAGAGTATGAGTAAGCAAACTGGGGGGTAATAATAGTGAGGTCCATAATAACAAGTTATTGTTGCAACAATGTGCTATAATGATTTGGTGGAGGAAAAATTATCTGAAATTTATGAGATCCATATAGAGTTGTGTTTTTTAAGTGAGCTATTCTCATCAACAAATATTATTGTTTCCTCTTAAAAACACTTTAGAAAACATGATATTATGTGACTACATACTATTATTTGCTTGCATGAGGGTTTGGAGGTTGTGGCACAAATATATTAGTATAATGTAATACAATAGCTTTAAAATACCCTCAGAATGAAATAATACACCTAAAGAAAATAAAAAATTCCTCCATTGTTTATAATTATGTAATGTACACAGTCTTGTCCTTGTTAAAAAATTAAATAATTATGGAAGACATAATTTTTGGGTTTCAGTACAATGTGAACTAAATTTGATTAAAATTATGAACATTTCATGAAAAATTTGTCAGTATCAAAAATATCGACTTTTGAGTTATCCTTCTCAAGTTATGCCTTGTCAAAAAATGCCTTTAAAAAGAACCTAGAGGACCTTACAAAAATACATTTAAATTATGAATAGTATGGGGGGCTCAATATTAAAAATGTGGAATCATCATGAAAAATTACACAACTTCGAAAAAATCTCCATCTAATTTTGTTACACCATGTATTTGATATGGCTAGTCAAAGAATGTATCCTTTAGGGAGGCACATGAGAGCAACCTGTGAAAAAGTGATTTTTATGGGGGTTGTGACCTCGTGTCACGTTGGACCTACCCTTTAGTTTTGAAAAAATAAATTTAAAGGTATTTGGGGTTAATCTATGCATAAAAACAAAAAAAGTGATTTTTATGGGGGTTGTGACCTCGTGTCACGTTGGACCTACCCTTTAGTTTTGAAAAAAATAAAATAAAAGTATTTGGGGTTAATCTATGCATAAAAAAAAAGTGGGAATCTTTGGGGAACAAAAAATGCCAAAGAGTGTTAGGGTGAGAGGGTTGCAACCTTGAAAAAAAGGGTTGTGTTCTTAGGAAAGAGGGCCATGACCTTGAGCGACTAAAATAGTATAGAATATAATAAAAATTGAAACATTAAGTTCTTGACAAAAAAATATTTTTTTCCATATTTCTTTCTGAAAGTACTGGAGAACTCTACTAAATTTGTATTTTCGCAAAATTTAATAATAATAATAATAATAATAATAATAATAATAATAATAATAATAACAATAACAATGATAATGACAATGACAATGACAATGACAATAACAATAACAATAACAATAATAATAATACCCCCAAATTTTTAGTAAGTTTTTGAAAAATCCTTAAAAATGAAAAAAATAGAAAATGAAATAAAATTGACATAGATGCCTGAAAATGCCAAAACAATCACTTAAAAATCTGTGGGATCCACCTTAAAACGTTGCTAACCTATCAACGTAAAAAGCTTACCAAAAATCGACTGTATTTTAGAAAAATATTTTCTTTTAATTTTCAATATTTTTGTAAATGTTTATATAAAATAATTTCCACTTTTTTGAAAAAAAATTATGATACTTATAAATTTAAAAAAACAACCTAAAATCCTTTACAGAAGACATAAAAATGAAAACCCATTATATTTTCCTCAAACCCACCACCAATAACTTTTTTTTCATGAATTTAATCACTTTCGAATTCCCAAAAAAGTTTTGAAAAACAAAGAACTTAGATTTGTACCCAAAAAAATGATATTAAGAAAGAGAAAAATGATACTGAAAAGGAAGAAAAGAGAAAATATGTAAAAGAATTAGAGAAGATAGAAAATACCTTAAAGAATTATAAACTTTGATATTTTTACCTTTAGATCTTCCTAAAAAATGTTTTATTTAAAATGGCTCTAATACCATGTCAGAAAGGGAAAGAAATTGATTGTTCATTCATCATGATCTATATCTAAATAATACTTAAGTTATTCTATTTGTTTCAAGCCATACAACCAATATATAAAATGAAAAAAAAATATTTATACATATAAAAAAATCTCTTCAGTTCAATTTTATAGAAGTCTTTGCAAAAAATGAGAATGGAATATGAATTCCACATATAAGGATAAACATTAATGGGAATCCTAAGGTTAAGGTTTAGGTATTGTTTTCTCATTGTCCAAAATTCAGAGAATTTTGATTGGCATATGGAAAAGTCTTTTCCTATTTGTTATTTAAATGGTACTTTATTTCCTATTTCTAAAAATAAGTAGATAAGAAATATGAAAACTAGGCTAAAAGAGCTAACCTAAGTAGAATAAAATGATGTGTAGTTTGATTGAAATCGATTCTTATATATATATAATCGATTCTTTTATATATATATATATAAATACACACTCATGTATGAGTGTTTCATATAGGTTACCTTCTTGAATTATGGGGCCTCTTGGATCTCATTATTGGCTTTTCATGTAAAGTATTGATTTGTATGGCCATGTGAAGATGTAGGTCATCATGTAAAGGTGAAAGACATTTAATGGGAACATATTTAGCTAGTGGAGAGATGATATTGGTTGGAAAGATATTATTTTGATTCAATTGATGAGTATGATATGCTTTCTCTTATGGGTACTTTTGTCTGATGCCCACTTCAGCTCATAATTTGTTTTTGGGTTTTTTTAATGGAGAATAATGAAAAAATTACTTAATTAAATGGATGTTTGTATAAAGTGTCTTTACAATAGTCACATGTAAGATTTGACATGATTATTTGACTTTTTTAATGCACATGGTTGACACAATTCATTTGAAAGTTTTTATTATGCATGATTATCATGTTGTCATATTTTTTGTGTTTGTGATGGGAATATTATATGAATTTCATATTCTATTATGGAGGTTCACTCTTAGATTTTATGAGAGCATCCTTCACTTTCGACATTGATTTCATCTGGTTGCATATCATTTCTTGGATTATGGGTGAACATCCTTCGCAAATTATGTTGATTTTGAATTTTTGTAGAGATTCATCCTTGACTTTTGAGAAATCACCCCTTATAGATCATGGTGATAAAATTATTACTGTGAGTGGTGATTCATATTTTTTTCCTTTGTGGTTGATAAATAATTACTCCTTATACTTAAGGAGTTTTGGTTGCATGTAGTTGAGGAAAAATTATGTTGATTTCACCTTTTTCTATAGAAATTTACATTAAATCTTAATCAAGAATTATTAATGGGTTATGGTGATATAACATTCTTCTTTATGTAATGATTCATCTTTTGCTCCTTGTGGTTGAACAGTCTTGGCTCTCTGTGGTTGAGAATCCACAAGGATCTTGATGGCCTTGGAATATGTTGATCTTTTAAAGTGGTTAATTTAGTGGCTCTTATGCATTTACTCTTGATTTGGAGACATTGCATGTCATAATTGGTTCAAAGACATCTTCTTGCATCAGAGATAATGGTGGGTGTTGAGTTTTCAATCAAACTTTAGGATGCTAATAGTAGAAGAGGGGGTAAGGAAGAGGGTTGGGGGTAGTGTGGGAATTAAGGTATGTCACCATTTTTGTATCTCTTGGGGCATTTTTAAGGAGTGAGAGAGAGGATGGTTAATGGGGTTGGTATTGGTGCAAGTATAACACTTGAGTGTAAATTTGATTTGTGGTATCAATTCTCCCCTTGAGATACTAGCTTGTGGTATATTCTGTGGAATTATAGATTTAAGACCCAATCAATTACTATGTTGTGTCATAGTATCTATATTGATATTTTCAAATATAGCCCATAAGATACCATGTAAGGTATCATTGAGATATTCACACATGTAGTGATCTAGAAGGATCTCCAAACAATGATTCTAATAACACTACCAAACCTGCTCTCACAGCTCATGATAACTATGATTCTACTTTCATATTCTATGGTAGACTAGAGAAACCTTTGGATTATCTTATTGCCTCCATTATCATCATCCCATCTCCATCAGATGTCACACACACTTTAGCAATGTCGTAGTGCAATCTATGTAGATCAGACACAGTGCTACCCATGCTTCTGCTAAACATTATTTGGTACCTACCATTGGCTTCAATAGGGTCTAACACACCTTCATGCCAAACTACAAAGGACATTTCACACTGTGTAGTACCACTAGGTGCCAACAAATTGATGCATCCATCTGAATAGGCATGGAGCGTGTGTTCTTCAAAGACTCAATCAGTGTGGGATTGAGTAGAAAAGTTCCATGCCAAAATTTCAAGTGTTACTATTATAGCATGGAATTACACCCTTGTGGGAGAGTTTTTCAGGCTCTCCCACTTCCATCTATAAGCATGGGAACAACATCAGGTTATGGGTATCCTATGGTGAGGTTAAGCCTCTAGGATTTTTAAAGAGGCTTGTTCCTCTTGGTGGATCACCTAAAACTACTGCTAAACTAATGATTCATAGGGAAAAGGGTTATAAGGGAGATAAGGGCTCCTAAGAAGGCTAACCAGGTGATGCACCAAATTTAAATGACCACTCATCTATGCTTGAACCCACACTATATCAGTCATGAGACAATTTGGACTTGCACTATCTCAAGATCAAGTAACACACGCTGGAAGAGGTTCAGGCAGAACACTAATGCAAACCTACAAAAGCTTGAAAATACTTCAAAGAGGCAAGTAGAAGGCTAATGGACTAGGAATACACTCATTCACGAATCCACCAAGCACAAGCATAATAAAGCATTAATCGAAGATAAGAAATAGGCAAAAAAATCATCTCATTACATTCAAGAGGTAGTTCTTACAATGTCTTGACAGGGTTTAGCTTGGTTGAAGGAGCACATTTTTGTAAACATCTCAATGAGCAACCATCTCCCAACAAGATGACAAAATTCTAAAAAATTGGGGCCCCTTACAAAGGCAAGTCCCCTGATATATATATATATATATATATATATATATATATATATATATATATATATATATATATATATATATATATATATATATATATATATATATATATATATATATATATATATATATATATATATATATATATATATGTATATATATATATATATATATAGAGAGAGAGAGAGAGAGAGAGAGCTACGTGGAAAGAGAGAAGAAGTCACTGATGACCATTTTTTTCATCCTCCTTTATCATGAAATGCTCACCCAAGATCATCACACAACCTTCTTGAGCCACTCCGACATTCAAGTCTCTTTTGGTGGAGTTGAGAGAAGTCACGTTGTGAGCAACTAGACGTCTCTTTTTGTCATGACTGCATTTATCTTTGAATTTAAATGGCATGGCATCTTTCAATTTTGTATGTCCTATCTGAAGAAGGATGTGGGTCTCCATGCCTAGGAGTTCAAACCAACCCATGTTGTTCCTACATTTGGATGGCTATTTGTCAGGAGCAAACCATATTGAATGATGAGAGCCTTCATAAATTTCCATCTACCAGCCGCTTGGACTCTCTCATGCTCATTAGTCATCATTGTACCACTTCTCCTTTGCTGATTGGCTCTTTCTGCTCCAATTTATGCCATGCAACAGCCTTTCATTTGTTTGATCATAACTTTGGGCTTTCATGGTTGCTCAACTTTCTTTGGGCTTTTGATGTCTCATTACTTATTTTAGGTTTTTGACTGCTCACAACTTATGAATTAATTAAGTAGTGCTCCTTGGAGAACCTGAAATACACAACCGAGACCAAATCAGGCTTTCCAAGCCCCACTACTTACTTACTTCAGACTTATCATTACTGATTACTCATGAAGTGAAATAAGTTGTGCTACCCAGGAAACAAGAAGTTATCTCCTTTGGAAAACTTGAAGACTTCCCAATGAGATAACCCAAAGCCTTCTATTCAAGACCATTTTAGGTCTTTAGCACCTTGTTACTTACTACTTCAGAGATTTTTAACTCTACAACCTATAAAACCATTTAAGTCATGGGCTACTGGAAGTCCAAAGTCTTCTAAAGACTTGCCATTTCTTGATTGAAAGTTTATCTTCTCACACTCAATCAAAAATTGGTATGTGTGCCAAAAAATGGCTAACATTTATGGTGACTCGCAGGGAAGCATTCTTGTTATGCTTGAGATCCCAACCACTTGCCTTGTCTAATCCATTGGGCATGGAGTCATCAGCCTCTGTAACTAGGCTGATCTAAAACTAGATACAAGGCTGACCCTTTTTGGAACTCCCTCTTGAATTAATGAGGACAACACAAAACACATAAAACAAAGTTCCCAAGGCACCAAATGAAAAGAAACTAACCTATAACAAAGCAAAGAAAACAAACAAATGTGCTTGAAACAACACTTGGAGGAATTAGAACAAAACTAATCCTAATATACACATCCTAAAACTATGTACCCCTTTCCTCTTGAATCAAAAGGAAAGCTTGATACTTCCCTTGTCTTACGAGATAAAGGATTGAACAAGGCATGCAACTTCTTGACCCTTGGCCTTGATGCCTCCTTTTTTTTTATTACAACTGTTAGCTTCTCCATCACCATGTTTAATGAGAACCAGGCAGATCCAAAAAGGTCAGTTATGTGAATCTAGAGGGTCTCAAGCTCTTTGAATGGCTCCTTAACTACAACCTCCAATGGTGGTTTAACTAGGCAAACCCCTTCGATTTTTATGGCCTCCTCAATAAGACTAGATTTGTTCATTATCTCATGTTTTTTAGGCTCATCAAGGAGTAGATAGCCTATTTCAAAGATATAAAACAAGTCCATAATTGCAATGAATTATTGAGATGGTAGAGTTGGAAGACTACCCACTCCATCCCCTTTGATCAGCTTGAAAAGCTGCTCTTCTTGGCTACAACCAGACCATAGTTGCCTTGGATAAGAACATAATTAGCTCCCAAGATCTCAAATAAGTTCTCAAATAAGCCTTTCAACTGATTGGGAACCTCTGGCTGCTCCATAAGTTCATCAATTTGATCAGCTACTTCATTCATTTCTTCATCCCTTTTATCATGTGGCAGCCTACTCGAGTAATTGGTAGCCTCGACCCCCTCATTTTTAACATAAGTTGGTAGCTTTGAATCCTCAATGGTGCACTCTAATTTATGCACAACTACAAAAGAATCTTCAATAAGCTCTCCTTCATTCAAGAAAGATGAGTTGATCTTTTTTTCACCAAGGGGGGTTCCTATGGTGATTTATTCCTCGTAGTTACTCATGACATCCTCTTTATCATTTTTTTGGATGCATCTTCTTGGTTTGCTTCATAGAGAAGAGGCTCCTTCTCAAGGAGTGGCATAATAGATCCTTGAAAATACTCAACAAGGTGAGAAAGTTTCAGGGAAGCTACCATAGGTTCCTAATTTTGTTCCTAAAGCTACTCTACTTGGGTTACCCTCACCTCCTCTTTCTAATTCTTTGTTTCTTCAATGGCTCTCCATGAAGGAAAGGCTTTAGGCTTTTGAAGGGAAAGGAATGGAGGTTGTAAGGTTTCTTGTATGATTTTAGGAAACACCACCTCTTCCTTTGGCCCACTACTCTAAATGGATTTCCAAGATGGAAAAGATAGAGGCTCTTAAGGAGGGAGGGATGGGGATTAAATGACCTTGGATTTACCTAGTTGCGTGACTTGGCTCCATGATGGGAAAGGTAGCAGTTCTGCTTTCATTTGCTGATTTTGCCTTTCTTCTTCTTTCCTTGCCTTCAGCTCCAACTCTCTGATTTGCTTTGATATATTCTCTTGAAATAGCTCCTCCTTAAGGTGGTCAGGAACACAAGAGGGCTCCTGAAGAGGGATGAAGTCTTGGGCCCAAAAAGTAGGCTGTTCCACAACAAGCACTTCATTTTTTTGACAACCCCCTTGGATGGATTTCCAAGCAGGAAAAGACTACGAAACATATGACGAACTTGGAAGATTCAAAGGATCACTTGAAATGGCCTCTTGAGGAGAAATGAATGACATATATAAATGTTGTAGAGGTGCATACATAGGCACCAAAAGTTGGTGAGGTTGGCCCTGATGTTCCTCAAGTCTCTCCAGCTTGCCCTCAATGCTTTGAATGTAACCGCATATATCCATCATGTCACCAGTGAGGTTGTTCCAGTTTGCTCTCTCAATAGGTGCCCATTCTACTTTCATTTGTTGTAATGAATCCCTCACATAATGGATCTAGTGAGTAGGGACATTTTGGCCATAACACTTTTGTGAGCACAACTCTAGTGCATGCTTGTCAAGGCTCACTAAAGTTTGCCTAAGTGTTGGTATAGATGGCTCATGATAGGGCTAATGAGGAGTAGTATTTTGATGGGCTTGTTCATATGGATGATCATGGAAATACTCCTACATATATGGATCATGAGGAACTTGCCAAGGTTCATCATAGCCTTGATAGAAGTCTTGGTAGGGCTGATTGAGCTCATATAGATCATGAAGATCATACTGGGGTTGTTGATAAGGAGGTAAGTAATAGGAATATTCACCATAGTTGTTCATGTTAGCCTCATAAGTCAAGTAGGAGTTCATTAAAACTTCAAAGAGACAAACCTGGTCTACTCATAACTAGGAGTTTCGATTTGGAGTCACCAATGGCGCTAATACCTACTTTCAAAAGTAAATAACAATGATCGGGCACTTGGACTGCTTAAACCAGTTGATAGATGCTTGGAGTTGCCATTGATGTTTGTTGAATTCCTCCAAAGGCTGATAAGTAGAAAGACAATACCAAAAATCCTTCCACTACTTTGGGCCTTAGTCCCACTGAGTGTGCCAAAACTGTTATAGCATGGAATTTCACCCTTGTGGAATATTTTCTTAGGCTCTCCCACTTTCAACTATAATCATGGGAACAACCTCAGGATGTGGGTATCCTATGGTGAAGTTGAGCCTCTAGGGTTTTTAAAGAGGCTAGATCCTTTTCGTGGATCACCTAAAACTACTGCTAAATTAATGATTTATATGGAAAAGGGTTAGAAGGGAGATAAGGGCTCCTAAAAATGCTAACTAGGCGATACACTAAATTTAAATGATTATTCATCTATGCTTAAACCCACACTAGATCATTCATGAGACAATTTGGACTTGCACTATCTCAAGATCAAGTAAACACACACTGGAAGAGGTTCAGGTAGAACACTAATCCAAACTTGCAAAATCTTGAAAATACTTCAAAGAGGCAAGCAGAAGGCTAATGGATTAGGAATACACTCAATCATGGATCCACCAAGCACAAGCATACTAAAGCACTAATCGAAGACAAGAAATAGGCAAATAAATCATCTCATTACATTCGAGAGGTAGTTCTTACAATACCTTGACAGGGTTTAGCTTGGTTGAAGGAACACAATTTTATAAACGTCTCAATGAGCAATCATCTCCCAGCAAGATGATAAAATTCTAAAAAATTAGGGCCCCTTACAAAGGCAAGTCACATGATATATATAGAGAACATGAAGAGAGAGATAGAGAGTTGCGTGGAAATAGAGAAGAAGTCACTAATGACCACTATTGTCATCCTCCTTTACCATGAAATGCATCACCTAGGATTACCACACAACCTCCTTGAGCCACTCCCACATTCAAGTCTCTTTTGGTGGAGCTGAGAGAAGTCGCATTGTAGGCAGTTAGACATCTCTTTTTGGCATGATTGTATTTATATTTGTATTTAAATAACATGGCATATTTCACTTTTGTGTGTCCTATCTAAAGAAGGGCATGGGTCTCCATACCTAGGAGTTCAAACTAACCCATGTTATTCCTACATTTGGATGGCTATTTATCGAGAGCAAACCATATTAAGGATGAAAGCCTTCATAAATTTCTAGCTACCAGCTGTTTGGACTCTCCTGTGCTCATTTGTCATCCTTGTGCCACTTTTCCTTTATTGATTGGCCCTTTCTGCTCTAGCTTACGCCATGTGGTAGCCTTTCACTCATCTGATCATGACTTTGGGCTTTCGTTGTTACTCACCTTGCTTCAAGCTTTTGATGTCTCACTACTTATTTTGGGTTTTTGATTGCTCATAACTTATGAAGTAACTAAGTAGTGGTCCTTGGAGAACCCAAAATACACTGCCTAGACCAAATCAGGCTTTCCAAGCCCCCTACTCACTTCATACTTATCATTACTGATTTCTCATGAAGTGAAATAAGTTATGCTACCCAAGAAACCCGAAGTTGTCTCCTTTAGAAAACCCAAAGACTTTCCAATGAGATAACCCGAAGCCTTCTATCCAATACTATTTTGGGTCTTTAACACCTTGTTACTTACTACTTCAGATCTTTGTAACTTTGAAACCTATAAAACCATTTAAGTCATGGGTTACCGAAAGTTTAAAGTCTTCTTAAAACTTTCCATTTCTTGTTTGAAAGTCTATCTTCTCACACTCAGGCAAAAATTTGTATGTGGGCCAAAAAATGGCCAACAGTTACTTTAGACACTGATGAATGCAATAATCAAAAGGAAAAGAGTCACATAGAATCTCAACCATTTCAACTTCTTTAATTATTCTTTTTCCTTTCATGGCTTTGTAATATATGTAATTTTAGTTACCAATCAGAATAGAAGATAGACACAAAAACATCTTTCTCAAGAGTATGCCATATATAGGGCACAAAAATAAATAAACATAATTACTATTTCAATTTGGTTATCTCTCTCTCTCTCTCTCTCTCTCTTGATTCCAAAGATATTTTCTCATATCGCTTCCACACACTGCACATACACATAACACATCTAGATCCACATTTAGTGTTTGTCCATCGGGTCACCTCCTATGCCTCAAATCAATGGCATTAGAGAGATTCATCATGTTCATGCACATCCCATAGAACTAGATTAGAGTATATGAATCTTAGCATCAAACCACAAGACCCATCAAACTACCTATTGTGTTGGTTCAATAAATTTTAGATGGCAAAAGAATCACAAGATGCAATCCAAGAAATGATCAATAACAACATTTAGAAAGAAATTCAAGAGAAAAATAAATTTATCTTCAACCAGTTAGCTGAAGTAATTGAATGGTTGGTTTCATTGACTCACACATCAAGTAAATATTTTGGTGGTCAAATCCCCCTATGTTTTAATTAAATCTAGATATATTTGTGTTTGAAGATAAAATTAATGCAAACTGGTTAAATTAGTTAAAATCATATTTATCTATCATTGCTTTTTATTATTAAGAGAAAATAAATATTGCACTTCTGAAAGTTCATTCACCTCACAAGAAATGGTGGCAAACACATTCTTTGTGGGAGAAATAATAGACAAAAGATGAATCTAACCAAAACTAAAATAAATTATTGGAAGCCTTCAAGGATGATATTATCCAAAAAAATTCTATGATAATCACTACATTCAGTGGTAATAATTGTGACAAGGATATGACTAGTCTTCCATGCTATTTATGTAAACTAGACTCATTAGAGTTAGAGCAACATAGAGTTATTAAGCATTGTAATGGCCTGTGATCATCCAATCAATCAAAATTGAATCTGGATAAGGTCAAGATGATAGGAGAATCCTATCATTATGTGGAAACCCTTGAGGAAGATTTCAAGCTGAAGGGTAATCAAGAAACATTTTTTATGTCAGAGCTTATAGTTACTTTGGAAAAGTCCAAACCATCTAAGCTAGGGAAATGGTGCCACAAACACAAAATTAATAGCCACTCCAATGCAGAGTGCCATGATCAAAATATTATACTTACACAGGAAGAAATAAAGGATTATAATTTTGGCCCTATGATGGAATCATTGACATAAATCCAAATGTTTTAGTAGCCACTACACAGGCAACACCAATAGAAAAATATATTGATGCAGAATGCCTATTCCATTTGCAAAAAGTGTAAGGGAAACCAATGGAGTTCTTGATCAATGGCAGTAGTATAAAGAACCTCATTTTGAAATAACCTATCAAGTGATTAAATCTGCCAACCATGGATTATCTGCAACCTTATAAATTGGGATTGTTTGGTTCATGTAACACCCAAGGTATACATGTCACTCTATAATGGCTTATTTCATATTATGTCCATCATTTTAAAATGGAGTGCTAATTGATGTTTGTGATGTACTCCTTGTACATTCCTAAATTCATAGTCACAAGTGTTTGTATAGTTCCAATCCTCATAGCATAGTTACATTAGTGGGTAATAAGAGATATAAGATTCCTAAATTTATTCCACACTCCAACCATGTCATGCCAACTCCCAACAATATTTTGTGATATAGCTATACATATTCAATATTCAAAAATTCACCTCAAATTGACACACTCCCTCAATGGAAAAATTGTAGACACATAAAATCATTCATTAAGTGTCTGACAATGTTTATTCTTGACTTTCTTATCCTTAGTCTATCTGCCATTTTGCTAACTCACAATCTATAAGAGAGCCTCCATTATCTTTTAAACACTAAAAATATCATATAGACATCCCTATTTGAGTTACATTCATGCATATTCAACCCACAGGCTCCTATCAAACCTGATAAATAGAGTCTTTTCTTTTGGGATAAGTTCACATTAGCTGGATAGGGATGCACTGTGGCCTTATCCCCTAGTGTAATTTTGTCTTGTGCATTCCAATAGTCACTTTTTTCAAATTTAGATGTTACACAATGGCTATCTTGCACATATTGTAAGGTTGGTTAGCAAAATTATCCTATAAAGGCACATTAAGACCACTCATTGCAAGCCCCCCTAAATCTCTCTAGAAGAAACACTACATAGTGAGTAAAAGACTAGTATTTATTCCTATTTCAACTTTGTAACATTCTAACAATTAACAACCAAGTATGAATATTGTTTATTTCAATTCAAGGGTATCTATTATCAAACATTTTAATCAATATTCTAGCTATAGTCATTCTAGTTGAATCATAATTGATCAAACAATCACTCTAGGAGGGAGAGCTACATTGGCCTGAGGCCTATTTGAGCTATGTAGGCAATACTCAATCATAGAGGGTTTCTAAGGCCAGCTCGACTATCCTTACTAGCCCATTTTAATTCCCTCTTGTTATATAATTGTTATCTAGTGCATGTGTATAACTAGTGTTTGATATATGTAGGTCCTTTGTATGCCATGCTGTCAAATAAATCTCAATGGTCTACTTTAGAAATTGTTGCACATGCCCAAATCAATAAATCATGAATACTATCAACTAGGATGCACCCATAGTCAACAAACAAGGTTGCAATGCACCCCTGTCCACCACCATTGAACTTGTCCTAGAAAATTATGAATTATTGTTTTCTAACAATACTATGTTTGTAGGTCATTTCATACACTTTTCACTTGTAAACAATCTACACAGTCAGATCTATTTCTATTGTATGGAGGTTTACACATCTTTAGGCCTAGTTTACTATTTTTAACAAATTTTTGATTTCTATAAAATATATAGTTTACTGTATTTGATTGTATTTTAATATCATATCAATACTTATCAACAAATCTATTTCAATAGTGTAATTAATTCTTAAATTAAAAGGGTTAAATATTATGGTGAACCCATTATATTTAGAACATTGCTTACTATTTTTTTTTATTTTTTGGATATGAATTCTTTCAAATTTTTGTAAATTCTTAACAATTAAATAAAACAACCTTCAACTTTGGATAATATCCGACACAAAACGATTCAATTTCTTTGACCTTGGATTAAATCAAAAACTAAATAAATTATCTTATCACCTTGGATAATTTTGACATAGAAGCTCTTTCTTTCGACCTTGGGTTGAAATTTGTTTGATTTTTATAAACAAAAATCTTTCATTTTTCATTTTTCACTTGCTTTTGCTTGTTTTATAAATTATGTTTCGATAATTTTAAAACTATTTAGTGACTATTATTAAGGGTTACATGATATCTATTTACATAAATCATGGTTTGGGGTTTACCCTAATACTCATAGCCATAATATAACATTAAACACAAAGTTTAGTTTCCACGTGCCTCACGATATATCAAAAATATCCAATCCTTTGTTTATATCATAGGAAGCCTCTTTTATCCATCTGATTTGTGGTGCACGTAAGAGGAGTGTATTACCTAGGGAAGTTACTCTCATCATACCCTCAGAACTAGAGTTAGTAGGCTATAGGCATGGTTCTACCTCTATAGTTAATGCTCTAAAACACTGGGCCAACACTAATTAATAAACGAGCAAGTATATTTGAGAGTCTACAAATCATGCAAACCCTTGCCTAGATCACCCTTATTCCTTTATTTTTTCTTGTATTGTATTCAAAATCATTAGCGTTGTTTGATCTACATTTATTAGCATTGCTTGATTCATATTATATCATATTTATAATAAATAACGTTGCTTAATTCATATTGCATTATCTTTATAATGGGTTCAATGAATGAACGTCTGCCTCATATGTTACATAGGATTATGAATTTTCTTGTAAAATATTATCCTACTTTTCAATATGTTATGAATTTATTTTCTACATGCTTAAATTTTGATAATGTTCCAAAAATTACTTTAGATCAATCTCCATTACATGGTACTTCACATTGTTATAACATTGAAAAAGTATGTATGTAATATTTTAATCAAACTCAAAGTGTTAATATTTATTGTTATAATATCTAATATGAGTTGCTTCTTATTACAACTAGATGCCAAATAACATGTACACAACCTCTTATACTCCCTCCTCCTCGACCTCAACCTACTTCTATTCATCAACCTATTCCCATTTTACATCCAACACTCATCCTCGATTCTCATATTCATGTTGTCCAAACCAAAAGGTGTGACCACCTATACCTCCCCAATCCACTCCTCCTACCCATAATTTTCCTCTCCATCCACCTCCTTTAATATAAGTTTCTCAACCCAAAGGCTATGATATCATTGACCAATTGTAAAATATCCATGCCAATATTTTTATTATAGATTTATTACGAAAGGGACCAACTTACAAGGATATCTTATATGTAATGTTATGGGATACAACTCTTGATATGGATATACAACCAAATTCATTTTCTTATATTATGAATACTTTCAAGGATATTGATCATGAAGTTACTTTTGATAAAAACAAATATGTACCTCCCAAGCATATCATTGAGCAGAATCTTTCATTATTTATTCAAATATAAATACATGGACAACTAGTTAAATGTGCTTTAGTTGACAATGGTTATGGAATAAATATTTGTAGTTATGAATTCATACATAAAATGGGATTCAATAAATATGATCTTCGAAATTACAAACAACCTACACAAAGCTTCGATGCCATTCCTAAGAACATATGGGCACTATTACCATGGATTTATTATTGGGTCCCAAAGCAGTCTCTACTACATTTCAGGTTGTATCTGAATAGTTACAATACAATTTACTCTTGGGTTGACTTTGGTTTCATGTAATGGAAGCTATACCCTCCACATTTCATAGATGCATCAAATTTTTATATGATATGAACAAATATACAATTCTAGCTGATGATGCACCTTTTCTCTATTGCAGAATGACATAATAGAATATAATACCACCTCAACAACCAATTCCAATGGCACAGATACATACTTATGAAGTGGGTGAATCATGTAATATAAATATTACCTCACCAAGTTTCCAAAGTCCTAATCAAATAGAAAGGCCTATCAAAGAAGTTATGTCACAAGTACACATTTTTAAGAAAATAGAAGCACATATTGAGGAAATTATGACACAAGTGATAATTCCAATGCAATGAGAAAAGCTAAAAAAATAAAAAATAGAGAAATCAAGATTACAAAAAGAACATGATGAATAAGCAAGCTTGTAAAAAGCACAATTACCAAAATAAAATTTGCAAGAACAAATTTATAATAAGAAAGCATTATATCTACTTCATGCATAGAATAAAAATATAATGTCAAAGCACACATTGAAACATAATCTATCTAGGAACTCCCATTATTGATCAATTTAGAAAATAGTTGCATAATTGAAGATTACAATAAAAATGATGATGAGTTACACAGGAACTTACAGATGAGCAATTAGGCAAGCTAAAGTTAGATCCCATTGACGAAGATGAATATGTATCTCATTATTTATTTACATCTATTTTAGTGGTTGATTATCAATATATTTCTTCCATACCAAGAAAGGGCAAATCAACCATTTATACACAAAAGGATCTACAAGATACTTCAAATAGTTGTAATACTATTTTACCACTTTGGGACATCAATACTCCTAATACAATGATCACATCTCCTAAGAAAAAGGTACAAAGGGCACACTCAAGACCCCCATAAAGTCACATAGATAAATACAATTACCAAAGTCAAATTAAATCATATTCAAAAGAGGATTTATTAATAAGGGTAATTCAAATCAAGAATCAAAACCCATGGTTGCTTCTATAAATATAGTTCCCCAACCCGCACCAACAAAACATTCATCTCATGTAGAGCCTCTCATTATCAAACCATTTATATATGGAATATAATGTACTAATATCACATATCCTTCCCTACAAGAGGCTAATATATGCAATCTATCTCTTTTTCACTTTCTTGGATACGATACACAACATCTCAACCAAACCACATCAACAAGGTATTGCATTTTCCATAAAATGAAAAAGAGATAGATTACATATATTAGCCTCTTTTAAGAAAGGAGATGTGATATTAGTACATTATTTCCATATATAAATGGTTTGATATAACATCACATCTTCTTGCCTACAAGATGCTAATATATGCAATCTATCTCTTTTTCACTTTCTAGGATATGATACACAACATCTCAACCAAGCCACATCACCAAGGCATTGCATTGGGTCTATCACATTACTAATCACTCTTGGTCCTAAATCATGTGTAACACTATTTCAAATTGATCCCACCTTGTAACAACACATTCTAATTCTCATAAAATCATGGCAAAGATCAATGGAATCTACTTTGAATATTAATTATGATTCACTCGCAATACAACATGATAGTACAATGTCAAAATTTCAAAAGAAGACATAGTCACAACACAATAATATAAGTTAGGGCATACCCTAAAATAGATATCTCATATGACTAACACACAGGATATTGGATCTGATAATTTTCCATAGTGGTATCTTATTCCAATTGGTGGTTTATCACAAAATAAAGTAGATGAATGTACCCTTTATGTGATAAATCCATGGTATCTCTCTCCTAATCAAGTAATTAATTATCTATTTTAACTTTGCATTTGCATAACTTCTTTAATTTTATTTACATTTGTTAATTCTTCTATCCCTTCTCCAAGCATTCTTCTAGACCCTTTGCTTTATCTTTTTTTACTTTGGGTACTTACCCTCTTAATTTTCACACTGATTTGAATAATATAAACACTTATCTCTATGACACTCCACTTGCTTAATATTGCATATCTTACAACCTATAGCACTTACATGATCTCATATTGCATGAGCACATTTAGACTCTTCCCCATTTGAAGAGCATGTACATTGGGGGCACATTGCTTAACTTCCTTCTTATTTTACTATGCTTTTTCATGTTGTTGAGGATTGTTTGAATCCCTCCTACTTCCTCCATTTTCAAAACCTTGATTCTTATCATCCTTTTTCAAATATTTTTTTACCATTCAAATATTTCAATATATATATATATATATATATATATATATATATATATATATATATATATATATATATATATATATATATATATATATATATATATATTATTGACAATTCTAAAAAAAATAAGTATATCTCACAAAATGCAAAAACTCTACATATTTAAAATAAAAATAAAAATTGGGAGCTAAATCATTTTTAAAATATTATTAGTTTACTTATTTTCATATGTTGTTCATTCTATGTTTAATAGATAGCATATTCCATATTTCAATATAAAATGCTTCTCACGAGGTATTTGAGTGTGATACAGAACATACTTTTACATGATTCTTTGATGTTAGGCTTCCCTTATCACCCAACAACCTTTCTAATTTGGGGGCATCTATTCATTCTTAGTAAACATTTTAATAGATTGTCTCTATCAATAACCTCTTAACCATGTTGAGCTACATACCATACAAATGTCTTACTACATCACTCATATTTTTCAAATGTATTACATGACATATATTACTTGTTAACAATTCCATTCATACATATGATGGATCTATACTAGTTTCATTTACTACATGCTTTGATTTACATTCTTATTTTACTACATGATAGGTTAAACTTTCTTGCTTATTTTGTGTGTGGCCCTTTGCCTTGTATGTTCAAATTATTACATTTATGGCATCATTATGCCATTTTTGTGTGGCCCTTGGTCTTGTATGTTATGCGACATTTACATTTCCCTTGTATGTGGCCTCTTAGACCTTATGTGTGACATATTATGTAAATTACATGACATTACTTATATGCTTGTTTCTAGTTACTATGGTGCCATGATTCATATCATGAATAAATTATATATTATACTTCTACTCTAGTGCCATGATGTATATCATGCATACCTTGCATTTATGCTTCAATGATACATCTTTCTAACACATTTTTCATATGAAAATTCAATGTTATATTTAAATATTATGATGCAATCAATTTAAAATATTCAAAGTGATACTCTATCAATATATCTTTTACATATGATTTATTTCAAGATAAGTGACTTCTAGGCTATGTTTCTCATCTCAAAAGGGGGAATCACAATGGGATTGCTTGGAAAATTCAAGCCTCATGAGCAAAATTTTAGATTTATGACAATATACAATTTTTAAATGGCAATGATTCAGTATTTTTAGATTATGGGGGCATGTGGCATGCATGTACACTCATTCCTACATTTAAAAAATACAAGTGTAAAATAGTTTCACAAGTTTCAAAGTTACAAAAGTTTCAAAAGGTTTCAATGGCAAAATTCAAAAGTTTCAAAGTTACAAAGTTTCAAAAATTACTGGTTTAAATAGCATTTTAATATAAGTACAGATGCAAGGGGCATGGTATTCATTCATGTTCACATTTCTACTATGACATTTTCAAAATTATCAAGTTTTGAGTTTCAAAGTTACAAATTTTCAAATAAAATCTAGATCCATCTGCAATGGTGTGATTCATCTCAGTTAGAAGTGGGCCATGTTATCTTTTAGTGACACTCAACGTCTATGGTTCCACTTTTTCAATATATAGTGGACCACAGTTTGTGGTTCCACTAAATATTTTTTTAGAGTAATTTATACAGTCAAATGAGAGTTGGAGCATGCAATCTTTCTAACTTGAGCATTCAAAGATTTTTAAAATTAAGACTTGATCACTCTCAATTCACCATAATTCAATGTTTCTCCAAATGTCCCAACAAGGGGGCATGCACTTTGCCATCTCCAAAGTTACAGGGCAATTTTATCTCCTTGTTCTCTTTTTAGATTACAAATAGAAAATTTCAAATTAATAATTTTCAATATGAGCAAATATTAATTTCAATGGCATTGTTGCAAGTTCTATTACATTAAGACATCTTACATAATCAAGCTCTGCATCCAAGTACAAAGTGTGTATATGCACTTATATTTGCATCTAATTTATTCGAGAAATTTCACTTCATGCATCACTAGAATAAAGTGAGGGAAAATGTAGACACATAAAATTAATCATTAGGTGTTTGGCAATGTTTATTTTTGACATTCTTACCTTTACTTAGTCTATCCACCATTTTGTTAACTCGTAATCTATAAGAGAGCCATCATTATCTTGTAAGCACTATAAATATTATACATACATCCCTATTTTAGTTACATTCATCCATATTAAAGCCACATGCTCCTATTAGACCTATTTTAATAGCCTCTGGTCTTTTGGGATAAGTCCATACTAGACAGACAGGGTCGTAATATGACCTTGTCTCCCATGCTCCAATAGTCAATTTTTTTATTTAAGACATTACACAACTGATCTCCTATGCATCTTGTAAGGTAGGTTAGTAAAATTATTCTAAAGATTATCCTATAAAGGCACATCAAGGCCACTCATTCAAGCCCCACTTAATCTCTCTAGCAAAAACACTTCATACTAAGCAAAAGAGCACTATTTCTTCTTATTTCAACTTTGCAACATTTTAATAGTCAATAGCCGAATTTGAATATTTCTTATTTCAAGTCAAGGGCATTCATTATCAAGCATTTAAATTAATATTATGGCTATAGTAATTCTATTTGCATCATCACAGATCACATAATCAGTCTAAAATGGAGAACTACATCAACTTGAGGCTCATGTGGGTTATGTAGGCAACATTCAATCATAAGGAGTTTTTGAGGCCAACTCAGCTATCATTACTAAACTATTTTTATTCTATTTTGTTATCTAATTGTTATTTAGTGCATGTGCAGGTCTAAGGTTTGATATTTGTAGGTCTTTCACATGAGATATCAGCACAAAAAGCTTAACAGTCTACCTTCAGAAACTATTGCACAGGTCTAGATCAATAAATCAGGAATACAATCAACTAGGATGTGGTTGTAGTCAACAGATTAGGCTACAATGTGCACTTATCTACCTCATGTGGACTTATCCCTATAGACTATGAATTGATGTTTTCTAATAGTACTATGTTTTCAGGTTATTTCATACAATTTTCACTTACAAACAGTATGCGTAGCTAGATCTATTTCTATTTTTGGGAGGTTTGCACATCCTTGGGCCTAGTTTACTACTTAAGCAAGTTTTTGATTTTTATAAATTTTGTATTTTACTAAATTTGTTTGTATTTTAATATCAAATTAGTACATATCAGCATTTTTATTTCTATATTTTAATTCTATTAGTTTAATTACTTTTTAAATTAAAAGGGTTAAACATAAAGACAGATTAGATTCTAGAAACCAGGTTTACACATAATTACTCTATGCCAAAGTATAAAGTCTTTAGAGTAGGCCAACTCCCACAAAAAACCAAATGGTTCATAAAGTATCAACTAGAAGCCAAGGTTTCACACTTGATTGCTAGACTTAATGCAATCATGACTATTGTTTTGCAAGGAATAACAATTGATCTAATATCTCCAAATAATGGTTCTAGAAACATCACCAAGCATGTTCTCATAGCTTACAATAACTAAGGTTTCACTTTTATGCTCTTATATACATAATAGCAACCTCCATATGCTCATGGTACCTCCAATATCATCATCCCATCTCCAACATATATTGCACACACTCAAATAGTGGTAAAATGAAATATTTGTAGATCATATGTGAAACCACCCATGCATGCACCGAACCTTTTGTGGTACCTATAGTTAAATTCAACATGGTTTGAAGCACCTTCATTTCAAACCACAAAGAACAAATCTCATTGTGCGATACCGCTTGGTGTAAACAACTTATTGTCTCCATCCCAATAGACACAAATCACATTTTATTTAAAGGCTTAGTCGATGCAGGGTTGTGGGGAAAGTTTTAATTCTTTATGTCAATTAATGCAATAGTTAACATAAAAAGAGTCATAGATAAGCTCAATTGTTTCAACTATTGTAACAGTTCTTTCTACCTTCGTAACTTTATAATATATGTATACACATCTGTATATTTAGTTAGAAACCAGAGTAGAATATAGACATCCATACATATTTCTCAAGAGTATGCCATATACAAGACACACAGATAAATAAACATAATTATTGTTTCAATTCTATTATCTCTCTTGATTCTCAACATATTTTCTCATATAGCTTCTACACATGCACATAACACATCTAGATCCACATTTAGAGTGTTTTACACCAAGTCACCTCTTGGACATTGAATCATGTAGACCCTAGAAGACCCACATCATTAAGATGTGAGGATATGTCGGCTGACGTATCCTTATATTGGCAAGGTCTAAAAATTGTAATCACACACATTAGGTTTTTTTTAAGGGAAAAGATATACATTGTAGAAGGGTAAGTGAATTCTCAAGCCATTATCAGACATAACATAGGTGAATAATTATAATCTACAATAAAGAGCATATGACTTTAGCAAATGTTATATATTTAAATAATTACTTGTTTTAAATATTTTTGGTTTAGAGAATAAATACCAAAACCATAATAAGCTAAAACATAGGCACAATAACAATTTTTACTAATATAGTCACCAATAATAAGTAAATCTAAATTGTGCCTAAAATAGTAACTAAAAATCCAACAAAACAAGGAATAATCAATACCAAAATGAAAATAGAGATAAATACATACATACCTAGTCATTGTTTTGGAAATTAGAGACTAGACAAAAAATAAAGAAGTTGTCTAAAGTGAAACCATACAAAATGGCCCTGAACTATGAAGTGAACAAAATATGCAAGTCATCAATTCTATATTGGATGGAGTCAGCAGACCACTAATTATGTATCTGATCAACAATTATGTTCTCTATTGATTATTTAACTTTCTAGGTAGGTGTGCAATGTCATGAGGAGCAAGGTTGTGTCTTCACTTTGCTAACTTGGTGGCTGAATTTATTTATTATATTCTTATTATCTTTTATTTAATTTTTCACAATGTGTTTCAAGAGGAATAAAAATATATAAGGTTAGTTGGCTCAAGAATTTTTTTGAAGAGTTTTAACTACATACCCACATACTTGGAATTAGCGCTAATTCAGTTATATTGCTTTTGAATGTAATCCCAACTTAAGTGAGAGATAGGACTTCACCTTCTCTTCCTAGATAATTAAGTGAAACTACATAAGAATGAGCCTAGTTCTTATTTTGTTATAAGTATGCAACTAATTGATCTTTGAACTTTCTTGGAAAGTCTTGAAGAACATAAATATAGAATTTGTAGTGTGCCTAAGACTTGACTCCCATTAATGCTTATTATTAAAATGCTTCTAGGAGGCTTTATATATGTAGACTTCTTAAGTTTGAATAAGTTACCTATTAGTGTGCAAACCGACTAATAAAAAGATGGAAAAATAACAATCACAAGACCACACATTGAAAATAGGGGGAGAGAGGTAAAAGAGCCCATAAAATAGAAAGGGACACAATTGGCATGGCACTGATTTTGTCCTAGAGGAATAAAAGATGAGACAAATAAACAAGGCTTGTATGCATAAATAAACAAAGATGATAGAAAACAAAAGAAAGAGAATAACATAAGAACTCACAGAGAGTAAATGGGAGGAGGAACACATGAAAAAGCACCAAGAACCTAATTTCAATTAATTATCCAAATGCACAAAATGAAACCAAAAACATTGCAATACTAAACCTTGTACAAAAATTATGCGTGTAAATAATGCCCCACCTTGATGTGCATTTTTGAGAATAAATTTTGCATAAAATTAAAATAATCTTGAAACATTAGCTACATGTTATTAAAGGATGAAAGGATGCAAATCTGAATTATGGATTGTCAATGTACCCACACTTTGATGTTCGCTAATCTAGTATACTTGAAAGAAAATAGTAATGCTAGTAAGTAGTCAATGCCCTAATCTGAAATAGAAATAGAAATCAAAATGAGCATAGGAAAAAATACTCTTGGTGGAATGAAAACCATGTTACCACTCCTAGGTAATTACCACTAAAAACAAAAAAAAATCTCATATCCTTAATAAATTTTAGAGTAAGTTCAGAAAATTCAAGTTTGCTTTTTGATTAGGAAAGTATATATTTAGTACTTATTAATTTGTCCTGGTCTTTGTAAAATTATTTTTATATGAAATAGCTTGTTGTAATTTGAAAACTATGGATGTAGAATATATGGGTATGTGCCACACTTTTGAGGTGAGGGATTGAAATATATTCCTAAAAATCAATCATTTCAAAATAAAGACTTGTGCACATCATGTGTTATCATGTAATATTGTTGCATTTGTTTAATACCTTTTAAATCACTTTGTAAACACGTACATGTAACTATAGAAAGATATCATTATGTAATGTTCAAAAGTAATATATGACTCAATGGAGAATGAGGTGATTGATTGTAAGGAAAACTAATATTCCCCATTAAAGGTAGTAGGATATACATGTAATATTTCCATTCGAAACCATATAGAATAGTTATCATCATGTAAAGCTTTGATAAGTAGATGCAACCTCATGTGAGGATGAGATGTTGAAGGGTAATAAATATTCCCCAATATAAATTGGTGAAAGGGAACAAAGGTCTGCCAAATATAAGAAGATATAACAATGTGTATCATTTATGAAAACCATCATGTTACTAGGTGTAAATAGGAAAATGTACTATCATGATATACATGCGGTATAAGATTATTAGACACATGGGTGTATTAAAATATGTATATATAAGATATATATCAATGAATCTCATGGAGGATATATAGGTACAATGCCCAAAAATACAATGTGTCAGTGTTAACAATCCAAGGATGTGTGAGTTGTATGGCAAGGTAGATATAGATATAATCAATGAAGCTCATGACATAGGTGTGGGTACATTAGCCCCAATGAAAATATCGATATGATAAAGTATAGGATGGCATGTGTACGATGCCCCCAAAGGAAATGAGCAGGATTTATAATATGCAGAGCATAGTGATGTTAAATGTCTTCATCAATATAATATATTATAATTGAAAAATGTGGGAGGAATGTGCAAGTATGATTCCCTCAATCACAATGTATAGGTCAGGGGATTGAAAAGTATAGAGATAATGGAGATTCCCCGATGTGGACAAGATATGGCAATAGATGTATCGATTATGATAATCACAATGTGATAAGATGTAAGGACATAGGCATGTGGACCCATCCCGATATAGTCAATGTAGGATCACAAGGCACATATGTAATTTAGATTTATATAAGATAGGATAAATGAGGCTCATGTATAATGTATGGGTAAAATGTCCCCAATGGACATATATAGGCAGTATAGTCTAGGAATAATAGATGTCTTTAGTAGTTGGTGGTGTAAAAGGGGTAACATGTTTCCCAATATGGAAAGATATAGACAATGATCTCAATATGGAGAGTGACAAATGATACGCCCCAATGTATCAATGTTCCCCTAGGTGGGCTACATATAACAACACACTTGAAAATAATAACACATATGATATGTCACCAAACATAGTATATACTAGTAACCATATACAAACATATAACTACACATAGAATAAATGTAACCATCAAACAAGTATGCAATTACATTGACACGACATGACATGATGACTAGAGGATCCTCTTTATACAACACTAGACAAGTCATCAATAGAAAATATGCACAACACACATAATTATAAACATGCACATGTAGGCAATCAAGCAATCATAGGCATGTGAGATGACACATAATGTATCCATGCAACATGCAAGATGTAGGCAATAACAAGATATGTCTAGTCGATGTAAGTTGTTATATATGATAAATGGAAAGTATGAAGGATATCCCCTAAAACCCACTTTAGAAAGACTTCCCCATTATGAGGAATACCAAGAATGTGGCAATGCTTCTATAATGAGCATGATGAAAACACATAGCATATGTAAGTCAGTTATCATATGTAACATGTATATCTTTCATCTCACCCACTCAAAGAATACCACAATAAGCAAGTGTGTAACATTATATCTAAATATCTAGCATAGCTATATAAGCATGATATGTATTTGTTGACAAAGATTAAAGGCAAATAATTTTTTGATTTTTATGTTTTCTATTGTTTTTGCATTTTTATATCTTTCTTGAAGAAATAAAATATCACACAATGATAAATTCAAGGGGTACAAGCAAGAAGAAGCAATGATAACTCAATCAAACAAGAAAATAAATCCAAAGGGTGAAATTTAGAAGAACTAAAGAGGCAATCAAGCAATCCAAGGTGAAAAAAACTGAAAGAAAGAAGAAGAAAAAGAGGATACCAAACAACCTACAACTTACCTCAAAAATCAATGTGTGCTAGGACAGAAGGTCATGATATGTATGTTATCATCGGGAAATTTGTGCAGGTGTCTGGAATGGGATCAACAATCAAAGGGCAAGGGCTAGTGCAACATGTCAAACATGGGATCAACAATCAAAGGGCAAGGGTTAGTGCAACATGCCAAACAACACAAATCAAGGGACCAGAAGAATGCCTAATGGAAGAAAAGACAAAAAAACATAAATGTTAAATCTAAAGAAGATGAGGCATGGAACAAACTCAAAAGAGGAAGGAAAATGAAAGTTACGACAAATAGAAGGCATATGCAAAATATAAACTAAGGTACATTAGTTATATCAATGAAAGTGATAGATAGGTTAGCATGAGTAACCAATAATCTCATATAAAATATGAGGTTGTGAATCTGGGAAATCATATGTGTAGCTAGAAGTATATAAAATCGATCATCCAATCGTGAGTTGTATGGTAACTTAAATCATCATCAAAAGATAGTAACAATGGAGATGGGTTGAAAAGGAATAGTTCAAATATGTCTTTATGTAGTTGAACTTTGTGATAGATTGATCTTGTGATGCGGATTAGTAGGTGTAGTAACTCTTAATGGTGTAGAAGTTGTAACCCAAAGAGTTACGATAGGAAAAATTGAAACGCTTAGGTTTGTAACTCTAATAACAAGAATTACAGATGTAGGATGACTAAGTATCTTACTCATATTGAAATATATAGGTGTTGAATCTCATAGTATGGCATATGAAACACTAACCAATCAATTCTTGGATTGTCGTTATAAGTATGAAGTGGAGACATGTTTTCCAATTCTTCATTAAATCATCATTTTTATAAGTGAAATTCTCAATGTATTGATTTTGGTTGTGGATATTGTGTTGATATGTGAGTGAATTCATGACATGATGTTTTACAATTTCTTTTTTATTTATAATATCTTGTTGAATTGAAACTTTGTCACCTTGAAAATCAAAATATATGATAATGTAACTTTGTGGCATGAATTTTTTGTACTATCCAATGTTGCATTCATCATTTCTAACTATGAATTTACCAATATAGGATTTTAATTAAACAAGGAATGCATAACATAGAATGATATAATACACATTTGAGGACCCACAAATATAGGTAATCTAATGCATTCTAATATTGCTTGATCTTTTAAAAAATATGATAGGTGTGTTAGATTTTCAATGCCATATCCAAGTGATTTTTAAAAAGTAAGACTACACATATTGAATTGAGCTTGATCATCTATCATTAGTCCATATTTTTTCACTCTTCCATATAAACACTAATGACCAAAGGTGTGGTATGCACATAATGAGTTTCTATGAGATCAATGGCAAACTCAATTGGTATATTGACGTGTTTAGGTGATGCTTCTTTAGGAATTGGCATTTCTTCTTTGAGATGTATTTTATTCTTTAGGAATTGAGTTGTCAACATTTGGTTTCTTATTAGATGTGTTAAGTTCAACCACACCATGATCGACAAGAGTTTGAATTTTACTTCTTATTATAAGACATTTGTTCATTCTATGTCCTTTGACTCTATGGTACCTACAAAATGCATTGTCATTGTAATATTTTTGTACTTGTTTCAAATTAGATTGTTGAATGTGTTGTAACACAAGTTCATATCCAATCATTTAATCAATATTTCTTCTAGCTCATCAAAGGACCTTGGAATTTTGCATGATCTGTGTGAGGCGAAGGACTTGTTGGAGGTGTTTTCCTCTTTTTAGCTCATGTTGTATATATGTTCTTGTTTGGACATGACTAATGTTAATGAGGGAATAACCATGGATGTTCTCTTGAAAATCACGCGATGGCCAAGTGTCTTCTTAAGTATAATAGCCGCACAATACAAATGTGTGAAATATGCATGGCCTTTGTGTAGTAACTTTCTCTTTGAATGGGCGTAAAAGACCTTCACTAAAGAGATATTTCCTTTCTAAATATGATGTTTGTTAAATGAGAGAGTGTATATAGCATTTGAATCAAAGAATATAATCGTGAACACTTGCATTTGGACCTTGCTACATAGATGGGATACATTTGAATGTAGCTCGAGGTCCATTATTAGTAATAAATTGATCTAAGAAAGCATTTGAATGTAGCTCGAGGTCCATTATTAGTAATGTATTGATCTAAAAGGTAAGCTACGAAACCAATCTAAGGCAATACTGACCAAGTTTATAGGAAACAACTTCAGTAATAATATAAGTCAAAAAATATGATTTCCAATAGAAGCCAAAAAGGCCTCAAGGTACACAAACGAGTCTCCATATCCATCAAATAGAGGAAAAGTAGGTATTGTAACATCTTGAGGAAGAGAAGTGTTAAGCACATCACACAAAATAGGATTAGAAGCCATAGCCGTTGAAGCAAGCCTAGTATGGGATGTCTCAGATTGAAGAGATTAATCATGCACTTGCCTTTGCAATTTACTTATGGCACATATCATGGTTACTATCTCATGAGTAGGAACACTATAATAATTAAGGGGTTCATTCAAAAGAGCCAATTTATTATTCATTTTCAACACGGGCACATTAGAAGAGATAGATATAGAAGGTGAATAAGCATTAATCAATGTATGAGCATCATTATTCATATGAGATAAGAATATATCTTAGCTACTTCAATTAGCATTTACATAAATTCAGGGAAAAGAGAAGAATTTTGTGTAATATGTTGTCTAAGTTTTACAAGCATATGCTCATTCAACTTTTTATCACATGTAAAATTTGCATTTACATCATTCATATATTTTTGATTCACAGCAAGAGTCCATTTCAACCATGAAGTAATATAAGACAGGGCACAAGTTATGATGCAAATAAGCCTTAACCAAGAAGAAAGGGATGAAATTCCTAAAAATCAGAATTGAAACAAGCAAAAGAACCAACCCTAGGGGGAACAAGGGCATCAAACCCTAGGTTAGATTAAGAATATTAAGATCACCAAAATTTGAGGAGAATATTTGCGAGGTGGACGGATAAAAACATACATGTTTATGATGTAACCAATAAAAATATTCAAGATCTAAAAAAACACATCTGAGGTGAAATCAGAATTCAGAAAGAAAACTTAGAAAATCAAATCCTAAAGGGATGGAAAATGAGAAATCCCTATGAGTTAAGGTGTTCGATGTGCAGAGGGGTTCAAAAAAATGTTTTAACTATTTGTGGTTTAGGGGATAAATATTGCATCCACAATAATTTAAAAATAAAAACAATAATGATTTATGTTATTATAAAGTTACCAAAAATAATCAAATTTGAACTATGCCTAAAAAATAGTTGCAAAAAATACAATGAAATAATGAACAAGCAATGCCAATGTATCGAAATGGAAAGAGAGAGATAAGCATACACACTTGATCAATATTCTAGAAATATGAGGTTGGAAAAAAGATCTAGAAGCCACTTAAGATGAAATCCAATAATTTGGACCTGCATTGTGAAATGGGATAGATTTGACAAGTCATTGATTTTGTATTGAACAAAATCAGTAAGTTGTCAATTGTGTACCTTTGTTATTATCGATTATATATCTGACTATCGATTTTGTACTCTGTGGATTTTTTAATTTTGTAACTTTTTGGGCATTGAGTAGTGTAATGATGAACATGGTTGTGTCTTCATTTCATTGAATTAATGAACAAATTTTATTAGTTAGCTTATTCTTCTATTTGACTTAATTTGTTGCAATGTGTTGCAAGTGGAATATCAATATACAAGGTTCACTTGGTCAAGCAACCTCTTGAGGATTTTTAGCTACGTATTGGACTAATAACCAATGTAGTTATAGTTTTTCTGAGTGTAGTCTCAACCCAAGTGAGAGATAAGACTCCACCTTCTCTCCCTAGATAATCAAGTGCAACTACATGAGCATTCACTTAGTTCTTATTTTGATGCAAATATGCAACTAATTGACATTTGAACTTCCTTCATACGTCTTGAAAAGAAAAAATATAAAACTTGTAGAGTGGCTAAGATTTGACTCCCCTTGATACTGTTGAAATGCCTCTAGAATTTTTTGCATATATAGACTTCTTAAGTTTGAATTATGAACATATTAGTGCACAATCTTACTAAGAAAAAGAGGGAAAATTGACATTCATAGGTCCACACGTCAAAAAGAGGAGCAGGACCTATGTCAAAAAGAGGAGCAGACGGGAAGAGTCCACAAAACGAAAAGAAATGCAATCGGTTAGTCTATGATTGTGTCTAGGTCACAATTTGCATACCACCAATTTTGTTTTAGAGGCGAAAAAAATGGGAGCTAAACAAAGAAAAATTGCAGAGATAAAGAAACAAAGAGGAGAGAACAAAATGAGGACAATAGCACTGGGCCTCATAAGAAAAGAAAGGGGAGGATAAAAACACACAAGAAAGCACCAATATTACCCTAATTTGAGCCAATTATCCATATGCACAAAACATCATTAACAACGTTGTAATAATAAAATTTGTCCAAAATTAAGTGTCTAGATTACCTAAGGCAAAAACATATATACCAAAAAATTTTGAAGCAAATATAAATTTATAATAAAAATTATCATCACATTTTTTATTTATAGTTTAGTTTTAAATTGTATAATCATGTTGTGTCTTAGTTTATTGAGAAACTTTTACATATTACTCCTAAACCGGAGCATTGATTTTTATATTAAAACTAAAATTTCAAAAATATAAATGTTATATTGTTTAAACTAACACATGAATAAGTTAAATTTAATCTATTACTTTAAAATGAAGATTTAAACTTATTATGGTTGTGTATATTATTTTTAATCTATTATTTTAAAACAAAGATTTAAACTCATTGTAATTGTATATATTATTTAAACATAAATTTAAAATTCAATATTTGCTATAAATATTCCATATATAAAGATGATACATTTCATTTAAAAATCCATATAACCATATAATTAAGAGTACTTGTTTGTAAACTAGCAATTTGTTATTAACTATTATAAATATACAATTTTTAATTCTTGGCTCCATTAATAGAGCCACTCAATTATGGAAAGCTAACCCTTGTGTCAATAAATTGAACCACCAACTTTGTTTCCTAAACTATTGTTAAACACCACATGTCATTATCTAGATCCTAACAAGGCATTGAAAAGGATTAAAGTTATATTTAATTTTTGAAACTTTATAAGGGACTTGACTACTATGATGGTGACACTTCTACTAACTCTCATTCTTCAAATAGTCTTTTGAATGCATCCCACACAAAACCACCCAAGCAGATACAATCAACAATTATGTATATAATACTGAAGCCTTGATTTTCTTAAGACAAGTTTATGAGCATGCAAAACAATGACAAGAACTATGGCTTCAGCGATCCCATTGACCTACATTCAATATGCAAAGCCCCTTTAAACAAACCCTACACTATCCTATGGAATTGCTAGTTCTTTTATGATCTAATCCATTTCCATACACACAACCATGGTAGTAACCACACCGCAAATTTGCAAGGGAGCTCAAATGCATTAATCTTTGTAAGAACATAATGAGAAAGATGCTAGGATGATGAATATTCACAACTATTACATATCATTATGATCCACTTTTCTAAGATGAGTTTGTCCACCAAAGTCATGCATATATATGTTGTGAAAAAACAACCTATAGAACCCACATAAAGCATATTCAATCATCGACTTGTGGTCGCCGAATATGCTCCAAGAGAGACAAATGCTCAAGAAGGGTGCAAGCAACTCAAAGGGCACTCAAATAAGGGTCCAACGCTGAAATAGATGATCGCTTAAGACATCTAGAGGGCACAGGGCCAGAGAGAGTAATGTGGGGTAGAAAATGTCTTAAAAATAGCAATATATAGACAAGTGAACCAAGTGTGCAAAAACAAGTAAAAGATGCTATGACAAAAACATACATAACAATTTTGAATGTCTACAAGAGGTTACAAAATTAGAGGAATCTTTTTCTCTCATTTATTCAAGTACCAATAAATTATTTACAAAGATGCAACCATTTTACACTACAAGAAGATTTATCGTCGTACAAAAGATATAGCTTTGTACTTGGTTGTGCATCCAAATAGGCAATTGGCCACTACAAACTGTCACCTAAACTTTTCACACCTCCAACCCCTCACATGGTTGGATGCTACTATGCTTGACACTCACCTTTCGCTAACAATAGCACTAATGCATTGGATTGCTTTTAGTAACACTCTAATAAAAAATAGGGATGGTGGCTACCCCCCAAAGTTGATAAGATTATAAGAGATACTAGAAGAATAAAGGAACTATAATTCGAGTGCGTTCACAAATGATGTTTCCCGAAGGCATTTATTATGAGGCGAAACTATGAAACTCCAAAGCTCTGAAATTATGATGTTACATTCTTTACCGCTTGTAAGCGACTAGTGTTTGACAAGCCACAAAAGGAAATGTTCCAAAATGCATGGCTAATCTCCTCGAGCAACTTAGACACAAAATATATCTTATTACATGACTAATAAAATATGAACACAGGTTCTTGTTTCTATATAATGCCAAACTTGATGTTCTATGTTCGTTTGATCTTTGAAAAGGTTCTTGTTTCTGAAAGGTAGGTACAAATCAGATATGCCGGATTAGATAAACAGCAGTTGTGCAAGAATTCAAATGCCACCAATGTGCCTCATTGTTATAAGTCGAGCATTTGAAATTTTTGTTTTGATCTATCATGAATCAACAAAATGTTTTTTGTTCCTCTCAAATACCAGAAAAAAAGCCTTGTTACATTTTCAGTAAGTTGAAATTCAAGATGGGCTTCTTTGTAGGAACAACACATATGCATGTTTCAAAATTAGGGAACAAAAAGCCTTGTTACATTTTCAGTAAGTTGAAATTCAAGATGGGCTTCTTACTAGAAACAACACATATGCTTCTTAGTAGAAACAACACATATGCCAATAGATGTCTGACCATGTTGTTTCCCAAAAAGAGATGAAAACGATTGAATTTGAGGTAGCTGTAAGGAAGGTCTGGTGTAATTGACAACTTCAAAATGAGCCTCTGCCAATGTTAGAATTCACTATCTGACAGAAGAGCCAAGGACATGCCAATCTCAATGGAACCAATTTGACAAGCGCATTTGATTCTCTCAGTAATCTAGACACAAAAATAAGCAAACTAGAACTACCATGATATTAACTAAATCATAGAGAATGACATTATACTCCAGAATTAAAATCTAGTGAAGATTTTGTAGATATCATATCAACATAGCTCTGAAATACTTGATAGTTGATAAGTACATCATAGAAACCAAAAGTTTGCACCCCTTTTCCGTGTTCGGAACTTTTCCTGCTTTCTATTTTCTTTTTGAAATTTTACGAAGAGTTTAACATTGATTCTCACCGTGTCTTTTTCAGATCTGTAATTTTAAAATGTTGGGAAACGGGACAGTACCATAAATCTACTCAAATGACACATTATCTTCAACTCACAAAAGAATTACTCCAATGAATGTAGAATATGAAGTCAGCATTATTGAAGATCCACTAATAATTCATAATCCTAAGTCATCGTAAGATTATAATTCATAATAGCTAGTTAACTCAAATTTTGTAGCGCATAATATATATGGTATTAATTTAAAAATTAAACTTAGTAGGTGAAATATGTGAACCAGAGTTTAATACACCAGAGCGGGAGACTAAGTGCGCTACACATGAAGTAGTCCCCTCAACAGAATTAAGCAGCCCTGTTGAAGATAATAATTATAAGAGAATAACTCATAATTTTATTCTTCGATTATTGATTCAAAACATTCTTTTTTTATTTTAAATTGTGATATGAGTTGGGCTTTTAAAGTTTCCTGGACCGAAAAGGATTCATCTATCTTAGGCCCAAGAACAAGTTGTTTCTAATCGCCTGAAAGATTTTTAATAGCATCAGATATTGCGAGTTCTGTACAAACTCCTTCACCACCACCATACGTCTTCATCAAGCAGCAGCTTTGAAATTCTTTCTCCAAAATATTTGATACTATGTTGAAGATAATATTTTCAAAAAAGAGCCTAGGCACAAACATAAAGAGCCATATGCATCCCAGAACGTAGTCACTGACAAATATCCACCTTTCAATTATTGTTTGATGGATGTCCATAAACTTCAAAAACTCCCATTTTGACACAGGCTGCCAGGGTGCTGGAAAAGGTTGTGCAGTGTGGCTTTAAACCTGCAAAGCCTGTTGCAGATCATGCCGAAATGGGTGATGGTGCTCTTGAAATTCTTTAGAGAATGGCCGGAATGGGCCCTGCCAATATGGCTAGACCACTTGACGAGATTACCAGCAAAACTATGGGCCAAATTGCATTTGAAGGTATGGCTAGTGATATAACCAAGCATGGATATGTTTTGCACGTGTTTGAAACCTTTTTAAGATGCTTATGAATGTTATAGTTGCTGTTGTGTTGTTATCTTTATGATTTTGTGATTCGTTTTAATGCTGACAAATATTATAGTGGCGTGTTCCTTTTCCTTACTAGTATGTTCTTCATGGTGAGCAAACACCCTGAACAGAAAGTGAAATTGGCAGCTGGAAGTAGGAATCCTAAACTTGCAGGATTGCAAACCATAGAAAATGTGATAGAGGAATATGTTTCTCTCAATGGCATTGCAACTCTGGCTATGCAGAAAATTGAAGCACTGGCATTGGAGGGGATAAATCTTCAAGCATAAATGGCAGACGAAGAAACCCCAGGTCTCATTGACGGTTGACCAAGCATGGAACCTTAGGCCAGCTCTTGGCTGCTGAAGCAGACAATGATGATGCATCCTCCAATGGTCTCATCGCAATGGCCATTTCTCTGGAAAATGGACCAGGATAGAAGCAGGTTCACATCAGAAAGGGAAAAAAAGAAACTAAGGAGAAGAGAATAAAAGCAATTCTGGCTGCTCACTGTGCACATGAACACAAAAACAAAGAGTAGGACCATATGGGAAATACTCTTAACTATTGTGTTGTTTGTACAACTCGAAGACCCATTCAGTAATTATGAAGCAGTTGGGTCTCCCATGATAGCACTTGTGCAGGCTGAGAAAGTAAAGCTTGCTTCACGTTCAAGCATTTCTAAAACTGTGTCCATTAATGTTGGGGAAGAGGAAGATGATCAGCCAAGGTTCAAGATGAAAAGAATTCATTTGTCTGGACTCAAAATGAACAGGGATGAAAAGAAGCCTGTTTGGGGCACAAAAAAACAATGTCAAACAGGGTCTATATGATGTAGTCCTGTACCCCACAACGGAAAAGTTGGCGAAGAAACAAGTGATGGATATGAAGCAGAAGTGGCCGGGACACTGTCAGATCTTTTTTTCCAATGATAATGTACTAATATACTGAAAATATGATAATATCTGAAGTGGAAGCTTCTCACCTCATGAATGGAATGTAAGAATTTGCAGATGTATCTATGTGAATGTGAATGGAAGTAGTGTTAGAGCTGCCTATGATGGATAACAAAGGAAAGGTAAAGTTGCCTATGATGGAAAACATAGTAATGTTAGAGCTGCCCACGACGGCAAACAACATAAAAAAAAATCATTTGAAGCACATTCTTGTTATATTTCATAGTTGTAACTTTCTTGTTATGCATGTATGCAATATATGGAAGCATGCAAAAGATGCACAACATAATTGTTTAACAGAATACCTTTAACAAAATGTGGTCATATGGACTGCAATCAATATATTTGGATGCCCACAAAATGGAGTTGTTGATGAAGCTTGGAGATATACATAGAATAGAATAGATATACCATTGGTAAAAAGATATTTTAGAGGTCTCTGCAAACAGAATGGACAGGTCAACATATAAAATGCAGTAACATCTACAGAGGTTTAACAAGTACATCTCAATCAAGTGCAAAAGGGAAATCAATATAATGTGTGAAGACCCTAAGACAATGCTTCCAAATTGTATAACAATTTTTATATGCAGAATCCATATTGTGATGGTCATAGCTTTCAATTTGACTCGCTGATTCGGAAGCCCAAGGCCACACATGGCACAATTTTTTAATAATGCATATTCAAAATTTTAAATTCATTGAAAAATAAGAGCAAACAGATCACAGATGACTTGAAATTTAGATTATGTATATATTGGTCAAAAGATATTTTAAAGGCCTCTGTAAACAGAATGGACAGTTCAACAAATAACATACAGTAAGATCTACAGACGTTTAACAAGAACATCTCAATCAAGTGCAATAGGGAAATCAAGATAATGTGTGAAGACCCTAAGACAATGTTTCCAAATTGTATGCCAAATTTTATATGTAGAGTCCATATTGTAATGGTCATACTTTTCAATTTGACTCGCTGATTCGGAAGCACAAGGCCCCACATAGCAAATTTTTTGAATAATGCATGTTCAAACTTTTAAATTCATTGAAAAACAAGAGCAAATAGAGCACAGATGAATTGAAATATAAATTATGTATACACTAGTAGGAGTATAATCCTAGAAAAGAAACAATAATAAAAATTAATTAGAGGTACTACTAACCTCTTTGGTCTAAAATCAACTCTCAAGGTATCACAGTACATCGCTTGAGTGCCATTACAATCAATTCAGTTATGATAATTTCGCCACCATGGAACAAACTTTTATTCATAATTCGATATAGACTGCTATAAACTGGGAGATTACTGTGGAAGAGCTATATATGTTGATGTCCATTCAACACAGTATTTCTGCTGCATCAACATACAAAATTGACAATAAATTGACCGTCAGCTGGTCCCTATAGTGTCTATTTACCCATTGTGAACTAGCCTTTATTTCACAATATATTATTTCATTAGTGTAGTCCATCCATCCATTTCCTATATGAGTTGATGTGAAACTGATTCTCATTTCAACTATAGGTGTCTTCATCTTCCATGTAACCTTTGCCCTTATACAAGAGGAAATCAACAACCATATATGTGACACATGGTAAACTTATAAGTGAAAAAAACTAATGCAACATTTTCCTTAATTTCAATTAATTAATCTATTAATTTATAGGTAATTCGTGGTTATAGAGACAGGCATCTATTTCGCACTTAGTGCTCTAACACATCAGTCAGTGCTGCAATCTGCAAAGCTAGCCACTTTTCTTCCTTTACTTAATACTTTGTTCCTCGATTGAGTTTTCCATTTAGGAAGTAGCCGTTCATGGTTGCTTTCATCTCCTGCTTCTGCCAACTTGGTGACACATTCATTCATTCATTCATTCCTCCAACTTAGTCGATGAAGTTGAGCTGAGTTGTTGATGAGATCAAAATTCACATAACTACACTTATTCTATGTTTTGGGAACAGCCTGGGACTTGCGTTGTTGATGAGATCATTTCTGCCCAATTGAAATTTGATTTTGATTTGATTTGATTAAGAGGTCTCTTTAGTAGTTGTTTCTTTAATAGTTTTCTAAGAGGACGTTTGATTTGTCTAAGGTTTTCAATTTAAACTCTTGAATGTCATGTTAGCCAATTTTGGTCATCATTCCCACATATTACACTTAAATGTTGCATTTCTGACCAATTATTGTCATGGCTGTTTTTATTATTAAAATGTAATATTTAAGCTCTGAATAAAGTCCTTGTGCATTATTTTAAATGTATTGACAATACTGCACGTCTAAGATGACTCGTTAAGAGCTTCTACAACCACTCTTTGTATTTTGTAACTGTTTTATCTACCCATTTTTTATTGGCAAGTGTGGACTAACTTGTCCCTCGCCCTTCTATATCAAATGAACAAGAATGGCCGTTATCAAGTCAAGAGTGCAGTTATTGGTAACATAAGACCTTCCAAATAGACATGGAAAAAACATTAAGCTTAATCGATCTCCATGCCTCTAAGGCTCCAAGTCCGGAACAAAATTAGATAATGATAGATTTACACATGTTAATTGCATTTTCTTAAAAATTGCCAAGACATTATTAACAAGGCCATTTTGTGCATATCCAAAAATGATTGCAGCCCATGAAACAAAAACTCAGTGAAAGATTTTGTCAAACAATTGGTGTTCCTTCTGTAAACAACCATATTACGCATATACATCTATCATTGCATGCCCACCCACATCTGACAGATCCATTTCCAATTAAAAATTGATTGATCTTCAATCTTTGTTCCAAAGTTCCAAGATTACCACACGATGAGTCTAACTTTACATTTTTCTATCTGCATTTGTTGAAAAATCTCCAAGGTTGCATCAACAAGCCAAATTTGTGCAAATCCACCAAGGATTGCAATCCACAACCAAAATTTGATAAGGAGTTTCTTTGCACATCCTAAAAACATCACATTCCATGAGACCACATTTTGTTGTTGCATTCTTCTAAGCATTTTGCATGCCTTCTGTGCCCTTCCATGTTTTGGAAGTATGTCTACCAGGGCATCCTCAACTACAACTCCTAAAAATCTTCTTTTGCTTATTTTTGATATATTTCTATACCCTGTTTCAAAGCTTCCATTTTCGCATAGCTGGGCAGATGTAGTTAAAACTTATTGAGTTTGGCTGAACACCCACTATTTCATTAAAAGCACTGTTGTAATCACTACAATATTTCTACAGTGAAATTGACACATGCAGCCTTCACTTCAATGGCATGTACCTGTCATCCAGGCCAAGAGTGGAGGAAGTTGAATTAACATATATATCCTGTATAATTTATTAATTTGACTCGCAAGGAGCCTTTAAAATTTTAAATTTGCAAACATGTCCACTATGCACCATAAATTTCTCACATATGTGTCGTGTATAACTTGACTCGCAAGTAGCCTTTGATATTTTAAATTTGCAAACATGTCCATGCACCATAAATTTCTTGTCTCAAGGAACAAAACCCAAACCAACTTCCACCCATCTTCTTCCATAGGCATGGACATTATTGAGAACATTACTCTCAAATTTCACATTACATGCAGCCATATTATTCAATTTATCTTGCATTTACACAAATTTGAGATGCCCATACATGGTATTCCTTTTACATGTTATGGGAGTAGTGCAGGGAGTGCACCAAGATCCTCCCGAAAATCCCCGTATACCTACCAATTTTAAATTATGTCCATGAAGGATTTAATGAGAAGTATTTATGCGTTTTGCATAGATAATGTGCGTTGTACATGTCTAACCTGGTATCTTGTTGTAGGTCTTGCTGATCTTAGTCAGCACCCATATTAACCAGAACTTAATAACTTTAAAAGCTATCAAAAAATCCTTCTGCTAATTTATCTAAAAGATTTTATTTCCAATTTACAGCCTCCCATTATGTTTAATCACTGTTGCAGGGCTTCAATCAGTTTAATGAAGTAATTTTAATTAATTTACGGTTGCATTTTTCTTGTATTGTAGGATTTGAATGATACAACAAGAATTCTTAATACACCATCCAAAGAATAGTGTTCTCCCTTAAGGATTATGGGCTTTAAACAATATTTTTATATTTTAAAAACATGATTGTATCTTGCTTCGGTTTCCTTCTAAACAAAATTGAGAGGTCATTTTGTTGCTGTACAACATCAACCCTCTTTTAGACATTCTTGATGCGTATGTTTAGCATGGGTGAACAAACATGTAGCTCCATATAAGCACCTTGAACTTGAAGCATTCTTTGAATTGAATCCACAAATTCTGTTCTTCTATAGGATAGTGCCATTCTACCAATTGAATGTAGGATTAGTCTGTTTTTTGTTTTGGGTCGAATATGTTTTTAGTCATTTAGCCTGATTTCATCCAAATATAAAGCTTTATGCTTGGAATACTAGATAGGTGAGGAAAATATCATGAAATGATGGCACAGAAATTGATGAATTTTTTTTGGCATGAATAAATGGCTTTGGATATGTGATCTCAAGCCAAACTCAATGGATTGATTTCCCCCAAATATACTTTTGGTGATGATTGGAACATTCTTTCATGTGTTTATATTGACTTTAATGTTTTTAGGTTGACCAGTGTCTCTAGGTTTCTCTAATGCTTTCATCCCGTGTTTCTTTCCTTCAAATTGTATTATTCTTTGATTTCGCTGTTTTTTAAAATTGAACTTGACTGTTCCAATTAATAATCCTTTGTCCAAGGTGAGTTCTCTGGTCTCGTACAAAATATACGGTGGAAAATTATTTAAAAATCAATCAAATTTTAATACAAAATCTTTGGACTGTTAAGATTAATCATATTTGATTTACAATTTAAATATAATGGTTGAACACATACTAGCAGTGTCCCTTTTGCAGCAACATGCATGAAAGTACATATGAGAAGGAAAAGTGGCTATTCCTACCCTGTCCTAGCCACCTAAAATGGAACTATAGATTGAAGGTTCTAGTTCTACATAAGAAATGGCTCAAGGTTTTTTTTAAAAATTCATTCAAATTATACCTTTCTTTCTACAGTATACATTCATCATTTGTCCATAGTATACATTCCACCACTGGATGCACTCCCTTCGCATCCCATTAGGACAGTTTCGAGTGGGTTCCCACAAGCTTAAGATTGAGACAGACCACTAGATTGATTGAGCAGACAGGATTTGTCAGTTATGCAGTATCCAAGATACAAAGTCCGAGGAGCACTTCATCTTCCGTTGTCCCATATACTATGAGGGGGAGATTTCATTGCCTATTTAGGAGGACACAGACTCTTTCTGACTTCTTCAGATGTGAGGACCAAAAGTGTTTGGCTTTATATATACAGGAAGCTCTTAAGCTTCGTGATCATTTTATTCAGAGACCCACTAGACCAGTCTCCACTCAACGGATTACTTCCTTTTTCACGGTACTACCTTTGAGAGGCACTAAGCGACAGATTGACATCAGTACAGCATTACATTCCAAATCAGTGCGGCCCAAAAACACTACCCACAGTTTCCTGAGTTCTCATCAGTGTATTCACTTCAAACCCAGCATCAAGAGACAGACTAGATTCACACCTCCCCTTTCTTAACTCCCCTTCTTCGGGTCATACTTCTATTCAGAACTTCTTCTTGTTGACCTTGGATGCTAGGAGAGTTAGATCGAACTCTTGATGGGTTCCCTCCTAGTTCTTCTTCCTTAGGGTTCATTCTTATGCTCCCGATGTTTAGAGATTCTTGGGGGTTGCTCATTTCTTCTGCGCCCTTCTTTGGACTTGTGTGGTTGGTCAGGGCCCTTTTTGGTCCTTTGGTTCTTTGACTCTGAGTGTGGTTGCTCTTTGCCATGTTTTATGATATTTCTTTCAGCATTGTTTTTCTTGTCTATGGAGACCTTTTTGGTTTCCCGCTTTTACATTTCTGTAATCTACAATCCCTTTGACCTACTTTTGTGGTCATTAGTTGGACATTAAAATATTTATCTTATCTATCTTATCTATATATAGGTAGAATGAGATCAAAACCGCTCACTAGGTACTGAGATCCAAGCCACATTTGCTTTATGCCTTAGTTTCTATATGCATAGCTAAAAGGAGCTTGTTTGAATTGTAATACTACTTCATTGCCAGGAAATTCAAGTCATTGTGATAAAAAAGGTAGGATTAGCTTGGTTTCCCCTCACATTTGTCAAACCTGAAGTAAGTGCCATAGAAATCAAGAAGATTTTAACCATAATGACTCCGAATTACAATGGCATGGTTATTTTGTTTCAAATGTTACATATTACTCAAACACTTATTGGGAGTATAACTGTCATTGCTAAGCGATCACAAGCATGCAGATAATCCTTGATCAAGCAATGATCTACGTTGTTAATCTCTTAGTAGAGTGGGAACCTTATAGAGATAAAGTTGAAGGAAATAACAACATGGCTACATGTTAATGTGATCAGCTAAAGTCGTTGACATGCATACCTAGATATCTTTGACAGAAAGAGGCAAAGATAATTTAGCTTTGAAAATCTGCTCCCTTAGTTGCAAGAAAAGACAAAAACCTAATCTTGTACGTTTTTTGTTTCTTAAACTAAATATAAGCATATAGTTTCAAACTAAATTAAATGTGTCTCAGGGAACTTATGGCTATCCAAATAAAATCAAAGGTCTTACAGACATTGAAAAGATAAATTGGGGCAGCAAAAAGCAATGTAAGTAATTTAAAACAACAAATGCTCTCCAATTTTCTTACCTTTGTCACTACATAGATAACAATTTTGTGTGTTCCTTTATGTCTTTCACCCGAGTTCCATCATCATGGCATAAAAATTTAATGACAGGGTAGCAGTCGAATATAAGTATTCTCTCCACACAATACAATTTGAAACCAATATCCTCATAAAAACAACTGTTGATTAGGGTTATTCCTCAAAAACTATTTCCTTTCAGTCTCTCTCATTGTTTCATCCCCAAAGGGCCAAAACCTCGATTCAACACAATATCTGCAGAATAATTCTTCGTGGCATCCATGTAGAGGAAAGAAAATACTATCAGCCCAACTTCGCACTTACTAGTAAGATCTACAGACCACAAACTGTCATTGGGTTCCAGGTTTATAGGAAAACCTTGTGGCTGTTGACAGATTGTAAACCTCCTAAGATGATTTATTTCATTTCTAATGTCTTGAATATAACACATAAAAGGGATGTATGTCATTCAAAATCTTCTGAAATAATTTTCCACGTCTCGCTTAGCAATATAGCCAAGAAAAGAGATAAGCCTCAACAACTCACCATGGCATAAAAAATATCTCAGCATCATCTCCCAAATTAAAATCTCCAACAATGGGAGGTGCAAACAATGCACCAAGGAATAATTCCCTGTCAATATTGTGTGATTTTTAGGGTTAGCTATTTAAAATAGGATTTTTAAACAATGGTGCTCAACAACATAAAAATTAAGATCTCCTTAATCACTTCTGCCCAAATACCTGTTGCATTCTTGATCTCTCTAAAATGGTTACATAACTTACAGATATAATAATCACAAATCTATTTGAATGTTTACAATTTAGATGTCTTAGGGTGCATTCTAATGAAAAAAGTCAGTCATTCCCTCATTGTGTACATAGGCAACCAAATTTTCCATTTTTGAATTTGATTTTTTTTCAGTAGTATTTGGGTGAAAATCAGACTTTTCCTTTGATGTCCGGACATTATCGGCACAAAAATCTGCCTCCAGTGGTATACAAGGCCATTTTTAAGGCAAATATATTGCATCTAGTTGTATCTAAAAGCAGTTTAGGGCGAATATTGTGCTTTTCCTCATATTTATTTTGCAAAATTAGCTAACCAAATAATAATTTGATAAAATATTAGGCTAATCTTTTAAAGTGAACTTATAATAAAAATTCAACCAGCTCAAAATTTATGCTCTAAAATTTTGCCCTTACAAAAATCCCTGAAGCGGACATTCAAACAAAAATATTAGGGGGGAAATATAACTTTCTTTCACCTCAAGTGCTGTTGTTACAATTAAAAAGACCCAACATTATGATTTTTTTTCAGTATATATCAATACCAGAATCATGCCTCTAAAGACGATCCTATTTCGAATAGATACACTATTGTAACTGTGAATAGAGAAAAAGATCTGAAAGTGCAATCCATATTCAGAAATTTCCAGCAGCAACAAAATTAGCATATGTAAAAGCATACTTACTCAAATATTCACAGCTGAATTGTGGTAGATAAATTTCAGTATAAAATTGCAAAAACATATTTTCTCTCTAGTCTGTTCCTCTGAATTATACAACAAAAAATAATAATTCCAAGCTGGAATCCACTTTTTTAGAAATACCAGCCTATCTATACCCAAATAAATCCACAATAAGGAACCATTTTGTTTCTGCAAGATTACCATGCAATATAGTAAACCCAACCTCAACAAGACCATGTTCTCCTATGCTGGAAAAAATCAGTCTGAAATGATTTTATGTTTGTGGTTTGCTGACATATATCCATCGAAAGGCTGAAATGAATCAATCCATAATTTATCCAAATTTATCAGTTGAGGGGAATTGAATTCCCAAATTACATTGCTAATAATTCATTACTTTGTTGCTGACAAAGCGTCTACCCAAACTATATAGCCACTAAACCATTACACTGTTGTTAAGCAGAAGTATTAATAACTGTCAGGCTCGCTTGCAACAACCATACATGAACCAGAAAAAAAGGGCTGCAGAGTCAGCCGATAAAAATCCTGGCTATTCTAGATAGTGTTAAAATTTTGATTTGCAATATGATCTGATGTCTACATTATAAATTGTATAGTTTCCTGTATTCGCTGTCAAGAGGCATATGATATAAAGGAGATTAAGAGGCAGATTTCTGGATCAAACTGTGTAAGAGATTTTTAATCCACATTTCGGATCACACTCAGTGAGCCATGATCTATTCTCTTTTTCTCACATCCTGATGATGGCTCACTGAGTGTGATCCGAAACGTTGATGAAAAATCTCTTACACAGTTTCATCCAGAAATGTGCCTCTTAATTTTATGGACTGTCGAAACACAATCTCTCTTATAAAGGAGATGTTAGAGAGTTTGAAAACTGAGGGAGTTGGAAGATAGACTGTTATTCTTTGCACTTGGGAGACTTTTGTTTTCAGTAATATGACCGATGTGAATGTGCATGTTAATTTATGTCTGTATTTTATTGTGTTCGAGTTATTTCATGAGATAATACAAGATACAAAATTATTCATTAAAATTCAAAAGAAAATAAATAGCAGAAAAAGGAACTCTGATTCTCGGCATAAAATTGACATAAGTAGTGCTCAGAGTCAAGTTTACAAAGCCTGAAATCCTACCTTCTAATTTGGCCCACCCCAAGACCTGGAACAGTACACTGTGGCTTTGGGTGCAATGAAAAAGTAAAATTTCTGTACTACCCAAATGCCAAATTCATAATTTGGGCAAGCAAAGCAGAAATTAAAATGAAATGGCATAGACTGACAATACCTATCATTAGCTCGAACTAAGGTTTGGGGTCCATGCATAATCACTCCAATTCATCACATGAAACCCTAGACTTTATCACGGCGTCCCTTTTTCCCAAACAGAACTTCCCATACCGCAGGAAAAAAGGGTCCCTTCTTGTCCATGTAATCCTTAACAGCCCTCTCATCTGCAAGAAAACCACTGGCCTTGAAATTATGAATTGCTTTCTTAGCATCATCCAATCTCTGTTCCTTACAAAAACTATCAATCAACGCTACATAAGTAGCAACATTAGGCTTCCAACCCTTATCAAGCATCTCAAGCGTAAATTTGAGGGCATCGTCAAGCTTTTTGTCCTTGCACAAACCCTGAATCAATACACCATAAGAAAAAGCGTTGGGCACGATGCGGTTGTCCTGCATTTTTCTGAAAATTCTCTTGGCGTCATCCAGCTTCAGTGCCCTGCAAAACCCTTCCACAACTGCCGTGTATACGACTACTTCGGGTATGCTTCCTTTTTGGCGCATTTCTCCAAACAGTTTCATGGCTTCCTGAACGAGGCCGTCCTTGCAGAGGCCGTCCAGCATGGCCACGGCGTTTGGAATAAGCCCCGTTTCCTTCATTTTTCTGAAGATAATCTGCGCGTCCTGAGCAGAATTTTGATCGTCAGTGGGGTTTTCGTCCAGATTTTCTTTTGGAGATTGGCTTTCTAATTTGTCGCTCGAGAGCGTGCTGCAAGGCATGGATTGGCAAAAGGTTGGGAAACGTTCATGGAACCTGCGCTCTATTGACAGTTGTTGGGCTAAAAATCCACAAAATTTAGGATTTCGTGCGGAGTTATACGGGGCGACGAATGAATTGTAGAAGAGATTTTGCGACAAGAATCGCAGAGCGGAAGTAGACTTTAGACGATGGATCAGCATTGTGGGAATCACATAGCTGAGCTTATGCAGAGGGTTTATCTTAGGGTTTAAGAGTTACTACAAGCCCATATTTGGAGGTCAAAAGTTCCAAACCTACAGGGGGTAAAGAGAAACCAGGGTGCTGCAGAGAGATCATAAGATTTATTTTGTACATGTGGGTACTAGGGTCTTCTTAAATTTTCTTAATAGGTGATATTCATAATATATATATTTTTTTATTTTTATGGAATTCTTGAATTATATAGAAGGCTGGTTATATTTTGGAAATAAAATGTAACCTATTTATAATGTTGAGTATGAGTAAGTATACATTTAAATTAGTGGTTTTTTGGTTAAAAATTACAACTAAAGGTTATATCGTCAAAATTATCTAAGATATGATTTTGGTTTTAATTGGTTAAGTAGTTGCGAGTAAAGGATATGTATGCTCTCAAAATTATCTAAGGTACAATCTTGGGTTTAACCGCTTGACTCTCAGTAACATATATGTAAAGGGATTTGTACTTTGGTAGATGGATATAAACAACTATCATCTTCACAAATTAGATTACAACCCTTTCAATAATATTCATAATATTTAAGAAATTGAGTCTTATTAATTATTGGTGAATGGTTTGAAAATCTACATGATACATGGCATGAAATGGTTCTCCTATACAAAGGTTGCTTTGATTTTGTGGCAATAATTTTATATATTATTATTAACTTAAATTTGGAGTTGTATAGTTGTCCCTAAATAATAATTACAATGTCCCTTCTGGAGTGCTTAAACCTGGGATTTAACAATTATTTAAAATTTCTAAGTATAGAAGTGAAAGATGCAAAGGTGTCAAAATTTTCTAAGAGCTAACTAAGAGGTTGGTATGTATGTTTATGGGATGTATAATGGTACAACAATACATTTTTGTAGGTTGGATTGTTGCTTCCCTTGAAAGAGAGGTCACAAGTTCAAACCCTACAAGGATAGGATATGTAAACCTTGTATTTGAAGCATAGTGAGGTGCCTCACATACCAAGAGTATAATCTAGTAGTCCCATATTGGAGGCTAGAGAGTATACCCCAATGGGCCCATATTAAGCCTAGCTAATTAATTTTCAGGTATTATTGAGAAATTGTAGGAGTTTATTAGTATACATGGTCCCATGCACTTCCTAAATTCTCTCTCTAGGTATCGTTGAGAAAATTCAAGTTCCTATGCAAGTAGTTCCATGGATTATTTTATTGAAATGGTAGGAATGTAAAATATTATCTTTGCATGTAAGTATCTTATGTGGCAGAAGAAAGCAAAAGAAAATTTAAGCAATTGTATTTTTTTTAACCCTCACCGCTTCCTCGAATTGAAAAGTTATTTCCTAAGCAGTCACTGCTCAGGTTTTCAGGGACATTTTTTTTAAGTAGCAATAATGTATTTTCCTTTTCATGGGACCGCATTTGAAAAAATTATAGGCATAGTGGCCCCCAGCATGGGACCCTTATCTAAGATAGTCTTGTATGTTATATGTTATCTTATAAACCTAGTGTAAAAGGCTAGCATCATTCCCTTTCCTTTTTATTTAACTACAGATTGTAAGTTCTGCAAATATTTTGCATATAAAAATCATGGCACGTGACAGGGACTAAATTTGATGATGAACCTTACATGTCGTGTAAAATTTTGATATGATTATTTATTCAAGATTGGCTATCATATGCTAATATAGTTCAGCATAGAATTAAGAAACACTAAAGACTATATATATTTGTTATAATCCTTTATGGTTTTTTATAGTACCTCTCAAAATAAATTATTGGTATCATTATAGCGATGGCACAAATTGGTGTCCAAGTAGATATGTTCTACGAAGATCAATATTTGAACAACATAGGCTTTGTTAGAAATAATTGCCTATAACAAACATATAGCTCATAAATGACAACTCAACAAATATGACTCCATGACCCTAAATGAGTGTCCCTTGAGGCACGTCCTTAAATTTCTTCTTTATTGGAGGTCAAACAATTCATGTGATATATCAATTTTTATGTGCATCCAAACAACATGGATGCTTGAGCTGATGGTGAATCATTCCCACAAATCCATCAGTGCAATGGACTCAAAATTCAAAACCAGTAGATAGGGTGTACTTAATACACTATTTATTTATAATTGCAATGCCATACATGCTTTGAGTGTGCCCATTTTATAATAAATGTGACATATGTTACTATTGTAGTGTTACATGTTGTTTAGGTCGACAAGTAGAAGAACATAGTGTTAGTTCATTGATTTAATTAGTCACTTAACATGGTTAAATGAATGAGTGAATGAAAGATTTTAATAATATTCATGAGACCAAGTTGTCTGTGGGACCGAGGTATTACTGAATTGTCTCATGTTAACACAACTCCTTGATACGAGGGTTATCCTTCTGATCATGCAAAATTTTAGACCCTTTTCAATTGTAACTCTTCTATTATGGATCTTGATTAAAAAATATGTTGTTCTATCTAATCTTTATTTTTTAAACAATTTATCGAAGTTGTCAATCCTTAAGCTATATTTGTATTTGGTGTGGATGTCATTATAGGTTGCGCACTCCATAATAAAGTGTCATTTTGTCTCCATTATCCCCTTGTCACAAAATAAACATATTATTGTTTCCCATTCTTCCTTGGGCACTGTCCACCTACCTATTTCACACCTAATATGATGTGAGCTAGTCCTCAACCATGAAATTAACATCTTTGTTTTCCATTTGATTTATGCCCCTATGTATGTTTTTTTCCTCGTGTTTCTATATGAGATTAAACTATTTGGTGTAGTATATTTTCTTCCATCCCGATTGCTTTGTCCACATGGCTATCCTAAATTTCTCTGTCAAATATTTATTTTGTCATTGTTGTTTGGGCATTCTTGCATGTTGATGTCCAATTTACTCATCCATTTATTATTTTGTTTCATCCACATGTTTTTTCTTTTGTTTAGATCTTCTTCGATTACCATTTTGGGCCATCAATGGTTCTCCATATTTTGCATCTTTTTTAGGTAACTTAATGTCCGAGTCATTGTTGATCTTTCTAATGGGAATGTACATGTTTTGGTTAATAGAATCTCATATGGAACCAAGCCTTTGACTTTGAGGTTGCTTATGATTAGATGTTTTTGGATTCTCTCTATTTGTCTCCAATTTAGATTGGACACATTGCTACCCCAAACTTCACATCCATATAGGACCACTAATGTGATGAGTACGCTGAATAAGGTTCTTTTGGTTTTCCAATCCCATAATTTTGCATTCCTACCCCTATTTTGCAGTGAATATAAAGCCTTCCAACCTCCTTGTATTCTTCCACTACTTCTAGTGGACTTCAAAAATAAACTCAATTTGTTTACTTTTTCTCCATAGATAAGATCATGACTTTTATTTTACTAGTGTTCACTTGCATGCCTACCTCTTGACAAAAGAGCTCTAAAGCCTTCAAATGGTCTCTCAAAGGACAGCTTATTTTTACAATTAGAATAAGATCATCTGTTTATAAAAGTAACTTTATAATATAACTAGCTAGGTGGATGCCTCCTCCACCAACTTTGTTTATCCACTAGATTCTAGTTTATCAATGTATAGCCCAAATATGGTAGGAGATAGAGGACAACCTTATTGGACTCCAATGTTACTTCCAAAGCATTCTGGGATTCCTTCACTTCGATGGCAATTTGAGCAAGGAGACAGTTGACAGTTTTGATATCATGATCCAGAAAGCAGTCTAAGGATTGAAGAATTGTCATTCCCATCTAAGGCAGCATGGAATTGTTATTGATGTCAAAAGTTGATGTCATTGAGATTGAATATGATCATGCATTAATGACAAAGGTTGAGTTGAGCAGACTTGTGGAGTAAATCGGGTTTGTGAAGTGCTATTACTTATAAAATAAGTAAAACAGTCTCAAAACTCTGAACTGGTCTAATAAAGTTAGTCAAGTTTATGGAACGACTTTACTTCTTTCATTATTTTAAGTAAAGTAAAGGTAAAACCCAAAAGGGTCTAGAAGAGGCAATCAGGATAAGTCAAGAAGGATGGAAAACCCGAAATAGTCTTGAAGCATTCCTTTGGAGGAATTCTTTCAAAAAAAATGGCAAGGACAATTCTTTCAAAAAAATTATCGAGTCCTTTTCAGAAAATTGTCCCTTAACAAAAGTCTAAAGGGTACATTCAGAAAGTTTGAAGGGTTTATTTTGAACGTTCTAAAGGGCAAGTGGACCTTTCAAAAAGTCTAAAGGGTATCTTTTGAACGTTCTGAAGGGCAAGTGGACCTTTTCAAAAAGTCTGAAGGATATCTTTTGAACGTTTTGAAGGGTAAGTGGACCTTTTCAAAAAGTCTAAAGGGTATCTTTTGAACATTGCAAAGGGTATGTGGACACTTGCAGAAAAGCTAAAGGGTAGATTGCAAAGAGTCCAAAGAAATGTCACAGACAAAAAGTTTGAAGAAATGACGCAGATAAAAAGTCTGAAGAAATGATGTGGACAAAAATTCCAAGGAAATGATGTGGACAAAAAGTCCAAAGAAATGTCTCGGACTAAAATTCTGAAGAAATGACGCAAACAAAAAATCCAAATAAATGATGCAAACAAAAAGTCTGAAGAAATGTCTCACAGATGAAAAATTTGAAGAAATGTCTTGGACAAAAATTCCAAGGAAAAGAAAGTCTAAAGGAGAGAGATAAGTCAGGAAGAAATTCTGAAAAAGAAGAGCTTGGCAAAAAGAGCCTAAAGAATTAAGTCGAGAAAATAGACCAAAACAAAAGTCCCAAACATCCTGAAGGACACCCTTTGGATGAAATGGACCATTACAAAGCTTCTGAAATAGATCATTTGCAATAGTTTTGAAGGACATATAGACAAAGGGTAAAGATCAAGCATATCGAGGACAATCAAAAGGAGTGGAAGCGAACCCATCATATAGAAAGCAATGAGATGTGAAAAGGGAAGAAAGGAAGCTTGATGGTTAATGGCAAAGCAATAATTAAAATTCATGTTGCTTTAAAAGATTAATGGCTCACATCTGATCGGTGCATTAGATCCAATGGTGCGAAGCAAACCTAGATTACCCTCTGAGTGCATGTGCATTTGACAAGTGTCAAGAGGTCATAAGGAAAGATCCAACAAAGAAAAGAATGTGAACTTGGCATGATGAAAGAAATAAAAAGCCTGCATTTAATGTCTTATAACTATATATAAAGGAATAACTAGAATAGGTTATGAACTTGATATCTCTTCATAGAGCTTAAGATTAATCAATCTAATTGATCGAGAAAACGACACAGTTAAGAATAGTAGGAGTGCACATGCCAAAGACAGTAAAGACATTTGAATGTTTTTGTTTGAAGCATGAATCAAGACACAAAGTAAAATTCACATTGAATGTAGATCAGAAGCTTGAACCGGTTAAGAGCAATTGAAGTGTGAACACTTTACAGATAGAAACCCTAAGATGTATTTGTCTATATATGCTATAAATAAAACATTTGAAAGTGTATTTTGTTGTTGATATGATAATAATTAGAGTGTTAACTCAAAATTATTGAGTAAGGACATATGTAGACAGCGTAAAGAGGCAAAGTGAATAAGGTGTGTAAATATAGAAGATATCCAGACACAAAGAGATAGAGGTATATAAGACGAGAAGGCACACAACGTGAAGGTACAGTTACAGACAAGACTTGTAACAGAAAATTGAACAAGATTCATTTTGAATCTCTTTTGTATTCTAAAGTTGTAGCTTCATTTCTCTGATAGGTTGGTGTCATAAAAAAATTGAGTTGGTGCTCAATTAAGAAGTTGATGCTTCCTTAGAGTGAGTGATCTTGAATGTAACCAATGAGGTTTGTCTATGAGACATATTTTTTGTGAGGTTGGATTAGAACAGTAGCTTCTAGCAGGGTTTCTCACCATGTTTTTTCCCTTTGGGTTTCCATGTAAAAATCTAGTGTTGAGTATTCTTATGTGTGTGTATGGTCTCTATTTTTGTTCTTTACTTTGCATATACATTATGTATCTTATTTAAAAGTTTTAAGAACCAAGTTTTAGCTCATCTACTAATTCACCCCCCTTCTTAGTAGATACTGTATTCAACACACTTGTCTTGATATTGGCCTTAACTTGCTCATAAGGTCTATGTACGCTTGATACTCATTTGGAACTCGAAGCTCCTCCATTTTGCTCCAAAGTTTACTTTTAGGGACTGTGTCAAATACTTTTTTGAAGTCAACAAAACAAAACAAAAATTCTTCTCCCTGAGTATCCCATACTTTTTTTATCAAATGCCTAAGTGTGATGTAGTGGTCGATAGTGGAATGTTTCGATCTAAATCCTGCTTGACCTTTTACCCTTTTGCCCACTTTTTTTGCCTAGATGATAATTTTGCACTCTATCATGATATTAAATAGCTTTCTAAGGAGGGGGGATTGACCATGATAGTTTGGTAGTTCGACAAATTTTTTATATCCCCACTTTTATAGAGAGGAATAATAACACTAGTTGTCCAATCTGTTGGGAAGCCTTCCTAAATGATACCATTGAATATGCTTTTGATGTGTGGTGTGAGGGTGTATAAACCCCACTTTAGATATTCAGCTTGTATCCCATTTATGTCTTGTGCCTTACTAATTGCTAGTTTCTTTATGCCTTGAGTGATATCTTTCGTAGAAAAAGCTTAGTTGTTGTATTGATTACAGGAGGGTTATCTTTATCTCAAACTCTTTCATAGAGTATCTTTTCATACTCTAACCATTGGGCATCTGTAATATTATTCTTTGTTTGCTTGTATTTCCCTCCAAAAGCCTTTGGGATTATGCTTTCCAAGAGAAATTAATTTTTTTTCCTTGTGTGTATGTAGCTTTCTTTTTTAGATCGGATGATTATTTCATATGCCTTTTTGTTTTCTTTGGTCATTCCAAATCATCTCAAAGTTCTCTTTGTTGCCTTGCACTCTTCATCAAACCATGGGTTTGATAGAAAACTACCTGGACTTTCACTCTTAGGTCTACTTCTTTTACAATATTAAAGCCTTTTTAATTAGGGAAATCAACATACTGTTGTTTATTGGGAAATAGTCCATAGATGAAGTATTATTCTTTGCTTCTTGAAAGTGTTGTTGAAAGCATTGTTCCAGGGTTGCCTTGAATAGTTCTTGATTCTCTTGAGTTGAGGATTCTACCTTGAGGGAGTCTCTTATTTTGCTTGTGATGGTCTTGTCTTCTTTTTTGATTATTTATGCACATATTGAATTTTACATATATTAGATTGTGATCCAATTTCATCTCAATAGGGCAGTCCCCAACTTCAAGATTCATCAATCTCAAAATAGAGTTATGTGAGAAAATAACATAATCTACCACATTATGCCCATTATAAGTTTTATAGGTGATGTTTCCTAAATTCGACCATGTTCTCATGCCATTGCATATAACCATGTCATACAAACTACATAGTCTCAGTAGTTTTGTTCCATAATATGTAAATCCTCAATTTTCATATTGTGACTTCCTTTTCCAATGTTGGTCTTCTTCTTTGTCTAACCATATTGGATTGCTTCCCACACCCTCTTCGCTCCTCAAATTGAGAACTTGGTTTTTTGTTGTCCACACATTGAAATCTCCTATAATCAAGACTTCTCTTAAGGTGTTGAATACTTAAATGTCATTTTTTAGTGCTACACAAGGGTCTTCACAATCTAACTTATTCTTCTTGTATGTTTGAAAACCTCTTGATGTAAAATAGCAAGCAACAAGTCTAATTGTTAACTCATTTTTTTGTTATTTTCAGCGATATATATTATTTATTTGGGTCTTATTTATCCACTTTTATAATCCCATACCATGTTTCTTTGATTAACACCATGACCACTCTATGACCCTTTCCACTTTCCATCCTTTCATTCCAAATTGAGATTTTCTTATATCCTTCAAAATCTATAACTTTGCATCCTTCATGTTCATGAGTTTTAGTAAGAATAATAATGTTTTTTCTCTCTGCTATGGGCCCCAACCCAGGGCCTCTTCTCCAAGGGTACCCTCTACAATTATAGCTTACCAAGGTCAAGTGATCCTAGGGGGGCCCAAATTCCTATTTCATATGTGTCATTTAGTGGATGATTTGGGCTCTTCCATTTTATAACCATGCCTATTTTCTTGCATCTCTTGCTACTTTCACTTTCTCCCATTCTTTTCTTCTTGTTAAGTTGGGGTTAGATATTCATCTAGGTATATGTGTGTCCCTTTAATATACCTTATGTTCCTTAATATTTTGCTTTTATCTTCCATGTTTTTCATGACAAATATTACATGTTTGTCCCTTCCTTCTCCTATCCATTTTCCCATTTTCTTTGCCATAAATATATGTCATGTCCAGTGTAGTTGGTCTGCGAATAAGTCTCTTACTAATTTGTTGGTGTTCTCATTCTCACCATAGTATTTCAATCCTTTAATAATGGCATGGATGTGTAAAGTATTCAATGCTAAAATCCCTTTCCATCCAGATTGGAAAGTGATCGCGTTCATGACTGATGATGTTGTAGGCAAGATCCGAGCAATAAGGTATTTTTTTAAAAAATGAAGCACACCTTATCATTGATATATCAATGTACTTATTATAACCTTCATCAAATATTATATGATTTGAAAATTAAATGGGGTTTAGCTAATTATATTGGATATGATGCATAAATTACATGATATTATTTTTGGGATTCAACAACATAGTTTTGAGTCAACCTACATAGATACATATGTCACGAGTAGTGGTTCACATGAACCCATCTCTTATGAGTATGAATGGTTTGCTTGGCATTCATTTTATTTAGGGGATGATCCAAAGGGTGAAACATCATGTATTCTCAAGAGGTCACCCATCCTGGTGCTAATTCAATGCAAGTGCTCTTAATCATGGTGTTTCCTCCACAATCAATTTCACTTAGCTTGTGACCCAATTTGTTAAACCTTTAGCCACTATTGTGCCTTATGAATCATTCATTATGGAGCTCCCTAACACTTTAAATTTGTATAGGTGTTAGTTTTCCAAAATGCATCAAATTATGTGATATGATTTCAGGATTTAGTTGTGTAATTTCAATTCAACCTACACTGACCCATATTTCATGAATAGTGGTTCACAAGAATCCATCTCTCATGAGTATGAATTACCCCCTCAACACTCATTGCATTTAGGTGATGCTTACATGGGTGAAACACTAGGGCTTCCTAGGAGGTCACCCATCCCAATACTACTTTGGATTAAGCATGTTTAATCATAGTTCATAAGGCAAAACACTTGTTAAAGATTTTACAAAAGGGGTCACAAGCTAAGTGGGATTGATTGTTGGGGAAACTCCATGATTAAGCATGTTTTAGCCAAAGTAGTATTGGGATGGTTGATCTCCCAAAAAATTCCCAGTGCTTCACCCATGTGAGCATCACTTAGATGTAATGAGTGTTGAGTGTACTATCCATACTCATAAAAGATGGATTCTTGTGAACTACTATTTGTGAAATATTAATCAACATAGGTTGACTTGAAACTACATAGTTGAATCGGAAAATCATATCACATAATTTGATGCACTACAGAAAACCACCACCTGATGCACAATTTTTTTTGATATTCAATTATTCTTTGTCACTGACACATCCAATACACATGGTTAAAAATTCCTAGGGCCACATTAAACACAAATCAGAAATGAATAATTATAAGATGGTTGGTAGAAATAATATATGAGGTCTAGGATAAGAAATGTATTTAAGAGTACCTCAATAATTTTTTTGAAGAATTAAAACTACTAGAGATCGACTTCTACACCTACTTTTGTAAGACATGGTACAATTGGGTGAGTGGTTGATGTAAGGGCATTTAGGCCCACAACTAATCTTGAATCAACCAACAACATAAGTAGTAATAAATAACATTCATAAGTTGTGAATCGTTAAATACTCCATGCTATTTGATTTCATGTGTTTAACGATGCAAAAACACTCTTCAAGGTTTTTTATGAATTTTGTGTAATTTTGTGCATCATTCATGATTATTTGTGAATATTTGCACACCATTAAAAGTGTTTATGTAGTTAGGCACAACATTAGGTTTATTTGTAAGGTATGTGCAGTTCCACACATCATTCTTTGAGTTTGAATTCATGCACAATATACCAGCTCTACAAATCTCCACGTAATCTCCCTGTTGTGAAGGCATACCAACTTTACAAATATCCATGCAATGACCTCAATCCATAACTTCGTACAATAGAGAAGTCACTATTGAATTGAATTTCATATATTTATTTGGGAAGGAAATGATGTTGGGGAATCTTCATGTAAGTCTCCCATAAAACTATGCACCATCCTCATCTACACAACGTTCCATCAGGAACTTTTATAAAAATTGTGCCCCACCTTCTGAATATATATATATATATATATATATATATATATATATATATATATATATATATATATATATATATATATATATATATGAGTCTAATTGGGTAATTTATCACATAATTCTATTTGAAACATACAAGTTGACCCATAAAAATGTCTTATATTCAAAAATTGATTGTTTCTCGGAGAGGGTCGGTATCGTCAAGTTCAAGTTAGTATTGACTAGCGATATTAACCCAAACTAACGGTAGTGACCTATACACAGGAAGACTACAATGAACATTTGGGCATGTCTATGCAAGATAATATGTAGACTTGAAATAGATGGTAAGGTTCCTATAGGTATGTAACAATATAATGGAAGGGTTAGACCCATAACAAGTACTATGAAAGGGTGAGAGGGAGAGTTAGGATCATATTTGTGTACAAAATTCATGCATGGTAAATGTATGTCAAACTTGTCATTTTCAAGTACTTAATAATATATTTTAGTGTTTATAATCCTAAAGAGCCACATATATACAAATCTACCCCCAATTATTTCTCATGTCTCATATTGTTTAGATATCTTATATGATAAGTCTCTTAAATATATCAATCAAGTCTTATGAACAAGAGTGCACATTCATCCAAGGAGCCTACATATTGAGCCTACACTGCATCACCATCATTCCAAGTCTTATGCCATTATATATTGTATTAAGAGAAAGTAATAATGACTCATATAGTTGGATTTGATTATCTATGGAGAGGAAGTGAACTCCTTTACCTCATCTAGATTGGGAACACTCATAAGAACTAGAACGATATTGAGCCTAATTTTATTGTGTGTGGGATATGTAGCTACAAGCCTTAATAGGGAGGCTCATACCACTAACCCTTGCACATTTTATATTAATGTGACATTGTGAAAAATTAAGTCTACAACAAAGAAGATTAATTTTAGACAATTCTTCATATCAATTCAGTGAATCGAAGATGGGTAACTGATTATCTATCTCTGTAAAAGAAGCTTAGAAATATAAAAACTTTAAAATTAATAGAGATCAAAATTATAACAAAAATTTAGAAATGATGTTATTCCCATTGAAAATCATTGGTTAATGTGTAGGTATTTCCATGTGAACACTGTATTTCTTTGGAGCATCATGTTTTGGAAGTGGATTGTTAAATATATGAAATTTTTGATTTGATGTAGCAACTGCTTGATTCAATTTAGTATTATATCCTTCCACTTAAACAAAATTACTATATATTAGATATTATATCTTATGTCTCGATCTATAGCATTGGTCGGTATCATATCTGAAGATCTATGGTAGTCACAATATTGATTCACAACATAGTTTATAGGAAAAGGTCCAAATGTATCCAACTCACATGGGGGAGGTAAATATATCATTTTTCATTCAAGTAACCATTTAATATCTTGGTGAGGATGCTCTAGTAACCTTGTAAATTACCTATTCTCTTGAGAAGGTAGAAGAATTATCATGTTAGTTGGTTTTGACATTGTGTTAATAGTTTTTACCTCATTATTAGCTTGAAAAGTAAGTGTATCATTATCCTTAGCTTTGAATGTTGAATTAATTTGATATTTGAAGTTCACCAAAAAAAACAATTAACAAAATTTGGTTCAAGGGTAATTAAACTATGCACAACTTGCTAAAACTATGGTACAAGGGAGATCTAAGATAATATAACAAATTATAGTAATTAGATCTACCCTAATGCATAAAATAATGAATGCAATAGTAATGATAAGAGATAGATAAGTGATTGAAATTAACACACTTTGGCACTATATTGGATTCTGAGATTAGAAACAAGCTTCTAGAATTGACTAGATTATAACCCTATAATCTAACTATTATCTAAAAAGGGGTCAGAATTGGCAAATCATCAACTGTGACTTGGTATATAATTGGCCACTAGTTGTGACCCACTACTACCAATCTTGATCTTCAACTTTAATTATGACCCTTGTTGATTTTCAAGTTTTTTAACTTTCTAACTTACTTTGACAAAGATAGTGATCAAGTTCCAAGGTTCGATTTGGGTATGTGCACAGAGTTGGGGGATAATTTCATAGACATACTCGATAATGCATATGTATTATAACATAACACATATGCATTATTATTATAACATGTATGCATTATGGCTCAGAATACCTAAGTCATAATGCGTACATGTTATAACGATAATGCATACATGTTATCTTTATATATAGAAATACATATGCATTATAGCAATGTGCACGTGTCACTATATATAAAGATAATGCATACGCATTATATAAACTATAAAACAAAAAAAAAAACCCAAATTCTCTTTTTTATTCTACTTGGCATTCGCATTTTGCTACTTTGCATTTGCATTTTGCCTTTTAGATCTTCCTTTTGCCCTCCAACTCATGTGAAAATCATTGTTTTTGTTCCCACATTTGTAAGATCGACGATGCCTTTATGAAAAAAAGGTAATTTTTATAGATTAAAGCATTTTTTTGAATTTTTTGTGAATGTTTTGCATAGTTTGATTTGCAATTTTTCTCCAACAGGTCAGCATGTTCCACCTAACCCTCCACCTAATCCTCCACCTAATCCTCCACCTAACCCTCTGCCCAACCCTTCTAACCCTCCACCTAACCCTCTGTCTAACCCTCCTATAATTCCACTAGATCCCCTAGATAGTTAGGAAGATATAACTGCTCGTATAGTGGAGAGGCAAATTGAAATTGAGTAGATAATTAGGATAATGAGGGAGCCCACTTCCACGAGCACCCACCACACTTATTTGTCCAATACCATATAGTTAGTATTAGGTTAAGTTGACTTAATAACAAGTCAAATTGATAGATGAAGGTCATATAGGGATAGCTGTAGGGCTTACTATGTTGACAAATTATCAGCATCTAAGGTGAAGAAGAAAGATATAACAAAATATCAAATATGTGCTTTATTTATTGACCTAACCACCAATGCCCCATTTCCCATAAGGATTAAACATTTCCTAATCCATCGATGCCAACACAAATTGATTAAAGCCAATTTTTGGGAGCGATGGTGGATGGTGTTTGACTATCCACCTTGTAATAACCATGAGGTCCCTTTATAATTTTTGAGGAAACTCTATTGTGAGTTTGTCCTCAATGAAATTCCAAACTACTTTGACTATGGTGAGTTTCAAGGACGAAGGAAAGACTCTATGTAGGATCGACCAGGTGCACGTCATGAACCTAATCAACCTAAAATGATCCCTACCTAAAGGCCACTTCATCTAGAGATTCCCTCTATGATGAATGAGGTTGTGGAGATAGATACTTTGTATGCACTTAATATGCTTACTGATACACTCATTCATCATATGAGTAGACTTTTAGAGATAGATGTTCAAGATACTCTTACTAGTGGCCATACCCGACCCCACCCATGTAGATGTTGTGGTGCTATATGCACTAGACCTTCAGAGGATGATGGTGGTACTTTAGGGGGCTTGGAGGATATGGTCTTGATTGATGAGTTGTTGGCACACACATTTGGTTTGGATATGTTGGGAGTCTGTACACACATGCATGTATATTTTATATAAATTTCATGTTAAATTTTTAAGTTATATTTATAAATTAAAAGGTAAAAATTAATTTACACATTTAAATTGAATAATATATATGTATTTTTTTTATGTTCCAAGAGGAGACGTTGCCTTCGACATCGTAACTAGGTAGTGGACCCACCCCTACTACATTTATCCATGTCAATACAACACCATATACATTTACAGAGGTAAAATTTCAAGTGAATCTTATATACTCTAGATGTATATTCATACACCTTAATTATATCATTGGCAAATTTTGTGTAAGAAAATATAAAATACCTAATATAATTTTGTTGGACTTTTTATTATTTGATGTATTAACATGGATTGACATAGTGTTAAAAACTCATCCCCCATCTCAAGTTTTTTTATTTTATTTCGACTTTCAAACTATGTTTTCAATAACCAAAATAACAAGTTGAACATTTGCTTGACATCCCATTATATGTAGTTCCCATAGTGGGTCGATCCCAATTAGTAGGAATGGATGTGTGTGTGTCTACACACACACACACACACATATATATATTTGATAAAAGTTGTTTGGTATAATATATTTCTATCAATTTCCCAATCGAGCATAACATGTCTTCATCAATATGCACACCATTCCTTTCTTTTAAATATTGGCCTCATAGCCAACCACTTGATTCCTTGTTATCCTAATCACATATAGCAGTGTAATCTATATGATCAATATCCAAAATGGTCATAGCTAGCAATTCAATTCCCATCAATTCCAATCGAGCGTAATAATTTCATCTCTATCTATGGAGTTCTAAATTTATATGGCATAGCCTCTTGATCCCATTGTACTTAGTCAATTTCATTGATTTGTTAGGAGAGCGCCCATTGGATCTCATAATCTCATTGGTTTGTTGGGAGAGTGTCAACTATAAACTATAGCCTATATGTATATGGCATAGGCCTTGCGACCATATACAAATAGGGGACCTCAAATCCATATAGATAGATAGGGTTGAGTAGTTTGTTACCACCACCTACTTAGGGGCCCCAAATACATACTATATCTAGTTGGGGGAGAGGGTCTATCTATATTCATCCACTTTTGTCACTCGAGTGACATGTAGATTCTATAAGACTATAACACCTTTCATCAGGAAAGTGCCCCTAAAATGAATATTGAGTGTCGAAAAGAATATAACACCCTTAATTGACCTCAACCTACTTACACTGTATACATATAGACCTTCCCTTGTAAAAATTGGGGGCAATCTAAGGATAGATAGTCAACCTAATGTCACCTATAGGGTAATCAAAATCATGCACTTGTAAAGAAGACTATCCACTCACTCTTATCTCTACAATATTTAGTTTTATTTTTTATATATTTCTTTAGGTTTTAACAAGACCTATTTTATAAGGTTCTAGACACTCTTAAAAGGCTCAAGTATAGATGGCCCCCATAAAAGCAACCTATCACTCTAGGTGTCTTAACCTCATTAAAACCTAGTTTACAAAATTCTCAATAAACACCTATATAGGTTACTTATCTTATCACAATGACTGTTTCTAAGGGCTTTTTCATCACACCAATATTCAATTGGACTAAAAAGTAATGAATGTCTGTAAGCAAAGTATTCAAGGTGTTAACATGATCAAATTTTCAAAACAAATCAATTTAGACACCATAGCTCATAGGACTATCCTCAACTATACCAAGTCACTGCCTTAAGATAACTAATCCTAATGACCAAGTAATTAGGTCAAAGTCTAAAATACACCTCAACAAAGCTACACAAGCATCCAAACCACTGTATATAGGTACATATCAAGGATGTTTTAACACCTAACTTGCATTCAATGACTCAATTTCATAAAATTCACTCAAAAATCCTCCCTCATTGTCTTGTCATTCTCCCTCATGAAAATGACATTTCTTGCCTTCAGTGTGGTGTTACAAGTCACATGTTTCACATATCCACTTTTTACATTCATGCTTCACATGACCTCATTTTAATTTTTCATATCTTATGCAAGGCTAAGTTTGTTAGCAACTTATTTAATCAATGAATTGCCTAAGTTATTAATTATTAGGTTGTTTGTTTAGCTGATGACTAGGGTGGACACTCCTCCATCATTGTGAGTAGAGATAGACTTGGGCATTACTGCTGAAATATCATTTTCATAGGTACTCATCGAGGTATGTATATTCACTTTTAATTTAGTATTGTAATTTAATACTTTTATTTTAATAATTTTACTATATAATTTGGCAAATATAACTTATATGCATGAATGTATTTTGTATGTGGGGCTGTCATATGAGATTTGATAGTTTGATTCAGATGATTACTACCATAGCTCATCATGTTTTTTCATCATTTGACATGCTTATTCATGCAATTAAACTTGACACTAACCTAATCGAGCATCAATGAGAAATTGAGGAGGACCTTGAGATTGCGGTAAGTGCATGTTTAAATGATTTTTTTATTATAGTTTAAAACATGAGTTTCTTAACTTGGTTTCATGTATACTTTTTAATTTTATACTAATTTTTTTATTTGAATAGGTTTTACTGCAAGTGAGCTATAAACGTAGTACTTGTAGTCAAACCTTGGAGCAATCCAAGGCATTCAGGATATCTCCATCTACAAGCAGGGCATCCCAAGGAGAGTCTTCTTCAAAGAAGGCAAAGAGAGGGAGACTATTTGATGATTAGAATGTTGTAGATGATGTAATTTTTCATATGCCTATATGTAAATGTATGCATTTTTGGCATTATACATGCATATATGATGTATTCACCTAACTTTAGATACCATGTTGTTATAGTCGATGCAATTTTTTGTATGCCTACATGGTAATGCCTATATTATTGACATTGTATGCCTATATATGACATTCGTACATGACATTCTTATTTTGTACATGAATATTTAAGAAAACCAATGAAGTAAATGTTTTTTGAATCACTTGTGTTTAGATTATTATGAATGATTGGTTTTGAAGTATTCTTAAGGATTATAAATGTTATGAGATTGAGAATAACTTGTTAGGATAATGTTGTAAATCAAACCCTTATAAGAAATAAATAATATCAGTGATTGCATTTGAATTATGCTTGTATGATAATGTAGAGGTATGGAAGATAAGTCTACAAAAACATCATTAGCTAGTTCTAAACCCAACTGATCACATTCACTTGCTATGGTTTGATTTGAATCTTCTTTCACAAGTTAGCTCCTATTTTGACTCTTTGGGATTAATTTAGCTTCTTACACCTTTTACTCTTAGTATCACCTCCTTGATGACATTGAACTCTATCCATGCATTCACAACACATTCTTTACCTCATTCTATTAATGTATCATTCACAAACTTCCTATCAATCTCTTTCTAGTTCTTCCTAGGCACCTTCTTTAGGTCTCAAGAACCAAATCTTGGTCTATGTTTCAAGAGCTCAACCTATTGTCACATACGGTCTTAGATGATCATAACATACCTGGTATAAACCCTTTCAATTACTCAAACAATCTTTGACTCTCATTCCACACCTTATGGACACAATGCTTTCTCAAGGCTTGTAGCCTTTTTTAATGTATTTTGACTTGTATGGAAAAATTATGATTTCTCAAGAGATTATAATGGAATTTATAGGTACAGTCTATCCTTTTCCATGTTTATGTCAAATTTCATATCCCAACTCCACCTCTAACTATCACTTCCTTCATTAGCCTACCCTCATTTAGGCCTAATTAGCCCTATTCCAAACCCTTAGTCCTAGAATCCGTACACATAAATAAAATATCAGGTTAAAACCTTTTTATTCACCTTGTAAATTTATAGGGGATCAAGATTACAAAGTTTCATTAAATTCCCATGGTTAAATCTCTCAGAAATGCCCAAACCAAAGGACCAATTTTACCTTCCCACTGATATTATTTTCTTTAAAACATCCTCATGACATATAAAACATCGCATAACACCTTTCCAATGATAAATAAACCAACTTTGCCTTTATGCCTTTGAGACTGTTTGTGGGGATTTGAGTCTGCTTATGGGGTTGCATAAAGTTTGGAGTGTGAAAACCATTTAAATGTGTTTAATAGGTTTAAAACAATCTTACCATACTTATAAAATAATTCTCTAAGTTTTTAACCCTCAAACACACCTTAAAACTCCAAAAAGTATGCATGCATGAATAGTGACCATTATGAGACACGGAGGGAACTGTGACAAAAAAGAAAGAAATTACACTCGTCATATGACATTATAAAGATTATGTATGGGTATTTTAGGTCATGAATACCAATCTTACCAAGTTTTAATTTATTTGGATATTTACTTTATTCTGTAGACCCTTTTTACCACAATTTACCTTTAGCTGCTTGCATGTTTCCTTCATGCCAAAACTTATCTTTCTTCAAACTTTTTCATGAAAACCATGAATGTGATCACTTATATAAGACAAATTAGGTTTTAAAAAACATATTATATGGTTTTAATACCTCTCCAAGTCCTAACATACTTCTTGACATCCAAAACTAACAAAACTTCCAAAAATCTCCAATGGTTGGCTTCTTGACTACAAGAGGACTATGTCAAAACAACATTCAATTTAAATATTTATATGACATTGAAGATGGAATTATATGTTTTTTAGGTCATTTATACCATTCATACCAAAAAAATTTCTTTGACTCAACCTATAAATGCCCCAAACCAACTAATTTCTCCAAGGCAGGTTCCAATGTTGACTGTGATTTGACATAGGGTTGACTGTACTAAAATAGTGAATAGTTAACATTTTCAAAAATACTTAAAAAGATATTTAATGGGTATATTAGGTCATAACGAGCCTATTCACCAAATTTTTTGATTAGATTCGGCATATTTTGGCTTGTAAGCTCATTTTAGTAAAAAGTTAGTAACACATGTCTACTTGGTCAAATTTCACAAATGAGTCATCATCCTATTTTGGCTTGGTTTTTGTCTTATAATGATGATTTTTCCTCTAAAATCTCATGTAACCTCTCCTTTCATGATTTTATCCTTCATTCTCTATCTCACAATCTTCCATGTCACCTTGTACCTTCTCAAAAAACCTCATATGACTGCATGCCAATAATACCTGGAGATTTATGCTATGAGAAAAGTGAGTATTTGGTCTAATTCACACCTATTTAGCCCCATTAGGACTGATAATTCATTGGAAACCACCCTTCAACCTTCTTCTAACATGTTCTGACCTCTTAGCAAGGCATTTGGGCCTCACACAGTCAACTTTTGTGCAAAGGCTTATACTACATCTTCATGTTCAATCCATATGATGGCTATAGGTACATGTTTTCAAAATCTTGCTTTGGCCAAGAAACTTCACCATTTAAAATCTAGACTTTATGACTGTGTTTCCCTATCTATTGGTGCATGCTTTGAGGGTATGAATGTAGGTGTTCTTTGGAAACCTCTCCTAGCATGCTTGAATTTGTAGAAGGCCACCTCTCACCTTGGACACCACCATACCACCATGGAATTAGTCAAGATGACCCACTATCCTATCTATGCACACTAACCTGAAGGATGGATTATAAGTGGAAGCTTTTGACTGTGACTAAAGCATTAGGTGTTTAGGAACATTTCTTAAATGATCCAAGACCCCATTGATCTTGAATGCTCATAAAACCTTAATGAAATACCATCATTGTCAAGGAAACCTTCATTTAATCTTTATCCTTGGTTTGAAAACCAATGGAAACCTATGAGGTGTCTTTGATTCTTCTATAACATGATGGTCTCTTTGATAACTTCAATAAGATCCTAAAATGGCCCACACCCTTTAAAAACACCTCAAAGGCTTGCTATGCCTTATTGACTGTAGGTCTTTGTCGAACCTTGATATAGGTCTCCATTAGGTGGAAAACCAATCCTCTTATTGGTTTTTCATGAATATCCTAGTCATTGAATTCTAAGAAGCATTTGTCTCACTCTATTTACCATACAACCCTTTCACTAGTTTTCCACTGGGCAATTTACTTAGGTGACCTCATTGCACTTTCCTTAACCCCTTTTAAGTTATCCAACTGAATCCAACATCCCATTTCACATACAAGGCTCATCTTGGGTTTTTAAGGCTTGTAGCCCCTTTTTTTGGACATTTCTCCTTGGTTTGACTAGTTTATGAACTCTCTTGCAAATATGATACCATTTATAGCTTTTTGACCCTTGAAACACTTTGAAAAGCTTCAAACAAACCTATATAGGCAAATTATATGTGCCTACAAGTGCATTTTCACTATTGTTTTGGAGCATGAAAACATTGATAACAAATGTTGTCAAAATTGAAGCTATAGTCTGAGAACTCAATTTTTGGTGCTTATTCATTGAAAACTAGCACTACCAACATGTTCAAAACGGTAGATAAAATGCAAGACTAGGTTCTTGGCTTCACATCTGGCCCAATCGACAAACCCACCACCCATTTTGAGCTCAAGGACACCCTTCCCAATACAAGAAAGATGTTCATTTTAGCCTAACTTCAGGCATGCATAAAATCAAAATTGTAAGTCATATGGAGGAACCATAAGATCCTACCTATGTGTGGGAAATCCCTCTAATTGAACCCCAAATCTAGTCTGAATCATTATTGTCAATCAAACTCGTACCCTTGTTAAGGTAGTTTCAGGCCTTCACAGTCTGCTAAAACATGGAAATAATCCTAGGTTGTGGGTAACTTAATCAGTGGATTGAATCTCTAAATTATAAGGGCTAGATCCCTTTTGTGTATCAATTAGGATCTCTACTCTATGCTAAAAACTATCGAGGAAAAGGGAAGAGAGAAACTTGAAGGGAAAACATAATTAATGATGGTGAAACACCTAAATTTTAATTGATCTACTCAATTTGAGCTTCTAAAAACACTGATCAGTCAATAAACAAACTAAATTTTTAACCCTAATTGACCCCTACACATTAGTATTTCATGAAAAGGTTCTATCTTATGATCAAAGCTTGAAGGAAATGATGGAATAAGCCTGATTCAAGGCACTAACTAGCCACTTATATCGACTGTAACTTCAGTAAAAAGACATTAAACATAGAACATGACCTGCATAATCTGATCAACTAGTACTAGGTAAGAATCAAGACTTGATAAGGAAGAAAATTCTATCATATATGCAAATCATTGACATAAATACACTATACTAGCACCTTGGAGTCTAAAAACTATCCTTCTATTAATCTAAAAAGGTTACACATCACAAATTTTTGGTAGAGTATGGTCTTGCCAAAAGAGGATACAAATCAAGGCTAGAAAGCATACTTATATATAAAAAGTTACAACAACCAAGAGGTTGGTGCTGAAAATAGAAGAAGAGGTC